>JABMIG010000108.1:359048-414048 GCA_013187285.1 Cyclotella cryptica
ATACTAATCCTATGTGTTTCCAAGAATTTCAAGCCGTCGTAGTAATTAAGTGATTTTTTTTAATTGGAAAGCACATACTAAAAAACTTGTGCTCATGTGTGGTGTGGGCAAAGCAAGCATGTTGTGCGTGCTAACCACTAACTAGCTTCAAATGCCATCCATCTTTCTTCACAAAACAAAACTTCTTCCAGTTTGTAGGCTCCTGCTGCTGCTTAAAAATCTTACAACAGCTGCTTGTAATAATTTCTTGTTCATCATCCTCAGATCTTGTGAAACTTTGTGACCTAATAGTGATAATTTTTCATTGAGATGTGTACCTGATTTCAACAAAAAATACCAGGCACTGCCTTTTCTACGTGCAATACCCTGTTTAAAATTCAATACTGAAACCCTATGGGATAGTAGGAGTGTACATGGTAAATTTCAGGTTTTTTAAGTTTTGAAGGGTAAATCAAGGGTTTTTATGTGCATTATGGGTATATCATAGGTTATTAGGGTATCACAAGGGGAACAACATTTATGATGGACCACAAGAACCACAAGTTCTTACTGATACAGCACTAAAGAGAAAAGATGGGTACCTTCTTCTCCTTCTTCTCCGTCTTATTCTTCTTCTTATTCTCCTGATTCTCTGTCTTCTACTCCTTCTCCCTTCTCCTCACTCTCATCCTTAGATGGCTACCAGCGCTGGGGACTATTTTTGTCGGGGGTCTATTTTTTTAATGGGTTATGATCCCTGATATAGACCCCCAAGAGGTGAAAATTCATGTGCAGCCCTGGGGTCTATTTGGCCCCAGCTCTAAAAAAATGTAGATCCCCATGATTTTTGATCTACTTGGGGTCTATATCGCGCCGATATAGATCCGGGGTCTATTTTAATTTTTTTGAAGGTTGGCTGGGGTCTATATTTATTAGTAGTTCCCCCAGTATGATTCCACAAATAGCTCCACCAGCCCTTCTCCAATTTTGCAGAGTCTTTGATTTCATTGCTCAGTTGGTTAAGCATCCATTTTGAAAACCAAAGTTCATGGGTTTGGCTCCCAGTCGTGTCCTTCTCTTCTTATTTGATTTCAAAACAGTCTCCAGAAAAAGACCCCGTGATCAAAAAATATAGACCCTGGGGCTATGTGCAGCCACCAAGGGCACAAAATATAGATCTGCAACTATGGGGTCATAACCCATCCAAAATATAGACACTGAAAAATAGACCCCAGGGCTGGTAAGGGTCTTTATATTCTTCCTCCCTTCTTCTTCTCCAATGAGACAGTGTTTTCACCTCTGACCAAAGCAGGTGCTTCAGCTATGTACATAAGAGTAATTACCTGTATACAATTAACTTTTTGGTTTGACCTCAATGGGTAGTAATCATGTTTTGATGTTTGCTAACCCTTTTATATTGCATACAATTACCAAAATAGGTACATTCCTATGTGAGGTGCATTCACCCACTAACCAAGCTCACCCTATTTTTAAACCTAATACTTCCTCTATTTCTGCAATATTATTCCTGTGAAGCTGCCCCTTTTATATTGCATATAATTACCAAGATAGGTGCATTCCTATGTGAGGTGCATTCACCCAGTTACCAAGCTCGCCTTATTTTTAAACCTAATACTTCCTCTATTTCTGCAATATTATTCCTGTGAAGCTGGCTGCAAAAAATCTTGCAGCAGTAGCTTGCTATGATTTATGTCCTGGAAGAACCAGCAAAATTTGTTTTGTAACACAGAGGAGGTACTTCTTCGCTGCGCTCATTGTGATATCCAAGACTACATCACTTAAAAATCTAGCAACCTTTCCTTGTTGAGAAAGGTACCGTACCCACTCTTCCTGTCTTACTTCATTGCTAACTGCACTTGTTATTAATATTCAATTGTGCAGAATTGCAGGAATGACTGCAATTTATGACTTCAACTAGTTCTTGATGTAAACTGACAGGCTTTGGCAGCCCTGCTGAAGTCTACTGAAGTCTGCCAAAGTCTGCCAAAAATCTAGCAGTCCGCGGAGTATACTTTTACAATCAGACTAGTAAATAGATAAGAATAATAGAGCATCTTCAACTTCAAGGCTTCCCAAAATCGGGTGACCAGAAATGGTATTTTTAGGCCCCAGTACAGTCCAATCACAATACAAATAGGAAATAAATAAGCTAATTCATACGTGATTGCCAATGAAACTGACTGCTTTGGACTAACTTTTTCAGACATTGGCAGACCTTAGCAGACTCCTACGGCAGGGCTGTGAAAATTCGCCAAAGTTTACAAAAAACTGCCAAAGTCCGCATGATGTTTCTCCAGAATTTGAAGAGGAAAAGGCCTAAGTCATATTGATCATATTTGTGTCATCATCACACACATCACTTATTTCACTTATTTTGTTAGGCCTACCGGATAAGTCTTTCAATGAGAAGCCCAAGACATATTTGTATTACAATCATCCGTTGAGATATTTATACAGTCGTCACATCTACTTCCTCTGTTTTGAAAAACGTATTTACCTGTGTTCCTGCTGTATTATTGGAAATTTGCAAGCAATGTTGTAACTTCTCCGTAAAAATTTCCTGCCATTTTTTATCTCTTTGGTAAGACTGATGTGTCATTAACACAACTGACTGACCAGGGAATGAATTTCTTTTACTATGAGTTTCAATATTAATTCCTTTTAATGTTAACAAATTTACTTAATGTTTTGATGTAGTATTGTTGCAACATTGGTTTACAAAGCTGCATGCACATTTTTAGCGCAAGCAGCCTAACAACATCATGCCAGTGTAGCTGCACTTTGTAAGAGTAATCAAGTTCAAAACTACTTACAGATGTTGTTGGTGTACTTACATGTTGTTAGTTGACTATCAAAGTATATGTTAGTAGTCATGCACATATTGTGAGAAATTACTTACAGCTTTTTATTTTCATCAAAGTTAACATCTGTAAGATTCTACTTTAAGCATGATAACTTTCAAAAGAAGCCCTAACATTTCATACATGCTTTCTTCATTAACTTACATGGAAGTACGGGAAAACCCTCTTGATTCCAAAACTAGCAAAATGACCCAAAAATCAGAAAAGGTGAAATCAATACAATGTTACATAGTATTAGAAAGAACAACCATGATACAGAGAACAAGAGATTAATTTCCGGAAGTGGTCATGGTACACTATGACAATGGTAGGCTTATGCAATCTTGTGCTCTTGTAGTCATGAATGATGTCAGAGCACGTGCTTCAATGTAAAAGAGCAGTGATGAACAACTGAGGCCAATTTTATGTGACATCACCAAAGAACAATGTTACTTCTGAGACATGTGGAAACATGCCGATTTAAGTACTCTTGGCCGTTTTATGTAGAACCAGTATACTTTAACTAAATGGGCATTAAGTGATGTATCATGCCGTTTCAGAGAAAGTATGCTGATTCTGTAAGGCTGGGACTTTGTAACGTTTGATCCCAATCAACCAATCGGAATCCGTGACATAATTTCTGGGGAAGGACCATTTTTTATTGGACTTGACTTTGTTGGCGCAAGCGCTGGCGATTGCGAGCCAATCGCATCCAATAGGGCAATAGTCCTATCAATTTTTTCCCAACATGTCATTTTTTCTCGCCACGTCATCTTTTTCTTTGCCGCGTCAACTAATTCTTCACCATGTCTGTGCATTTCCCTCCCCTTTCAATCATTCTACTGGAGTTACGCGTAGTATGTCCATAGGAAAACCGTTTGGTCGACTGAACGTTGAGGGGAAAATAGCGTCCAATCGGAGCTCCGATTGGACTGTCCGACTCGTGACAGAACCGATCGACCAATTAAAAAAGGGCGCTCAATTGGATTGTAGGTGTTCATTGGGGCCTAAAAATTCACCGATTCGCAGTATCGATCAGCCAAAAGGGCTCACTGGACTCACTCCAATCTGATCAGATCGGTCCATAGGGCCTACAAAGTCCCAGCCTAAGAAAAAGCAGAGAGTATGTAACTCATCATGCTTCATCGGGTTTGGGTCAAAAATCATGAATTCCTTTGTGTGATTGCTGTAAATTCGTCAAACGGCAGCATACATCACTTGAAGCCATTTAATGCCTTCACTGCCATTTTTGTCTAGTCGGCTGTTTAAAAAGTAAGCGGAAACTAGTCTTATAATCATTTTATGTATTATTTATGCCTCTTGAATTGAAAAGATTGGGTACTGTCTTGGCACTACTGAAAATAACCGCCTTCCTGCTTTAGCTGACTCTCTTACAGGATCGCTCGTTAAAAACTATATGTCATATATCACAAGATAAAGAGCAAAAATAGAACGTTTTTCATTGAACGTACAAAGTACGAGTATGAATTCACTTTGAACCATTGAATGTCAGGTATCTTTGACCAATGGTTTGGCCTCAATATCTGCCCCCTGAGACCCGGCCAACATTGCACAACCCTTTGGGACTATCTGAGGGGCTTAAGTCCAGCTCGGCAGGTCCTCAGCTTTGAGCGACGACAGCTGCAATTGCACTGCCATAACAAGCACAGTGGTCCAAAGTCCACCACGTAGAAATTGGTATGTTTTCTACGGAGGAAGGTATGTCAGGTATCGTAAGCTCCCAGAACCCATCTAAAAATTTGCGAGCATGCGCGAAGTATGACAGACTACCTGACATTTTTGGAGGAAGAGATTTTTGTGTTGGCGCATACAATCTTACGTTGGAATAGTATTTCACGTAGTTTGTGGTTCAAAGTCCACGCCACAGTTCAAAGTGAATTTATACTTGTACCACTCTGTTATTACACATATCATGATTATAATGGTGATTGCTTGACTTACTCAAAAAATGGCGGGGTCTGTCTTGTTTCGCATCAAATAGTCTTGTTCCCACAACTCCTATGGATTTTTTTCTCTGTTGTATTAACCCTCTTACATATAAAGTTGGACCAAAGTTCGTTAACTAGAGCAAAAAAGTGTACTTAGTTAACTTAACTAGAGCACTTTCCGACCTTTGTTTATCGCTCGTGAATTAGAACAATCCTGTTTTCATCTAGATAGCCTTATCCGCGTCAATTTTTGCTCTAGATAACCAAATTTTACGTTTTATGAGATAGTGACTACACCGGAATAGGGACATTGCTCAATTTGTACGACGAAAGCATGGCAAATGGTGCTAATTGTGTTGGCCTCAATCATGATCAAATAATATTCTTGGTGGGGGTCTACTGTGATAATTTTTCACGAGGAATCGAATGGTGCAATCAGATTGACTCAGAAGTGAGCGTAAGTGGGCGAAAGCGGGTAATTTCGTTAACTAGGGTCGGTTTTTGCTCTAGTTAAGTTAACTAGGGTCGAATTTTGCTCTAGATATGGGTGAGGGTTAATGGAGCAGAAACTTAAAATTAATTTCCATTTTGCCATGCTTGAACTTTCTCAGTGAAATCTGTCGAATACTTCTCCCACTACCAATCCCGGATGTTCCCCAAAAGGTATTATTTTACAATACCACGTCTGCCTGACGTTGGATCAGACGGGATCAAGTATATATTTGAATATAAGTGTTTTAGTTTGTTAGACAGCAGTTACTTCGACAGACCCTGCAAGATATCTTTTACGTTCATTGATGACCTCTTCGTTCCCGCACAGAGTAAATCGTCAAACGCTCTGGTTCAGGTTTATAAGATAGGTATTATGTCTTATCTTTTCCAGGTACAAAATAATTGCTTGCATGACAGGCCAATAATGTCTTATGATGATACGGTGTCAAAAATGTATACGTCCAAACAAAATATCGTACAATTATTATCTAATGGAATACCCTGGAAAAGCACTATATGACTTCTTGTAGAGGTGGACGAGAATTAATTATAAACACGTCTAAAAGCCCGTCGAGAAATCTATGGCTTAGACTTCACGAAGAACAACCAAGAAGCCTAAAACCGCACACCGACGTATGGTAAATATTTTATCGTGTACACCACCATAATATAGTCTTAGAACACGAACGTGGGTTGCATAGTATATATAACTGAATGCCGTTAAAGGACATTGTAGCACTCCACTCGAAGGGAGTTACTTACAAACACGTCTGAAAGCCCGTCGAGAAATCTCTTGTTTCGACCTCGCGAAGAACAACCAAGATTGAATCCTGACATTTTACTCGGGAGAATCTCAGGGCAAGAAGTAGGCAAGAAGTTACATATATTTACAATCCCGTATAATTGTAGATTGGCAAACGTGTAGTACAATACCTTTTTATTTCGACGAACACATCAATACGAACAATGTTACGATTTGACATTGTGACCTGCCAGAAGGGATGCCGTTCGAGACCTTACTATCATATAATATCACAGAAGATCAATGACGACGACTTGAGAATTATCAATGAGTTAGGTATTGTACCGCTCTGAAGTCTAATTTGCCCTGTGCGTCATTTTGTTTGTGCTATGACTCCGTTCCACATTTTTTACGTCCATTATCTGTTTCTGTAGAGGAGGTATTGTAGAGAGAGAGAGAAGTATTGTACGATACCATAGTGTCTGACAACATTATTTCTTCGTTTACTCAACAACTCCATAAAATGCAAGTACCACAGCAAACAACGATGAATGGAAACAACAACTTTAATCGCTCCCCAGGTGTAGGCAACCCTTGCCACCCGCTCTCTTTGACAGGGCATTCATTTCGAAAATATCCTCGTCACTCATTCGAACCTTTGTACTTTTCACTCGTTGACATACCGGGAGTATCCACATCCAGATTCCCTAACTTTATCCCAGGGATCAACTCCTATCAGCACCTCACAAACCCTCACTTCACATCCGCGGCTGCACTTGCATCTCTACCTGAAGTCATCAGAAAGAAAGAGTGCACTGATTATGGTATCGCTCACAAGGAGATGATGGTTAACAAAATTGCTGTCAACGAATCCATTCGCTTTCATCAAATCCTTTTAGCCTTAACAGAAATGCAGCTTCTCGACATGTCGAGGAATGCAGCGCATATGTGCAAGCAAGGCTTGAGATGCGTGCCTTCTCGCGTTGATTCCTTTTCAACACTGAGGACGCTGAAGTTGTCAAAACAAAGTCAACCGAGCACAATTCTTTCGAATGCTTTGATGACCCTTCCGCATGCTCCTGGCCCAAAGCATATGTCATCAGGTGAGACCGCCAAGGCACCGGATGCCGCCGAACTATCTAAGTCATCAAAGAGATTGAACATCCTAACTAAATCAAGGGCCCGCATTGATCTAAGAGCTCTATGGTACAAGCGTTATGGCGAGCTGGTTGAATTCCACGAAGCAAATGGCCATTGTGACGTTCCTCAGCGGTACGCTGCCAACATTGAACTCGGAAGATGGGTCAAGGATCAACGTACATTTCAAGCCAAGGGCATGCTCTCACAGGAGCGCATCGAATTACTTAACAAGATTGGATTTTCGTGGAGGATCAGATGTCACAATGACTTTTGGGAAAAGCGATGCAGAGAAATGGTTGATTACAAAAATGCTCACGGTCACTGCAATGTTTCCATATCAGATCCTGCCAACTGTCAACTTGCACGTTGGGTCGACAGGCAGCGACGTGCACGAAAGCTTGGCAAGATTTCAGAGGAACGGGTGAAGCAATTGGACGACATTGGATTCATCTGGTCTGTTAGGTAACACGATACGAATCGTGTCTTCTAATTCGCTCATTTGTACAGATTGACAAGTTGGATACATAGCGCAATTCTGGATCATTTTCGAAAGGCGATCTCAGAACGGAGGTTAATTCAAATTTTGTCCTGCTCCTTCGTCTAGCATTTATGCACATCTTGTGTGCTGAGTAGTGCCTCAAAAATTGTAATTACATCATTTTTCTATAGTTACCAGAGGGTCCGTGTCACTCATTCCATTAATTTTCACTTACAATCGGCATCCTTTCTCGCCTACTCCGTGTCGGCCTTCTGACTTTTCTTTTGATCCTCCCGTCGTAGGATTGTTAAGGTGGATGGATATACAGATGGAATGTAATGATGACTAGATAAGAACTACGAAACTTTATCTTGTTGATCATCGTCTAATGTCTCGCCACATGAAGATCAAAAAGCACCCACGTTTTAGCTCTCGGTTTTGTAACGCAATACATATCAACATATCATTAAACTTGTACTTCAGGGTGTGATACGGATCGGAGAAGAAACGCTCCGTGAGAACTATTGGCACATGCAAAGTAATTGCTTTCTTACAATAAAAAACATCTTCAAACTTCACATTGGGTGGTGTTTACTGAACTTATCTAACATTTGACTTCGATGCTTTCCTCGAACCTTTGGTACTTCCATTGACTTCAACACTCATGCCATCGCCACCTCCATCTCTCTTGGGAACAAAAGTATGACTCGTGCCACGGACGTTTCGCCTTCTCTCAGCATTAGTCAATAGTTCCCCCGTAAGCCCTTCCTCGTCCGACTCCAATATTCCATTCACCACTTCAAGTAGCTTATCTGCGTCAATGAAGGGTATTTTCACCACAGCTTCCCAAGGTTGCCTTTTACCATTAGGATCAGAATCAAAATCTTGTGGGTAGTATGGAGCCAACGGCGAGGAAGGCTCAATCATGAGCTCTCCCAAAACAGGCGGCAACAATGTAGCACTTTGGGGTGGCAACACAGATAACAGCTGTGCTAGTGGTGGGAATGGTTCCGTCTGTTGAAACTCAAACTTTCGAAAGCCATTGTTGTCTTTCACATCAATTACTTCATTGCCATAAAACTCGTGAAGATTGACCATGTCTGTCGACAGAGGACCATACAAATGTGGGAAGTACCAACTCCAACTGCAGCATCCTTCATGGTAGTAACTCAAGTTCCAATGAAGACCCTCTAGAAAGTCTCTTACGATGGCACGACGTGATCTTTGGGCTTCACTTCGTTTTGACGCATGAGGGGAAATGCCAAGCTTCGATTCATAATAGAATTCACGATAGGAGCGCGAAGCATCGCGAGGATGTAGCTTTTTAAACTTTTTCTCAACTTTGGATTTGGCAGGAGTGCTCTCCTCCCGAGTTTCTCCGTCCATAACCTCATCTACTTCAACATCTGCACCTCGATATGAATTTGTTTCAACAACCACTTTCTGATTGGCTTCCATCGCCAGCTTCGGTGTAGGCGTCTCCCCGTACCACCGGCCATAAAAATCGTCATCTTCCAACTCATTTTCGCTACTTAGTCCCCAACCAGGTTCATTCTCTTCGTACGCTCTCCTTCGGAAATGTTCTTCCTCAAACACCGCCAGAGTATAAAAGAACTGCTCCAATCTAGCAGGATGAATGGCATTCTTATCAGTAAGATATCCTCCCCATTCTGGAAGCAAATCAATATAATTGTTCAACATGAGACTCAACGCCCCATTATCAATCTCCAAATGGGGCACATGCGGCAAAAAGTCGTTTCCAACAAACATGCACATGAAAATGAAGTCATCAATGATCCTATCGGCATCATACTTCACTTGCAAACGTCCTTCGTCGGCAAACTTTCGGAATTGGATCCGAAACATCTCCCTCAAAGCCTGCAGCTCCAACAACTCAAAATCATCCCTCGTATATTCCAACATATCCTTTTTCTTGCGATGCTTATGACGTCCTCTTCCGGCCATGACAATGCTCATCTTTTCGCGAAGGAGTAGAAAGTGAGGCTCGTGAGTGGCCAGACCCAGCATGATTAGATCGGCGTCCAGGCCATACAAGACGTGGGTAAGGTTGGGTTCCCAGTGAGGATGGGAGGCTGCGGGATCTTCGGGGTTGTAGATGGCTCGCGTTTCGCGGATGTAGTCCATGACCTGGTAAATTGTTTTATTATACAATCAAAGGTGTCAATGAACAGATTCAGAGCACTTCCAACGATGTACAGCATCAAACTATTCCTAACATTGCAACAACAGCCTAAAACGCATCGAAGAAAATGATAAGAGACTCACCTTGTGTTCCCCCTCCCCCGGAACATCCGGCCCACTCACCACAACATCGCACCCATTCCTCCACTCCAAATCCGTCTCCTGCTTATACTCGATCCACTTTCTCAACGCCAGCCCCAACTTCAACATAAAATCCGTCCCGGGCGTAATACAATTGCTATCAAAGGCATCTTCCTCCGGCAACGATCCATCGCGCGCCAATATGGTCGCGGCCAATTTCTCGGCCTCCTTCGAAGAGCGGAAACGGCGCGAACGCTGCTGATTCATCTTTGCGCGCGGGGCCACCCCGTCCACGGCGAGATAGAGCAATTTCTTCGGTTTGACGATTTTGTAGAGGCGGTCGACGTAGCTGAAGATTTTTTTGAACATGATGGTTTCGTCGAGGAGTGTGATTTCTTGTTCGTTGTTGCCGTGGGTGCAGGGGTGGATTATGCCGTTCATGTCTAGGTAGAAGTTGTCGATGGGGGGGATGTTGTCTTTGTTGGAGCCGAGGCGGCGATTGAGGATGTTGGGGTATTGGTCGGTCAGCCAGCGGAACATTTTGGGGATTCCGAAGAGGGCGGTCGAGGATGACGAGGACACGGGCGGCGTGATGCGATCGCGGCGGAATGGGGCGTGGATCGATCGCGATGGAGCGGTTTTGGTGTTTGGTAGAGGTCGTGGTAATTGGAATGGCGAGACAACATTGTTGTGGCTGCAGCAAAGTAGCGTCAGAGGCAGAAGTGTAGATTTCATGGTCAAGAGCCGGCTCCTACGACGGAAGAGCTCTTCTCTTTCAATATTTGTTGTCGAGTTTTACCTTGAACGTTGCCGTTCGATATCGATCCGCCTTCGATTGCTGACTGCCGACTAACTGCGGACAAGAAAGACGCCAGTACTGGTGATGGCGTCGCGATTTTGTGATGTTCTGTGATGGGTTTGCTAATTGTAGTGGAAGTCCAGAAAGTCATCAATGAATTTTTTTGCAACTCATCTAAAGAAGTGTACTAGTTCCTAAGCAAAATCTTACCAGGACTCATTATGGCACGGCGATGGCTTGATGTCATAAAGATGTTACTGTGCCTTTCGGTAAATTCAATTCAACTGATCCCGCAAAACTGGAATTTTATTAAACTTACAACGAACTTGTTCTCAACGATCCCTGAATTCCAGGAAACTCTGATGAATTCACGCTATTGACGACCGCACATCTCGTGCACTTCAAGTATTGTAGTAGACTGAACGCAACCCATTGACATGGGTGTATACGATAATGTATAATGTCGATATAGCAGTTTTCATGACAGTCGTTTGAGTCAAGACACCAACAAGCAGCCGCTACGCTAAATCCTGCGCTGAATGATCTTCTTTGGGAGCACGAACATTTGTACTATTCGGGCCCCCACTCACCACGACAACAACAACTCAAACACTCACCATGAAGCATTCCATCGCCCTCCTCTTCCTCCTCTCCCCCACCACCTCGGCCTTCACCCTTTCCATGATGTCCGCCGGCTCCTCCTTCGGTCGCCTCTTCCGCATCTCCACCTGGGGCGAATCCCACGGCGGAGGCGTGGGCGTCACCCTCGACGGATGCCCTCCCCGCATTCCCCTCTCGCGCGAGGAGATTCAAATCGACTTGGATCGGAGGAGGCCCGGACAGAGTAGAATCACCACGCCGAGGAACGAGGCCGATAGCGTCGAGATATTGAGTGGTTTGGTGTACGGTAATGGAGAGGAGGACAGTGGGACTACTTTGGGTACGCCGATTGCCATGTTGGTGAGGAACAAGGATCAACGGAGTGGTGACTACCTCGAAAACGATATGAGTGTGGCCTATCGGCCTTCCCATGCCGATGCCACCTACGATGCCAAGTATGGAGTTCGTGCCATTGCGGGTGGTGGACGGTCGAGCGCCCGGGAGACCATTGGACGTGTTGCCGCTGGAGCAGTGGCGCGTAAGATATTGCGAATGTACAATGGGATTGAGGTTTTGGCGTATGTTTCCAAGGTGCAGGATATTGAGGCCGAGAATGTGGATCATGATACGTTTACTATGGAGGAAGTTGATTCGAATATTGTGAGATGTCCGGATCAGGCGTCGGCGGAGAAGATGCTCGCACGCATTGATGAGATACGTAAAGCGGGGAATTCGATTGGAGGGGTAGTCACCTGTGTCGCTCGTAATGTTCCTTCTGGATTGGGTTCTCCCGTGTTTGATAAACTTGAAGCTGATCTTGCCAAGGCTTGCATGTCCATCCCAGCTGCCAAGGGGTTTGAATCGGGAGATGGCTTCGCTGGAACGTTGCTGACTGGAAAAGATCACAATGATGAGTTTTACATTGATCCCGAGACCGGTGCCACGAGGACACGAACAAATCGAAGTGGTGGCATCCAAGGCGGCATTAGCAATGGAGAGAACATTGTAGTTCATGTGGCATTCAAACCTACTTCTACGATTGCCCAATCTCAAAACACAGTAACAAGGGATGGAAAAGAGGTCCAGCTTCGAGGGAAAGGGAGACACGACCCTTGTGTTTTGCCTAGGGCAGTACCCATGGTAGAAGCCATGGTCGCATTAACTTTGGTGGATGCTTTGATGTGTCAAAAGGGACAATGTGAGTTGTTTCCCGATAGCGCACCAGTGGAGGAACGTTCAAATCCTATGGGGACAACAGCTAAGAGAGAAGGTGGACCAAATAAGGAGGCTGTCGGTGTGGGAGGGGGTGACAAGCCAATTGGACTGAAAGTGGATGAGGAATAGAGATGCTGTGACCTCTTGTGGAAAGAGCACATAAGTTTTGAGATTTAAGACATCTGAAACCAAGTCATTTGCTTGTGCTGTCAAGCCATTAGCTGAAGAATCCTAAATCTACTTCTTTCTTGAACATGGTTGTGTTCATATATCCATGGGTTTGTCTGGACAATACGTAGGTAGGCATTGGAGCCCTCCTAATATTCCTACTTAAAAACTTCCCTAAGTCCTATACCGTAAATCTCGGTTCATAGGTGCCCGCGGATTATACGTTACATTTTCCCGATTTTCGTGACATTTGTGTTTTTCACCTAGTAAATTAGCCCCGGACATTCTAAAGTCATCATAGATCAATTCTCCTTCTCGACAGCAACACGCCGATATGCACAGGTCCCTTTAACTCCGGTTGGTTGCTGAGATATGCCTTCATCCCGCTAAACTCACATCACAACATTTCACATCGCGGTACCTACCATAGCCCACCATAAAAAACTATACAAAACACAACAACAAAATGGTGAAAATTGTTCTCGTCGGCTTCCTCCTGGACCATCATGGACGCAGCTGTGTTGCACATCCTTTCGGATGTGGTAACGCGTTCATTGAAGGGCCAGGTAATGGTGTTGGGAGGGTGGTGCGCTTGCGTCTAGTAGAGCACAAGCACCTTGCGGGCTACACAGTGTGAGATGATGGCACGGATGGTTGCCGAGTTTGTTTCACGGTACGTGAGTATGCCATTGGTAGCATGGCCCACTGACTTGACGGTTGCTTGCTCCGGATCACGGAAGTTTTTCGTCCGGACTCCAAAAACAGGAGTGAGCGTGCATTGTACCACCGCAACCGTGGTTACGCATATGCCAAACCCGTTGATGAATTCTGATTAGAAAAAAGTTTGAATTAAAAAAGTTTGAATTAATGTTAAGTTAAACATTAAATTAAACTCCCATTTTTGACACTCCAAAGTTTTGTCCTTTATTAATAATTAGTTCACTACTTAAACCCATTTGTATCCCGTATTCTTCCATGCGTTCTGCCCAATTTCCTTAGGAATGTCGTTGTATGCTTCGACGACCCACTCCGTCACCAATTTACGGGACGGTTCCTTCGCTACCCCGTCAACAATCCCTTCGCCCTCCGTCAACAATCCCTTCGCCCTCCGTCATCCAGTCTTCCCACTTTTCACAAAGACGACATTTAATGGGCTTGTTGATGCCCACGTCAATTGGCTGGCACAAGTACGTGCAGCCCAGCGGGATGTGCCCCACCTCAATTCCCATCGCTTGGATACGATTCACGAAGGTACCCATTTGATGGATGCGGTACGCATCCAGAATTAGGATGGGCGGTTCGATGGACGGGTTGTTCACGTTGCGATGCGCCTTCCACGGCTGTAGGACGGCATCAATCCACTCGTTGATTTTTGCCTCGTCCATCCACGCCTTTTCTTGACAAGCGTACCTTCCGGATTCTGGGAACATTGCGAATTCGCGAGTTGCAATCCGTCCTTGAGGTTTACTCTTGAAGACGAGGAATGGCCTCAACATTTGCCACTGGCCATGACAGTCGCCGCAAGAGTGATTTGCTTCGTGTCGGAGGTTGAAGCACGGGCATGTACGATACGCGCTCCTTTCACCTCGAGCGTCGTGTTGGAGTGGAACGAGAATGGGATCGGTGTCTGATCCATGTTCAGCACATCGTCCAGGTTCCATCCCTCCAACTTGACTTAATGACGGCAATGAAGTCCACGGCCATCTCCTCTGTATCCGTGTAGAGTTTTTGCGCTGTGTGCATCGCACAGCGATACGTGAAACCGAGGGATCGCGTAAAACGATGAACGGCCAATTCCTGCGAGCGGCGCGTTTTGTCCTTGAATCCAGGTAGAAGGCAACCGGCCTCTCGCATCACCATACGATTGGTGACTTGAACTGCCTGCTCGCGAAGTTTGAGGGTAAAAGCGAGGAGCTCGTCCTTGACTTGCGCGAGAATACTTGTGCGGCCCGGGTGGATCTTGCAAGAACTGCCTCTCGTATTGAACGGAACAAAGTCCGTTTTCGCATTTCAACTCGTCCGCTTTTTCGATGGTCTTCTTCCAATGAGAGAAGTACATGGGGTGGATGCCGACTTCAACACAAGCTTTGCGACGACTGCACCCGCCCGCAATGAGTCCTTCAATTTGCTGGATGATGTTTCTTTTCTCTTTCGGCTCATACGACTTCCGGCTTGACGTAACTTTTGTATGGCCTTTCATGACAACGGTTTGGTTAAGGTGAGTAAAATTGATTTATAATTGATTTGATTTTTGTATTGTACAAAACAAATCTGACAACTGACAATGACAATGTTGGAACTGTTCTGTCGTCGGGGAGATAAATGTGGGGTGGAGCTGGTGATGGATGGATGGAGCGACAAAAAAGTGGGCCATGAGTGGGGCCAAAAAACCAATTGCCGGCAAAACGAAAACAAAATTGGCGCGACACAGAGTACCTCGGGGTATTACAGTAACTAGGATGGATACTTATTATTTTTTCTCGTGTTAGCATTACTAACTTCGCACGGATTATAAGTAATTAAGATATGTATCTTTTGACATTTCCTGGCACTTATGGACCGATGTTTACGGTAGTTCAATTATCATATAATAGGATAGAAATCAATTTCTTACCTAATATGCCTACTGCGCTATGTGCCTATCATCCCATAGTTCTGTTTGCTCACAGATACATTAAACCAAAAACCTCATCGACATGAAGACGATGAATTCTTCAGCGGAGAAGAGTCATTCTCCTTGTCATCATCCGTTCGGCTTCGTCAAGTCGATGATTTAGATGACTGGGGCGATGACATTGTAGGCTTGGAAGGAACTCCACGAGGAGTGCTTTCCCCCTTCGTCGCCCCCTGTGTCGTCAAATCTTGCCCCACCTTGTGACGCCCCCCACCCCATGAAATTAATTCCCACCGCGGCCTTTATTTTGATGGCCGTCGTCTATGTGATAATTTACTCCCTGATGCAACCGTCAACTCAAGCATCGCATTATATAATTGACCCACCGTCAATTTCAACGATGATAAGGTTTTCGTCGCCATCAAAGTATCCACCGTCGAAAACAGCCGACTCAACAATGCCGTCTCTGCCGTGAAAAACAACATTGTTGCAGCGCTGCCGTGGAAGCCAACCATTCACAAACTAAACAGTCTTCTCAATTCACTTCAAAGAAGAAGTTGCCCCCCTGATTTTGGTCCCTCTTTACTCGCCACAACTGACCGTGCCCCACTTTGTTTACCCATGATGAATCAATTTCGATGGTGACTCCTTCGTATGTCTTGTTTTGACTGTGTCATCAGATGAAGTTTGGTTATTGGTTGAAGCTGACAATAAACCAGAGTAATGCTTAGGAGTTTTAATTTGCAGAGCTGGCCTTTTGTGTACAATTTGTCCATGTACTTGTTGTTACTAGATGGTTTCAATGGTGGAGAATGAAAGCATCTAGTAAACTTTAAAATATAATTGATGGAATAACTTAAACATCTTTAATCCAATTATAAAGATATTACGGAAGGGATGTGAAGGAGGAATTGATGGCTGGGAATGTCACGCTATGGTGAATTTACTACAGCAATTGCACGGGATGTCAGAATACATAATTTTTAGGACGATAGGATAGAAATCGTTCAGTCCCACGGGGCAGGGTACGGACCCCGTCTCAAGGGACTCGGTTTAGAAGTTGATTTAGAAATGCCTAGTAAAAGTTTAGAAAATTGCTAGATGAGGGAAAACAGAAAACGTTCAAATATTCGCCGAGTTATTGAATTATGACCAAAAACTCACTACCCATCACCATGGTGAGGTGATGCACGTGATGCTGGCAATTGTTTGTTGTGTTGTGTGTGATGTGCTGTGTACGTACCCTTCGGGTAGGGTAATAGAGGTAAAAAAAATAAAGACAAGAGATACATTTTTTTCCATCGCGTGAGGACTGCTAGCTTCATTCGGGGTATAAGAACCACAAAAGGTATCATTTCAAAATGACCACACATTTTGTGGTTCTTATGCTCCGCTATATACGGTAGAGACCCAAAAAATTACGAAGAGTTTTTTCGCTCAAATTTTTCAGCATGCTTCACTCTGTAGGACGCGTTTAGCATGCATAAAGATAGAAGCATGCCTAAAGATAGAAAATATAATTATGTGTCAGATGGTGATTGCGTGTCCAATATCAGATGCTAAGTTCATTTGTACTTGATTTTTTGCAGGTAATTTTCATTTGAAGACAGGTGACTCATGGCTTGTTGCATCCAGGCTTGATCATTGCACACATCATTTTCCATTTCTCACTAGATTTAAAGTTTCAGGAAGAATCCAATCTCTTTTGCGTTTAATTGGTTATCTGTAATGATCAAAAGAGTGCGTCACCCACTTGGCATACATCTCGAACCCAACCTAAAATGATAATTTTCCAGTCAAAAAATCCAAGCGCATAACTGTATCTGATTCAAAAGTACCTGGGCATTCAACATTTCACAGAAATCATTTTCACAAGAAAGCGAACCGTAGAAACACCAAGCATCACAGGCACTCACTCTCCTTTGGCATCATATTAACAATCCCATCTGTAACAGGAAATTCTTGCCCCGTCTCTTTGCATGTCAGCATCCATCCCATGTACAAAATGAACATCCATCAAAACATAATACACAACTCGTAAAAATCTCACATCTACGGCAAGTTCCGGCAATACCATGGGAGGTAAAGAATCCAGCCCCAAGGCGTTCGCGCCACTCAACAAAGTTTCCCAGTCTAGCGATGGTAGAAGCGATTTATGAATGTGCTTTTGCGCTGGTGTGTGATGAATTGGGATCGTGTTTGTCGATTCGGACTTCGATGGGTGTGAATTTTAGGGCTTTGGCACCAGTCAAAGTGGCGCTGATATTTCGTAGGACATTGTGGGTACAGAGTCTTGTTTTGAATGGAGGCTACTATCTTGGCTTTTGATTTTTTGTTACATGCCTAGTTTCCATTAGAGAGTTGATGTGATTGATGCCTTATCGAGGGGTTCCGCGGGTTGGATTTTGGGACGATCTTGGGACACTCTTGGGTGGGTTTGTGGAATTGAGGAGAGTCGACATTCCTGTGGATGAGGGGTTCTTTGAGGCTGTTCCGTGGTGGCGGTGTCGGCGGCGGCAATGGTGGCTGGGATTCGAAGTTGCTGTGGCTGTCTTGGTCTCCTGTACTGCAGGGGGAATGGGCTCCGGTGGCACTGGTGCGACAGGAAATGCCTCCACAAAATCGGCGTGGACTTGATGACGGTGAGCGGCTGCTGCCATTTGTCGATGATTATGGCTGGGGCGTGGGATGTCATGGTTGTTTTTTTGAAATATCATTCATTTAATGTCTGCTATATGGTATAACTCAATGCCTCTCTATGTATGGAATAAATGCTGCCTTATCAAAATGACTCTCGTTGCCTCCGGTGCTCAACAGGTTTGTGTATTTCTGAGGACGGCCAGAGGGTATCCATCTTATTTTGCTTGCTATTATTTTGGTGGATTAATACACATGTCGATTCACAAATGTGGAATACGGACTACGTAAATATCCCAATTTTTGATGATAATATTGGGGGTCATTGTATACTTCAACATGGGAATGACTACAGCTCATGAAAAATCTCATGTTGTGGATTTTTAACATTAATGTACCAATACACATTATCTTGCTTTGTTTGGTTGATATTAGGAGTATTCTGACATCTCTATGAGAGTGGTACTTTTACAGCATGTTTTATGAGGTTGGTCATCGTGAAACACTTCATCCGTGTCGTACATTGTTACAAACTACCTACTAGATAGGTAAGTATATAGTAGAAGTAGCAACACGGACAGAGGACAGACACACCAAACATCACACGTGGTGACGCATGAAGGACATGACTCATAACCAATAACACCCCCCCATAATACACATTTTGTCAGACGATATTGCTCTCGCCTCCCAAGCTGTTCCCCTCTTCAGTCGAAACCTTGATCTTCGCCGACAGCCCATCTCTGAAGCAACGAACAAGCAAGAGCTACACCATGATCCGATCGCTTCTCGCCGCCGCCATTCTGGCCGTCCTTGCCATCTCTACGCAGGTGTGTGGCCCTTGACATGACTTTCATTTTGATGGCCGGCGTTCACTGCTGGTGTGTTCTGTGTGTTCCTTAGCGTGCCGCTGACATAACCGTCAGGAGGAAAGTCTACCTAGTGTTTTTCATGTTCAAGTACGCGTTTCCTATCAAATAGGGTTGAAAGGAGCGATTTCAGTCCACACGTTGCCATTTCATTGGTCATCATATCAGTGACACCACTCAACGTTGTTCCTGTAACCACTCTGACGCCATTTTTTTTTCTGTTTTATTTCGGTCAGGCCTTCGTTGCTGCCCCAGCAAGCGGCCGCGTCAGCCTCCCATCAGCCACCTCTCTCGATATGGCCAGCCGTATCAATGCCAAGCAGGAAAAGCGCAAGAGAAACAGGGAGAATATGCGTAAATTCAAGAAGGGCGGACGTCGTGGCACAAGTAAGAAGAAAATGATGAGGAAGATGCTGTCCAGTGCTGCTCGCCAGGTGAGTTCTTCTGCCTCTTGTAATTCACATAGTTTTTGAATGAATGATGAAGCCTCTCACACCACTTGCTGTTACTATATGATGACTGTAGGAAGAAAACGAATTTATTGCGAAGTGCTTCATCACAGTCCCACCTCCCAACTCTGAGGATAACGAGAAGGCGTAGATATTGTTTTGTCGAGAAACTTAAAGCTGAAATAGGTTGTGTTCACTGAAACTACTTCTGCTCGACTCTATTTACATATCAACTATCGATCCGTATTACAAACAAATGATGATATCACGACCTTTCAATTCACGTTACTTATTTCTTAGAGTTTTTCCAAATACGAGATCTTATTGCTATCGCTCTGAAGAAGCATATCAAATATTTCCATCAGCACGCAGATTGCCTTGACGTATCTTCGACGGAAGTTCTGACAATTGAGAGGGCACAGGTGGCACATTTACTCCCTGCAACAACCCTCGCTGATCCTTGGCATAGTTGAGATATTCAAGAAGCATTCGGTTCCTACCTGGGAAAACATTTTGCACGAAGTCGAACATCTCGTCAGTAAGCTCACAAGGTTCATCCTTTCCACGCATTTCCGCCATGCTGAACAGACGGTCTTCGAATCCATACATCAATGTGACTGCCAGACCACCACGGAGATTGTTAGCGATTTCCCACATCATGTCGGATGCTTCCAACTCAAAGAACATAGCCACATCTGCATGATCTGTCGGCTCCTCACGAACAGCTCCAACTACATTCCACACTGCATCATAGAGAGCTCTTTCCCACTGAAAGAAAAGAATTCAAATGATATATTGTCATAAGAAAGTCAATCAACGACCATGTTGCATGAGCAAAAGGGCGACCTACCATAGCTCTTCTCCACTCACGATAAAACACAGTTTTACACCGTATCGCATTGGCGCTCAAACGACTCGCCACAGCCCCATTCCACTTTCCGCAGGTAGCGCTCTCACCTGCCCACTTTTCTTCTCCATTCGCATCCGTTCCAATATTGCACGACAAATCCTCCGGTTTTCTTGTAATTCCGGCTGCACTGGGCTTGGGTAATGAAAATCCAACCACAACTTGGGTCATGGATTCGCGACACATCCCAAACTCACGCAGTATTGGTTCGACCACGCCGCAGATCTTTCCACCTGAGAAAAAGACGAAGTCTTCGGACCGACCTTTCCATTCGTCGTCTAAGTTTTGTATGAATGATTTCAATTCGTAAGGCGGTATTGTGATGTAAATGGGATAAGAAGGTTTGTCACCCATGGATGCTGGAAGTGAAGTACCAGGGGTAATTAGTAAATCAGTTCCTTTCCCAAGAGCAACGATCCCATCTGTCAGTGCTGTGACAGAGGACGGATTGGATGATTTGACAATAACCGACGGTCCGTCATCTTCCATGTCTATTTCGGACTTCCCTGGTTGTAGTTGAAAGTACATGGTTTGGTGTTAGGGGCATGATTTCCGACCGAACTTCAACAAAAAGTGACAACGCAAACCGATGTCCATAAGTTCCATACCTGATGCCAAAAATTCTACGTAGATAACATTTCGGTGAATTGAATGAGATAGCGATTGTTAAAATGCAGTTCAAAAACGCGTGCCATAGACAAGAATGCATTTTACAGACCCTGATACTCTCGTATGGCTTGTCCGTTGGACCACGTGGCCATACCCAAAGCAGATGAAGATGACGAAGTCCGCCGGAGTGGAGATCGACCTTTCGCAATGAATTCTTCTCGGGAGGCGAGATGATGTATTTGGAACGCATCTGATACAGAAGAAGCAATGATCATTATCGCAAGAGTGACTGTTTGACGCATAACAGAGGTCGATGCAAGCAACCTCTTCATTATGTAATATTATGGGATGTAGTTTTGTCTCGAATGTGATAAGTGAAAGGGCTAAGGGGGGCTGTGCAGTATTGGATAGCCAAACGGCGAATTTGGAAAGAGTAAACAAAAGCCTTGGTCAGTGCAGAACAAGAGTGAAGGAGCCAATGGTGCCTCTCTCTAGAGAGGTCAACGGGATGTCCGACGAGGCAAGAAAGGAGGTCAAAGGAGAGGTTGGGACTTGCTGAGTGGAAGGAAAGGTGGTGATATACCATTGTCAATATCATACAAACTTTGTATGATGAAATACCTGTAAAACATAATACAATTAATAACAAATTATATATCACTCACGATCGAATTTAGAGGTTATATAATTTACGTGATCATAAAAAATCGCAAGATATTACCTTTCTTCGAAGACCATTTTTCGCTAAAGGTTTAATGATATAAGTATGTGTCGCAAGGTCATGTTTCTTTCGTTATAAAAGATCTGAGATATTACTTGTAAAAAATCGATATGTAACAATAATGCTAACATTTCTAGCTACAGGCTTGATAATCTACTAGTGAAAAGGTCTCAGTGAAAATGCACCCTACTATTTAAGCTACCTTATTTGTCCTCATCCTACTATTTGGTTGAGAATCCCAACAATGTTGTACACTTGTCATGCGAAAAATGAGCTACAAAAATCAAAATCTTATCTGATAGTACTAAAACTTCTTAAGGATTAGATCAAGGTCACTAGGAAAAATATCCATGTGAAAGAATCTATCTATCTTACGATTTATGCTTACTTGCAGCTAACCTAAGCTTTCGCCTGATTGAGGGGAGGTGCAATTCCACTATGCAGTGGTTTCAAATATCCATACCCACTGTGACAAATAAAACGTCATTATAATATAGAAAATCATCTTTAGCTCAACATGCTGCCCCTCTTCATTCACAAATGAATTGATTATTTGTGTGACAGCTCCATAGAAATTAACAGCATAAGTAATAGAACAGGCCATCTTTGTCATGTATGTATCCCCCACAAGTTCACAGGAAAATAACACATATTAACATCATTGAGATCTTGCTCTGCAGGAGCCAGCTCTTTGAAAGGTCAAAAACAAAACTCATATCACATGCACAATCACTATTTGAAGCCCTTTTTGAAAAATGATCCTTCAAGTAACAACGAGTTGGCTGTGGTAAGCATGGACAAAAATTGGGTGCTTATAATGTGAATGTGAGCTCTCAATTCAAAAGTTGTACAATGAGAAAATGATCATCAATAAGCCACTCCATACATTTTGTCAATTCATAAGGCAATTGACCTGAGAATTATTGTTTGCAAGGCAGTTGAATTTTATTTACCTGAGAATTATTGTTTGTAAGGCAGTTGAATTTTCCGGGATCAAGAGGGGGGGTGACTGAAATAGTAGCTAACCAATTTAAAAATCCTCATGCTACTATCACAACGCAGTAGCATCGACATCTCCACGTCTGATTGGCCCATTAAAATATAATTCAACTCAGCACAAGCTTCGTCCAAATTTTTCGGTGTCTGTTAGGGTCCTCAATCTGAGGCCGACTTTTTGAGGGTTGTTCATTCTGTGTGGAGAGTGGGGAACTAGAAACTCAAGATGTCTAGTAAAAATTTGACAAATAAAAACATAGTGGCTGCAAGTTGTTATGCCCACATCGTACCACAAATTCAAGGGACAATGCAATAATGCTCTCCAAGGGCATACTGTTTGAATGGTTGATTGTGATCTGTTCAGGTGGGTAGTAGATGAGATGACCAAAAGTATAAGTTGAAAAACATAAGACACAAGATTATACATCCCCACCTTTTGCCCATTTTGACATAGGCCAAGAATCAGCCATTTTTGTACCCTAGGGTACAAAACCTAAATAGAGCATGAATCAGCCTTTTTGTACCCCTGGGTACAAAACCTAAATAGGAGCATTCTCAGGACCCCAAGTAGGAGAGTCCACCTCCCGACGGCATGGACTCCCCAACATGGAAGTTCAGAACCCCAAACAAGAGAGCACTCTTTTGAAGATCTAAACATCTTTCAGAAGGGTATAGACATACCATATTGTGTAGAAGTCTACACAATGTTCGCTTGCATCGTTTGACTGGAGTGCAGTTCCACTGCCTTTCCATCCTCACAATAGCACAAAATATAGCTCATAAAATCAATTCTTCGACACCTGTCGAAACTACCTATAATTTTCGCGTGATATTTTTTACGACGATTTTCGCTCAGGTCACTATCTATAGATAACCGTGGTGCGACCTTCGCAAGACCGAAGCCATCGACATCCAAACCTTCCGACACGAGGTACGCTAACAATTTTTTATCGCGAGCGGCAATTTTAACTTTTCGCACCAGCGATACGCTTTTTTGCACGATCGACGATTTATCCAAAATCAGCTACGCGATCGACGAATTCCTACGGTTTCGCGATCTACGAGCTCTCCAAAATAATCCCGCGATCAGCGAGCATCAGCGATAAACTTCGAGCGATCGACTTCTGCGATCGGGATTCCTACGAGTCGGATTAATTTCGTGATCGAGAATTCTCGCGAAATACCTTGGAGCAAGACTTTCAAGAAATAAAAGCCGACGAAGAAAAATTTAAAAATAAAAAATAAAAAAATTCTTTTTCGAGCTAACCTCAACAGGGCACCCAAGACCTTCTTCAAGGCCTTGTTTTATAATACGCCCTTGGCGAGGCAATCAAGAGGATGTCGACCAGCAAATCAAGCCCAGAAGGACTCAAGCCACAGGAGTGTGAACGGAGTTCAGGGAGGTCCAAGCCACCCATTTCCTACATTCCCACTGCCATGGACACCCCGAAGGTAATCAACAAAATCAAGGTCTCCAACAAAATGACCTTGTCTGTCACCGCCTTTGATGAGGGAAGTCCTGAACAGTTCCTCAACCATGTCCAGACCTCGATGGAAATAATTTCCCAGAGAGGCTTAGACACGGACTCACGGGAAGCCTGTAAGGCAGATGCAAAGGCTGAGGCAAAACTGACTGCGCCACTGCGCCAAAGCCAAGTTCAAAGGGACGGATGAAAATTCCCCGCCCTCCAGTCGTGGAACAAAGCAACTGCTGCTAAAATCCACACCAGTGAGGCCCTAGTGTCCGCTGGCCAAGCGATCTTCCTGCAGTACTCCACTCAATTGTCGGAGACTGCCCGTCGCCCTTGGACCACCATCGCTGGGGAGCAAATCAATTGCGAACCCTGGACCGATGTGTATGGGACAGAGCATCCCACAAAACGCCCGGCATCTTGGACCTCCTTTCAGGAATGTGTCCAGTTGCACCTGCAGACCGCCTTCAGGACGGATGCAGCGGAGCAAGAACGCTTCTACATCAGCAATGGGCTGAAGAAACCAAACAGGGTACCCACCAGGGACTTTGTGCAGAGGATCCAGCGCCTTAACGGGTATGTGGAACTCTTGCCGTGCCTGTTTTACTCTTCCAAGGCTGCAAAGTCTACGAAAGTATGCGGGCCATTTGATGATGCCGACTTGGCAAGCCACATCCTCAGGATGGTTCCTAGGAACTGGCAGGACCAATATGAGCTCAGTGGAGCTTTGGTACCACAGAGTGTCAGGGAACTTCTCAAGTCCTTGAACGCATCGAGAAGGCCTACCCCACCGAGAAGGTTGGAGAAGGACCCAAGACCGTAGCCAAGGCTAACGACTCATCTAGGAAGAAGATGGTCTCTTTTAGTGACCGGATTCCGAAGAAACGCCGCACAGAGAAGTACTGTTCTCTGCAAGAAACATGGGGGCACATACCACCCACAACACCGGATTGCCGGAAGTATGACTCAATGGGACCCCAAGTCAAGCTTCAAGGGGAGAAAACCAAATGGAAACTCTCGTGGACTAGAGAGACCTGCTCGAGGAGGAAGTAGCTATGCGCAGCTATCCGCTAAAATCGACAAACTTACCAAGTCCAACAAGAAAATGAAACGCGCTATCGGAAAAAGAAGCGTAAGCATCACGAAATGAGCGACAGTGATGATTCAGACTCATCTTGAGATGATGGGTTGGGGAGTACTAAGAAATTGTGTAGTAAAATCGATTGTAATGAAATGATTAACACTTATCTTAGTCCGATTAAGACTTCCCCACGTGCCAACATAACATTTTCTGGTTCAAACAAGACATGTTCGAACCTGGCAGAAGACCTAGGAAATCTTCCAGTCAACCTTACACAGAGTGAAACAATAACCGAATTGTCGGACCCGAACTGTCGGGTGACCTTTTCAATAGTGTGAACCCCCTTCGACAGGTAAAGAAGGGCAGGTCACTACTGTAGTAGCACAAGCACGCTATAAAGCGACTGAAAATCCAGCCCGTAAGAATATCGAACACTCTACAGGGCGTCGTATCAGTAACACAGTCATCAGGATCCTACTAGACAGTGGATCTGATGGTGATCTCCTGTTCCATGCAAAAGGAACGGAGAAACGCTTTCCCTACTTGACTAGGCAGGTGCCAAAGTCTTGGCGACGCCGAATGGGAGCTTCCTAACCAAAGGAAGGAGCTAAGTCAACTTAAAGTTCTTTGAGTATTCGAACAGTAAGGAGTACACAGTGACTCCTGACGTAGTAGAGTATGATAAGAAAAAGATGGCTAAGCCAGCGTTCGACCTCATTCTTGGATGTCAAACCATGAAAGAGCTCGGAATTGTTCTAGATTTTCGAACAAAAGAAATAACCATTGATCACATCATTTTGCCAATGAGAGACATCAATAGTCTGACCTCATCAGCCTGGGCTGTTAACAACAGCATGGCAAATGAACCGCAAAGCACGCAGGAAGCGACACAGCCGGTAGTTAAAATCCTAGATGCAAATTATAAAAAGGCAGACCTCCAATCAATTGTTAGCACCAATTGTACTCACCTAAGTCTCCAAGACCAAAACTCGCTGCTGGAGTTACTCACAGAATTTGAGGAACTTTTTGACGGAACACTAGGTGATTGGAACACAGAGCCTGTGTCCTTCGAACTTAAGGAGGGCGCAAAGCCATATCATGGCAAGGCATACCCAGTACCAAAATCTCGCAAAGAAACAACTATCAAAGAACTGAATAGATTATGCGAACTGGGAGTGGTAGAGTTTCAGCCCGAATCGGAATGGGCGTCACCATCATTTATCACTGGAAAACAAGACGGAACTGTACGCTTTCTCACTGATTTTAGAGAAGTAAATAAACGACTAGTCCGAAAGCCGCTTCCATTACCCAAAATCAGTACAGTCCTGCAAGAGCTAGAAGGATTTACCTATGCTACAACCCTAGATTTAAACATGGGTTATTATACCATTAGACTGGATCCCGATTCATCCAAAATATGTACCCTCATTTTCCCATGGGGCAAGTATTCTTACCTCCGCTTGCCAATGGGCATCGTGAGGTTCACCAGACATCTTTCAAGCAAAAATGTCAACACTAATGGGAGCCTTAGAGTTCGTGACGAGCTTACCTTGATGATTTGTTATGCATCACAAAGGCAAACCTGGAAGACCACCTTGACAAATTGAAAATGGTGCTTACCAGGCTACGCGAGGCGGGCTTGCGAATCAACGCCGAAAGTCGCCATTCTGCACCTTTGAAACAGAATATCTAGGTTATACCCTCACACCTAACAGGGATTAAACCACAGCAGAAAAAGGTACAAGCGATTCTCGCGATTTCATCGCCGAAAAATGTCAAAGACCTCCGTAAGTTCCTGGGCATGGTCCAGTACTATAGAGATCTTTGGGCAAGACGCAGCGAAGTGCTTGCCCCACTCACCTCACTGGTAGGAGAGTGCGGTCACACCAAGGTCACCAGAGCCAACAAGACGAAAAAACGCCCATGGTACTGGGACACGGTGCATCAAAAGCATTCGATGACGTTAAGACTTCAATTGCCAAGGATGTAGTCTTAGCCTATCCCGATTATTCAATGGAATTTGAGATATATACTGATGCCTCGCCTAAACAACTAGGATCAGTTATCACCCAGGGTAATAGGCCCCTATGCTCTTCAGCAGGAAGCTGTCGACGACGCAACAGAAGTACAGCGTGACCGAACTAGAACTACTGGCCATAGTGGAAACACTCAAGGAGTTCAAAGGCATGTTGTGGGGACAAAGATTAAAAGTCTACACAGACCATAAAAATCTAATCCAAGACGCCCTCGGATTAACCTCTGACCGTGTCTACCGATGGAGATTGCTCCTCGAGGAATTTGGCCCCAAATTGTTTACATTAAAGGCATACATAACACTGTTGCCGACGCCATCTCTCGCTTAGACATCGGACCAATGCCAAGTGAGCACGAGAACTGGATGACGTTCACCAAATGCTGGTGTCATTACACCATGCAAGAAGAGAGTGCGATAGACACCTCTGCATACCAAGAGGAAATGAATCTGGTATTTGCAAACCGCAGCGAAGAAGATGTAATCTACCCGCTAACAGTACGAGATTGCAGAAGCACAAAAGCTTGATGCCAGCTTGAAGACGTTGAAAGACCAGTACTCGACACAATTGGTCGAAAGTACACATCTCCTATGTAAGGAAGGAAAAATGGTCATTCCAAAAGATCTTCAACACCCGGCAGTTAGTTGGTACCACCACTATCTACAGCACCCTGGACACACTAGACTCAAGAAACCCTTCGTGCTGCGATGTACTGGAAAGGTATGCTAAATACCGTCCGTAGAATATGTCAAAACTGTCATGCATGCCAAGTCAACAAGAGGCATAAGCATAAGTACGGAAACTCCCTACTAAATTCGCCATCACAAACCCTTGGGATGTACTATGTGTGGACCTTATTGGCCCGTATACAATCAAAGGTAAAGATGGGACAGTAATTGATTTCATGTGTCTGACTATGATTGACCCAGCTTCTAGCTGGTTTGAAATAGTTGAACTACCGGTAATCACTGAGGCGATTATTCCCCTGGATACAAAAGGGCGGAAGGGTAAAAAGACCCATGAGGAACCTAAGTTAGCATACTTTGATAAGTCATCAGCAATGATCAGCAACTTAGTGAACAAGACCTGGTTTAGTAGGTATCCACGTTGTCAATACATAATTTATGACAATGGAAGCGAATTCAAACTTCACTTCAAAGCCCTATGTGACTCATATGGGATCACGAGTAAGCCTACCAGTGTCAAGAATCCACAAGCGAATGCAATTCTAGAACGAGTGCATCAGGTGATATCATCTATGTTCAACAGCTGAAATAGACATGGCCCCTTCAGTAGAGACAAGCGATATAGACAAGTTCGTGACTAACGCCGCTTGGGCCATTCGCTCAACATACCACACAGTACTAAAAGCCTCCCCAGGTGCAGCCATCTTTGGACGGGACATGTTGTTCGACATCCCCTTCCTGGCCGACTGGAATAAAATTGGAGAATATAGGCAACACCAAACAGACCAAAACACAGAACGAGAAAATAGCTCACGCCGTGATTGGGACTACAAAGTTGGTGATCAAGTACTTCTTAGAAAAGATGGTATACTCCGCAAAGGTGAAAGTAGATATGAAAGTGATCCTTGGACTATCACATCAGTTCATACAAATGGCACCATCAGGATTCAACGCTGAACCAAATCAGAAAGACTGAATATACGAAGAGTTACACCTTTTTTAACAACCAAACTTAAAACCGTATTAAATGTCAGTTTCAAAACGACAAAAACGGACTCTCCCTCTTCAAACAACACTTACTCGTTACACATGTTTAACAAACTCTTTAGTTCGTTATTGTTACTCTCATGAGAACCCATTTTTTCACCTAAAAACACTTAGGTTTTTGGTTCCTTTTTACCTGATACTCCATTCGTGGGGCGAGTGACATAGGCCAAGAATCAGCCATTTTTGTACCCTAGGGTACAAAACCTAAATAGAGCATGAATCAGCCTTTTTGTACCCCTGGGTACAAAACCTAAATAGGAGCATTCTCAGGACCCCAAGTAGGAGAGTCCACCTCCCGACGGCATGGACTCCCCAACATGGAAGTTCAGAACCCCAAACAAGAGAGCACTCTTTTGGAAGATCTAAACATCTTTCAGAAGGGTATAGACATACCATATTGTGTAGAAGTCTACACAATGTTCGCTTGCATCGCTTGGACTGGAGTGCAGTTCCACTGCCTTTCCATCCTCACAATAGCACAAAATATAGCTCATAAAATCAATTCTTCGACACCTGTCGAAACTACCTATAATTTTCGCGTGATATTTTTTTACGACGATTTTCGGCTCAGGTCAGTTTTATGCTAAACAAAGAAAACAACCTTATAGAGCATAGATATTTCTTCTAAACAAAAATCTCCATCACTTGAGTGGCCTCCAGCAAGATAGAGATAAAAAGGCATATAATATCAATAATACGCATGAACGTTCATGTGTTAATGTTGCCATTTCTCAGGCGGTTATACGTCGAGAATACCGAGAAACGGGCACGTGGGGATTATGAAAAATCATACAATATTTGTATGATTTTGATGTGTCTCAGATCACGATACACAAAAAGCATGACCCCTAACATAGTTCGCACTTTTTTGCGACTCGTCAAAATCATACAAGATTTGTATGATGGCTAGGTCGAAATCGCGGGAAGTTGTATGATTTTGATGGTTGCTGAGGTGGACTTTGTTACCTTTCAAATATGGTAATATTCCACTACACATGCTTCTTAAATCATCGAAACACGAAGGTAATGTCGCGTGCAGGTCGCGTGCAATATCACCTTGCTCGTGGCTCAACAGTCATGGGGCTATTTTTAGATTTTGTGAGGCAAGATTTTTGGAGCAATGGTAGTATGAGAAAGTGAAAGTGTGTATCTGGAGTGTTGTAGAGGATTGAATAAAAAGGGAGAGTGAGCGCTGCACACTTGCTGTGAATATAAAGGGTATGAAAACAGGGTTGATTTCAATACATTGGTTAATTTACCAGAGGCATTGATTTGGTCCTAATAATTAAAATGTGCACATCATAGCATTTGCTATATTGTTTCTAATTCTGGGTTTTGTGTGTTACAGGCATTGGTGGTGTCATTTCTCGAGCCTTCATCAAGAACAGTTCCTTTTGGCTTGCATAGGTTCTTGGCTATGCTATTCATTGTCATTTTGATAACAAGGAGGTCTACGGTGTGAATGCAGGTGGTGGTTAAGTAGATGGTGTGAAGTGTCATGTGTGGGCTATGAAGGATGTGGGTTACGTGACAAAAATAATGAGGCAGCCCCCGGTTTAGTTTTTTTAGTGATTGGATGAATGTTTGTGGTGTTGATGGTAGCAGGGTGTAGTTCAAGTAAACAGAGCCATTCACTTTGCATTAACATTCCACCACCTAGCTGATGACCACAACAAGAAATACCATGCAGTGCCATCTATTGAGGGAACATTGAGGACACAGAGTCGGGCAATAAGGGTTTTCAATGTTGCCTTGCAACTTTGGAGATAAATATGTTGGTTGGGCAAATAAATTTTGTTTGCAATGGCATGGAGAAACAGACCATTGCTTGGCATTAGTCACAATTTGGCTTGGATTTAACATGCAACCCTCACCACATTGTCAGTCTTTGGCATCCAAGAACCAAAAAATGCTCAAGAAACAACCTTATCACTCATGAAAGAGCAAAATGTCCAACATTCACTTTGAATTAGAATGGTACAAAATTTCTCCCCAATGCTCTGCACAAGTACGGCCGATTCTCATGTAAGGGCCATGTAAGAAATGGGGTCAATTGTGCATGCAACCCAGGCTGGTGTATGTGTGAAGATTATTGGTGTACTCATTTCTTGAAATGAGTTGTGAGTGATGAATTACTGATTTTGGTAAAGATTTTTAGAATAGCTTAAGCTCCCTTTGAGTTTTGTTAAAATATATGTTAACGAACACCCCATACATACTTACATCAGAATTAATTCTTCAGACAATACTATGAGGCTGTGTAATTTTTTGGATAGTTATGTCATCACTATGTATTTGACCAAGAATGTATGACTTACATTGTGTTATCTGTTCAAAAACTTTTGTTGAGTACTTTCAGGAAATCAGCTTCACAATGGCACTATTAACATGGATAGAAACTCCCAAAAATATTTTGAGTGAAGAAAAATGGTAAATGTCAAACAAAAATAAGGTTTGGTTGGCGGCAATCATATGGTATATGTTTATATGATATGATGTAAATGTTAGTCAACTTTTGTTAAGTAAAAGTACATCTTTCTACTTCCTCTGTTGTGCGGTTTCTCTATCTACATATATGCATATGAACTCCAAGTAATGTTTAAACTAACAAAACCTTCACAATGACAACATGACAAGCAAAACTGGGGTATCAAAATAGAAAAGTTTAGGACAGCATCAAAATTGAGGGACAACAGTTGATTAATTTTTGAAGAGCCATGCTTCGCAAGCTGACTAGCTGGCTGCTGTTCATGGCCCGACAGTCATGGGGCTGTTTTCTGATTTTGCATATTTACCAGAAGTACAAGCATTTTTCCAGCAGGGATAACATAGGAAAGTGAAAGTGTATATTTTTTGTATTGTCAATGCTAATGAAAAAGGGAGTTCAAGCACCTCACATTTGTCTGGCACGCCTTGCTTGCTTCAAATATTATGACAACAGGTTTGAAGTTGGACTATTGTATCTTATCTTGTTTGACAACATTCATTGAGCAGTTTCTGTGATTGTTTGTCAGAGAGTCAGCTGCACAATACTTCTATCTAATATTAATACAACCCTCCCCCCAAGAAGAGTTGAAGGACAGAAAAAATGTTACATTTACTTTCCAAACAAGCTTAGGATGTGATTGATGGCAATTATTTGCTATACATCTATGATCTATACTTCTTGCATGTTGGACAAATTTTGTTAGGTACCAGTACATATTTTCTTCCCCTCTGCTGCAAAATTTATATGTTTTGATTAGTTTATATGAACTCTCAATAACATTTTAAGTAAAGGGGAAACACACCACTGTCCCAACATGGTAAGGAACATAGGGGTATCTAGATTAGAAAATTGTATGATGAGTTGACATCAATAGATGGTGGTTGATAATTTTTGAAGAATCATGTTGCCATGACTGGTTGCAAACTTTGAAACAAAATGAATCAGGAAATAATGGGTATTTTATATTTATGGTCAGTTTTGGTCAGTTTCCCCAAATGGTCACAAAACAAATGGCTTATATAATATATTTAATCAAAGTTAGTGGTAACAAATATCAGAAAGCTACTGTTTTGGAACGCATACTACAATGGCAATAACATACATTTTTATTCATGTCTGGATATAAACTAATGGGTTATGTAAATCCTGGTCACTAGGAGTGGGCTACAGCGAACACAAATTTTTGAACGAATTCAACTAATTTGTTAATATATTTTTTTATTTATGTCTGTATATCATTTAAAAATACCTTTCTTGAATGCGGGCTACCAACCAGCATGAAAGTATGCAAATTGTTATATACATAATCTTGGAGTATAAATATTCAATTCATAGATGTATAATAAAAATACCATACTATATGTCTTTACATATATATTGGAATAAAGGTTTTTGATAAACAAAAATGCCATTTTTTGTGCACACATGCTCACTTATTTGTGCCATGTCGCTAATTTTTTGTGTGGTGTATGGTATGGCACCCACGCTGCAGGCAGGCTGCTCCAGGACTCCTTCAACCACCATGCAAATATCAGGCCAATTAGAATGACTGACCATGAGCAAAATGAAAAATGATTGTTTTGGCATGACCGGATTGTGATGGCAATACCACCATGATCACATCTTGAAGGGACGACTTTTTGGTAGAGTAGATGTGTGTGAATGTGCTTGGTGTGACTGTTTTTTCCGGTGCTGCATGATTTACGGTTGAGGCAGCCACAGGAGATGAGCCTCACATCTTGGTGGCCCATCCGGATTCAAACTTTTCTTTTACGTGACCATGGGACTTACGAACTCTCGTTTTCGTCGAAATGTGCTTTTTGCCTTGGCACCTCACGCCAATGTCAGGAAACAGAATCTCGATTCACGGAACAAATCGGAATGACACACAATATTTACGTGTCAGATCGTGTGAAGTTGTTTCTTACGCGATCGTGAATGTTGTTATTAAAACTACTTCAACGTTGTGCTCCTTCGTTTGCACAAAATCGATTTGCTATGTACATAACTCATGTGCATAGGTAGGTTTGTTATGTATTTCACTTTGTTATGTGTAATATCATTTATGTGCTGACTAGGGCAATATTTGTCTATGTTTGCTCCAATATGCTACAATAACATGAAGGTATGCTCATATCGATTTGATATATATAACATGAGACATTACTGAGTGTGTGATCTTTCCCACTCCCACAATTTGAAGTTATATCCCGAAGGTATGTTTATGTCGGTTTGATGTATGTAACATGACACCCGAAGTTATTTGTTGATTAATATGCTCAATCCTCTGCATACAGGGCATGTACATGAATGTGTTATGTATATAACAAGTAAATTATACATCTCAAAATCCAATGCCAACCCCTTTTCTGTGGGACATCGCACCAGGTATGTACATGACTATTTTATGTATATAACAATCTAATGCATAGTCAAAGGAAATCTGACTAACAACGCTTTTGATCGGACCAAACAACAGGGATGTAATTTAGTGGGAAACACATACATAGGGAAATGTATGGAGGCTGCACGAAGATGCGTTAAAGGGTAAGTTCAGGAACAGGCAAAAAAGGAGCGAGGCACCCTGGCCTGAGGTACCGCAGGACTTCGATGAGTGGTCACCCGCCAAAAAGAGGAGAGCATTTGGAAAAGTGATGGTACAAGAAAAGGAGGTATGTTCGTAACGGTGTTATGGATTTAACATGGTATGGTTTGCTGGCGCCTGCAGTCAGACTGAGGTGAGTAGACGATAGTTTTGCGAGTTGAAGTTGTCCAAATCGTGTCGATATTTTTGGATTTGCACCAGAACTGAGTATTAGATGTTTAAGGGTGGTGCTGCATCATGTTGTCAATATTTTTTGATTGCGCTGGAACTGAGTATTTGATGTTTTATAAGCTGCGCTGTATCTTGGAGTCGATATTTTTGGACATGAGACACACCAGCCAATATGGTGTCAATATTTTTGGATGAGTGACGGGATGATTTCTCGATGTTTCTAGAGAGATTGCTGTATCATAGTGCCGATATTTTTGGATTGCGACATGAAAAATGGTGTCAAATTTTTGGATTGCGCTCGATTTTCTCCATGCTTCTAGAAGATATCGCTGCATCATGGTGTCACTATTTTTGGATTGTGCAGGAAGTATGGTGTCGATATTTTTGGATTGCGCAGGAAGTATGGTGTTGTTATTTTTGGATTTGCATGAAGTATTGTGTCGATATTTTTGGATCGTGCAGGAAGTATGGTGTCGATATTATTGGATGGTGCAGGTCCATGATGATGAAGATGACGCTGTAACATGGAGTCGATATTTTTGGATTCGCAGGAAGTATGGTGTCGATATTTTTGGAGTGCACAAGGCCATGATTTTTGAGATAATGCAGCACCATTGTGTCAATATTGTTGAATTGCAAAGGACTGGAGTATGTTCTATTTGTTATGTATACAACTGATGATGACATTGTGCTTTTCAATAACCAAAGTTCTGACAGGGGCAGGAATATGATATATTTATAACTCAGTTATGTAAATATTCTTGCGGAATGACAGGTAAGAGGCTAGTTGGGAAAAAGTTTGTTATTTTCAATGACTTTGTGTAATAGCACAGACAAACCTTTTCATCCCACGCAACATGGTATATTTGTTACATCGTTATGTATATAATGGCGAAAATCAGATCATTTGCTAGCCAACATGCCCAGACCTCTCAAGGTAAGACCCTTCCAGAGACATGTCACAATCATGATATGTATATAACATTGGTATTTCTTGTGATCACACACTCTGTGGTATGTTTGTGACATTGTTATGTACATAACCATCGCGGATCAGATGTCTTTCTAGGGTTTTTCCACAACGCAGAATGGCCCTGCAGTGGTTTTTTCAACCCCAAGATTTATGTTTTATGTCAGTTGATAAATAATTATAGTAAAATGATTGTTTACTAAAAAAGATAGTACTTTGGTGTCAATTTATAACTTATAATCTGGAAAATTCACTGACCATTTGGAGAAACTGACCAAAACTGACCAAAAATATCCCAAACCAAATAATGTTATCTACAACTTACTACCTATCTACTCAAAGTGGCCCATCTAGAAGTTGAAAAGTTCCATTGTTTGACAGCATGGTTTATGATGACTCGGCACTGCCTATCCAACAACTTCCATGATGATACTGTGCAACTTACTGTATTTCCTATGTCATCTAACAGAATGTGTGTTTGTTAATCCTGTTACTGTAGATACGTTTTGACAGGGAAAATGGCATCCAAAACTGGAGTACAGATAACAGGAACTGTGTACAACATTCAATGACCTATGCCAATTCTTGGTATAATTATTTAAGTCGAATTAGTTAGGTATGGAAGTAGCAAATGATAAATATGGAAATTCTTAGACTTAAAATCTATGTCAAAATGATATTGATATCACTGAATTGTCATGAGTTTATCATGAAATTTACATTTCCTGTGGTATGTTATCTGTCTAAAGGGATCTTACAGAGCTCTGTAGTTCCTGCTGAGCTAATCTGTGGGATTATACATGATCCTGGTCTAAGATGTGATGCTCAGCTGGCTTGAAGTTCTCATTTGCCAAATGCAAAGTAACTGGTCAGAATCATCCATGAAGCTTTGGCTGATGATGCACTGGAAGTTTCCAGAAGAACTTATAATTTGATGCACCCTGGGTATGTACCCCTCTGGACACTTAACAGCTACGTCAGTAGATCCTTTGCCTGTGTCATTCAAGTACAATTGTTGAGAGTGATGTTGCATTGTGCTCAGGAAGAACCATTAAATGATGTTTTCAAAACACAGGGAGTGCCCTTGGTTACATTGGAAATGTCCTCATGATGATAACATAAAAAATCCCGGAGCCTTCTCATCATGAGAAAAATTTCTTATTCCTAACTAAATAAGCAGTCTAGCATGAAAATTGATGACAATGTTTTGGAATCAATTTCATGTGTTGCAAAACTTTGACACACTGTGACAGCCTACTCACTATCTGCCAGAGTCTTCTTAAGTCTGACAAACTTTTTATTATATTCCACCAATAGTAATGTGCACTCCACATTCAATCACACTTTATGTATCAAGTACTAATTACACATGAATGGGGCCCATTCATACACTTTATTTGCTAGGGTCAATCAAGACATGGTTACTTAACCTCATGTAGGGGGGGGTGCCATGATAATTAAACATCACATACTCTAATAACAACTCATACTCTCACACTGTAAACATTTTCTCTATCCATCTTTTAGCAATCTTCAGCCAGGCATCTTCTTACATTAGTATTGATGCATTCACTGGTTTCTATGAGATAACACCATCTTATGCATGATCAATAGCATCCTCTCTTTTCTTGTATTCATTGTAAATCCACAATTACAATCACTGTATACTCATTGTTTGCACTAGACTGCAAATTACATACACCACCCCTGAGTGTAATATCGAACTGGTGTAGATCAATAACAGATACATGATAATTAGAATTATTCCAGTGATGCATCATTAGCCCTCTGCAATTCTGCAGTCTTTGCGGTTTCCTCAATCCAAGAGTCAATGGTGAACCCTGAGGGGAGATTTTTTCAAAAGGTATTCTTGATCATATTGATGGTAATAGGGTGGGTATTGAAGATGTTCCACCAATCTTGATTAGCCTTCATCATGATGAACACACAGTTCCATTGCAGCAGTCATCTGGTCATCAACTTACACAAAAGAGTCATTGCTCATCTTCAAGTTGGGATATCAGGTGGATGTAGACATGAGTTTGCTGCTGTCTCATGCTCAAATTTCTTGCACACTTTGTACAATCATGTCTCATTACATCATCTTATTGTGGTGGATAAGTGAATGTCATCTGAAAAAGATGTACTTGCCACTTACTACATGGACTACCAGATACAATCTCATACTGAATTGTGTCTAACGGTCAGATGACATTGTAAAGAACTCAGGTTACATCAAGAACTTTTGTGAAGTCTCATAGCATTGCTGCCATGATATGCTTTGTCCTTGTCACACATGATTTGCATTGCATGTCTGCAAACCGCAGTTGTCTTTTTTGAGGCAGGAGAGAAGTCACCCGCCAATGAGTCCATAGTCTCCTAATGGTGGGGCCTGTGGGAAAAGTGGTACCTGCATCATTGCGTCAAACAGCTTACATGTTTAGACCCGGTCAACATACAGCTTGAGTTGGCACAAGATCTTTGATGGTATCAGATTTGGTAGTCATGCATGGAAATTGACTTCTGTGTTTTGCTGGTGTGTGCTTCCAGAGATTAATTTTATGGTGGAGAATCATGACTTGTTTTCGCATATACTCCTTTGAAATATGCAAAAATCTAAGCATTTTAGTGCCTCTTGAATTGGCTTCAGTTGCTTGTTGAATGATTTCTTCTTGTTGTTGTATGTTTGGTGATATAGAACCTGTGACTTTGATATGAAGACAGGAGTGGTGATGCCTGCTCTTCTGGCAAATAGAAGCTTTTTGTTTGTGAGCAAGCCAAACAGAATGAATTTGAGGGCAACCTGATCAAGATCTTTGACATCCACAATATCAATGACATGATCAATTGAATCTATGTTGTAGATCATGGCATCATTTTTCATTTATACTTATGTTTAGTTTATTTGTAAAGTAACAACAATATAAAAATATGATGGTTTGCAGTCAAATTAGGTCAAGTCAATCAAAACACCAGAAAACCTATAAGGAAAGGTGATCTATTGATTCTACTGCTGCCATAAATCCGTCTTCCAACCACTATTGAAGATGTTTGTGGAAAGACATTATAGATGCAGGGCTTCATGATCCACATGTGACCTAAGCCATTTGAGATAAAAAAATATTAAATATTGTTGTAAATCTATATTGGTACATCTAAGATGTCAGTAAATTGTGAGCTTAATGGTTTATAATTATAAAGCTAAAATGAAGATTAAATGGCAATGCAAACCCTTTCAGCTGAAAACAAAATGAAATGAAAATGTGTAGAATCTATACATTTTACTTGTTTCTGTTTCTCATATAGGCATTCTATGCAAGGGTGCTTTCTTGTGATGGCAAGGAACAACATTCTGGAACCAAGTCTTTACAAGAACTCCTGTCTTTTGGTGATTTTATCCTGTTTACTTTGGAGTAAGTGGTAGTCGTAAGTCTTTGGTACATTGAGGTAATAGTAATAGCTCTTGGTCTACATTAGCAAAACTAAGGCAACGATGATTTGGAAAGAGCCAATCATGCATTGAGTTATGATAGACCAATTTCAACAGATGCAAGCATTCTTTCTAAACCTTAGAAGCAAATATTATTTGTCATGGTTTGGTCATTTTAAGGCTTGATATTAATCATCAGGAATGCACCCAGCAAGTTTAGATCTGGTACATTGTAGGTCCCTTTAAACAAATACAGCAGTAACACATCACACCTTATTGCGTATATTTTATTTTCATTTGGTTGATACAATGCAATGACATGGAAATGGTTACGACTGGTCAACATAGCACTTGTGAAAGTACTGTGTGCCCCAGATGCAAAGACATGACTTGAAGGATCTGGTAATCTGGTGTGAGTCTGTACAAATGTAAGCTTCAACTAAAGGACTTTGGGATAGAGACTTTGTTCTTTCTGTGAATGATGTCACCATATCCACATTTGAGTTTTTGAAGGATCCATCTACATATGATTACAACCACAAAAGTGATAGCTCCACATCAAGAATGAATGATCATTGCTCTTCATAGATGCAGGATTGTGAGGTCTAGGGGCAATGGGCTAAACTAATTCAGCGTAAAACTACATAACTTTTCTGTAATCTATTGCAAATACCGGATCATAAGGACCTCAAAATGTACAGTCATTTTTAAAAGATGCATTTGTGTTATTATAATGCAGGCTAACCCGTGAAAAAAGTAAATGTATCCTAAAATTTTACCCTATTTACCTCAAGGTATCCACTATGTACCCTTTCAACCATTGATCAATGTGATATTGACCCATCAACCATGGGTGCGAGATTGTGGTGCTTTCCGACAACATTGGAGTTTTCTCAACAACGGGAATATGCAATGGAGAGACATCCACATGGGCGTGTTGTTCCTGCTAACAAGAATCTAAATACATAATATTTAGAACTTACAGAAGTGTTAATTGGACAAAAAAAGCAAATGTCACTCAAAATGGGTCATTTTAGCCCTGTGGTTCTTATAACACAGTGGTTCTTATAATCCAGTATTTAGGGTAGAATGAACCATTATCTTCAAAGATTGGTTGGGGCTCTTCTAATAGCAGTTCTCAAAGTTTTTTCCTCAGATGTGATCCACAAGTCAACTCTCCTACAAATTTGTGATGTATTATACTGGGATGGGCATGTAGAGAAGATGATTGTATTTGAGGCATTTTGTCACATCTTGCCGTCATTTCACAAGTCCATTGGGTGATTTAATGTCAGGTTTGGTTCATTTTTAGCAAGACACATCAGATCTGAGGCATCAATCTGATCTGAGCTGATTTTGGCTCAGATCACATGCAACCTTCTCAGATCTGGTGTTTCCTTTTTCTGCATTCCGCATCCAAAGTTTGGGGTGTTTTTCCATGTTCTCCCGCCCATGTATAAATCACAAACAAGCCACAGAAACAAAATTCTACCCAAATCCATGGTCATTGCCACCTAACAAGTTGTCTAGGTTGTCTGACACCAAAAATATTGAATGAGTGCAATTGCAAGAGAATGTATACAATGAAAGCAAATGCGAGCGATGGCTAAGATGAGGCATGAGTCATGCAAGTTATGTTAAGCAGAGCTGTGTGAGGTTGAGGAAAGATGACCATAGAAAATGGCCCATGCTCTACCAGATGAAAAATATTGAAATAGATACGTATGGACTGCGTCTAAGTTGTACAAAATGTAAAATTGGGGATTCAAAGTTATTCCCCTATCAGATGTGATGTGAAGCTATGTTGGGTTTTACTGGGACACAGCATGTCTTCAAGGGCTCCCAAAGTAAGTCATTTGTCAAGTTGTATGACATGGTAGACATGTCGTGAGATGTCACCAAGACATATCATGACATTTGGGTTTTCCAAAGATGCCCCAGCAACATGACATGTTGCCATGTGGTGACATGTCATCCCCTAGTAGTCGTTAGTAGTAGTAATAGGTAGTAGTAGTCATATCCAACATTAATTTAGTTGCGTACAATAATCCATTAGACATGAACCCACTCATTTAACTACATTTAAATCTGCTCTTCTTCTTCCCCGTCTTCTCTCCTAATTATGATTCTGTTACATCATCCTCATCTCCATTTGTTGCAATGATGTTGTTCCGTAGTAACAGCTAGTAGTAGTAACAGGTAGTAGTAGTCTTACCCAACATTAATTAGTTGCAGACACGAACATACCGATTTAACTTTATCTAAATCTGTTCTTCCTATTCCCCCCTCTCTCCTAATTATCTGAATTCCCTCAGCTTGTGGTGTGTTGGCAATTTCCTTACACAATTCATCCTCAATTGCAAAAGATTCCGCTACGTCATCTCCATGTGTTCCTATGAGGTACCACCCCCATCAATTCCCCTCCTCCTGTTGCTCTGATACCACTCCATATTCTTGGAGTGGATTGTGAAGGCCTTGTTTGTCGAAGCCTCAACAAACACAAGATCAGACATACCGTTAACAGAGGTAATGTGGTTAGCATAAGGATAGTTGAATAATTTTCTCACCTTGCATTCAATAGCCTCCCAATGCTCTCCAGTCAGGCTATGTTTGGCATCCTCGTATACCTCAGGATAAACACTTAATGCCCATGCTGTGATGGAATAGTCATGATGTAACTTTTTGGCTCGCAAACTCCATGCCTTGCAATGGCATCACCAAGGCCATTGTTGGAACTGTCCTCCTCACCATCCTCTTTGTCTTCACTATCCCAAGAGTCACAGAGCTCAGCTATAATTGGATCTACATTTCCATCATCACAACATAAATATGAAGCAGTAATGTGAGATGACATTTTCTACATTGCAAAAACAATGCATGACTCACTCTTCCTCTTCTTCATCGTCCTCTGTTTGGCTCTTACTCCCATGCACATCGGCAGCACATCCCTCCAACAGCTTGTCAATCTCAAATTTAAATAATCCTGTATTATTCAAGAGCTCCTTTGACCGATCAAATGCAACGGTAGCTCGTTTGAACAGACAATATATCTTGTCAAAGCATGGCTCACCTTTGTCACAGAAACATAGAGCACGAACTGCTGGAAACACTGCTCAAAGTACATAATACATTGCCTTGGAAAACTGTTCATCATTAATGTGAATGATGGTGGCACAGATAAGATCAGTCTTGGCTAAGTCTTTGAACATTGTTTGGTGAACTGCCAATAGGAGTGCATCCCTTAGTCTCGAAATCCTCATCATTGCATAGAACCAAGTAGCAAATCATGTCCCGGCTCCTCGCAAGGGACCAATCTTCTTTCCCTTGTTATGAACTGCTGCCTGTGCCAAGAATTGAGCATAGATTCCATGAATGGCACCTGACCCAAAAATGTTATAATGGCGACATGCCTTCAACATAAGAGCCTACAAAGAAAACAAAACAAAAGTCATAATGGTGTATCAATTGAGATAGCTGATGAGGAACTTACCTTAATCTTGGGATACTTCGAAATATCACTGACGAATAGCACAACAATGTGCTCCTTGCCATGGAGTGAATAAGCTCTTGGGAACTCTTGCTCAAGAATATTGCCTGCTTTTTGGACATTGGATGCACCATCGAACCAAAACATGATTGTCCAAGTCTTGTCAGGATCGTACTTGAGGACTATGTCCTTCATTAGTTCCGCTGTGTAAGTGGCATCCTTTTTGCCGCCCTTAGTCATGTGTCCAGTGCAATCTTCAGTTGCAACACATGTGGGTGGAATGTCAGCACACATCCCAAGGACATTGAGCAGAGGCATTCTTGCAGTGGTTGCTCCGTCGTCGAGCCAACATAACCCGAACATGTCCGACCCATGACACAAGATCTCACTGTTGTTTTCAACTGTGTTGTTGTAGTTGATATCAAGGAGGGGTCCCTCAATTCCCCTACTTGTTGGAATATTGTATTCTTGGCCAACAAGACAACATATATCAGCATAATCTTGAATGATGGAGATTTTACTGCTTGATCAGATAGGTTGTTCTGATGAAAGAACTTGCCACAGCCATGTCCGTCCTTGCATGGTTGACAGAATTCAGGTCTGTGTGCTTCATTTTTAGAAGGCAGTGTCAATGGTTCACTGATTTGATGACTTGTTCTTCCCCGTCAAATCAAAGTACCTCTCAATCTTGGTGGCAACCTTTGGTCTCATGTTCCGTTCTACCATTAACTTCTCAGCCAAAGAACTTAGCTTTTATTCTGTGTGATCAAGGATAGACACACACATGTACATCATCTCCAGCTTCCTCTTCTTTGTGCTCTCACGAAGATCAACATAATGCTTGAATTCAAACTCAGGAATTAGAAGCAACACCCCTTGATTGGGGATCTTTGCAAAATGCACCACCGCTCGAGTGTGATGGCAGGGCTTGAACTTCTTGCCGCATCAATGGCACTCCCAGCCCATGACATTATCAACTATGCACTGATTACAGAACTGGTCATCCCATATTTTCTTCAATGGTGGCAACCTGTGGCGGGAGCAACAGTTCCCAGTCCTGCAGCAGGAGCAACAGTTCCCCTAGCCAACTCAGCAAGAGTGGTTTTCTCTTTGTTATCACCGGTGTCGTCCTATGAAAGACATCATGAATTGTGTCAGTGCAATTGCAAGAATGATTGATATTGACAAATAATCCATCCAATGGAAGCTCACCATTTTGGGATGGAACGTGAGTGCTTGCTTCGGGCCAGGAGGGATGCAACAATTTAATGGAAAATAATAGTTGATGCATCAGTGCTGGAAATGGTTGTAGAAATAACAAATGGCATCCCACCTTGGGAGGCTTGACAGCTTGGAAATGGTGTTGACTAGCAGGTGGTTGGTGGTGGCACTTCCTAACTACCAATGTGGCTGGAGATATCCTATGTGTGGACAAGAGGGATTCAACAGTTTAATTGGAAAAAATGAGTTGATGTGTCAGTGCTGGATATGGTTGTAAAAAGAACAAATGGCATCTCACTTTGGTATTTGGATTGGCAGCTTGGTAATGGTGTTGGGTAGGGGCAGTTGGCGGTGGCGCTTCCTAATTACCAATGTGGCCGAGTTATCCCATGTGGGGACGGGAGGAATGCAACAATTTAATTGGACAAATGAGTTGATGTGTCAGTGCTCGATATGGTTGTAAAAATAACAAATGGCATCTCACCTCAGGAGTTGGATTGGTGGCTTGGTAATGGTGTTGGCTAGGGGTGGTTGGTGGTGGCGCTTCTTAATTACCAATGTGGCTGGAGTTATCCTATGTGGAGATGAGAGGGATGCAACAATTTAATTGGACAAATGAGTCGATGTGTCAGTGCTAGAAATGGTTGTCACATAAGAACCAAATGGCATCTCACCTCAGGAGTTGGATTGGTAGCTTGGTAATGGTGTTGGCTAGGGGTGGTTGGTGGTGGCGCTTCTAATTACCAATGTGGCTGGAGTTATCCCATGTGGGGAGGGGAGGGATACAACAATTTAATTGGACAAATGAGTTGATATGTCAGTGCTGGAAATGGTTGCCACATAAAAACCGATTGGCATCTCACCTCAGGAGTTGGATTGGCGGCTTGGTAATGGTGTTGCCTAGCCGTCGTTGGTGGCGGCGCTTTCTAATTACCAATGTGGCCGAGTTATCCCATGTGGGGACGGGAGGGATGCAACAATTTAATTGGAAAAAATGAGTTGATGTGTCAGTGCTGGAAATGGTTGTCATATAAAAACCAATTGGCATCTCACCTCAGGAGTTGGATTGGTAGCTTGGTAATGGTGTTGGCTGGCCGGCGTTGGTGGCGGTGCTTCCTAGTTACCAATGTGGCCCGAGACATCCCATGTCAGACCGGGAGGGACATAACAATTTAATTGGAAAAAATGACTTGATGTGTCTGTGCTGGAAATGGTTGTCACATAAAAACAAAGTGGCATCTCACCTTGCGAGTGAGATTGGCGGCTTGATAATGGTGTTGGCTAGCCGGCGTTGGTGGCGGTGCTTCCTAATTCCCACTGTGGATGGAGATATCCCATGTCGGGCCGGGAAGGACGTAAGAATTTAATTGAAAAAAATGACTTGATGTGTCAGTGCTGGAAATGGTCGTCACATAAAAAACAAATGGCATCTCACCTCAGGAGTTGGATTGTTAGCTTGGTAATGGTGTTGGCTAGCCGGAGTTGGTGGCGGTGCTTCCTAATTACCAATGTGGCCCGAGATATCCCATGTGGGGCCAGGAGGGACGTAACAATTAAATTGGAAAAATGAGATGATGTGTCAGTACTAGAAATGGTTGTAAAATAACCAAATGGCATCTCACCTTGGGAGTTGGACTGGCGACTTGGCAATGGTGTTGGCTAGCAGGCGTTGGCTGCGGTGCTTCCTAATTCCCACTGTGGCCCGAGACATCCCATGTGGGGCCTGGAGGGATGTAACAATTTAATTGAAAAAATTAGTTACTGTGAATGCGCCAACTATTAAAACAAAAACAAAATAGGATTTCTTGACTTGCAATTTGTATGCTTTGCAAGAGAACATTGTGGGCTAGTGGGCGTTGGTGGCTGCACTTCCTAATTCCCTCTGCAGCCTGAGATATCCAGCATCGGGCTGGGAGGGACATAACAATTCAACTGAAAAAAATAGTTACTGTGAACGCAATAACTGTGCAAAAAACACAAAAGGTTTTCTTGCCTTGTGAATTGTATGCTTTGCGAGAGAATGTTGTAGGCTAGTGGGTGTGTGGCGGCACTTCCTAATTCACTCTGCTGCAGCTCGAGATATCTAGTGTCGGGCCGGGAGGGACGTAACAATTCAATTGAAAAAATTAGTTACTGTGAACGTGCCAACTGTTAAAACAAATACACCAAAGGTCGTCTCGCCTTGCAAGTTGGATGCATCGTGAGAGAACACTATAATTCCTGCTGCAGCTTGAGATATCCAGTGTCATGCCAGGAGGGATGTAACTATTTAATTGAAAAAGCTTCGATTTCCGGATTGTGGAGGTTGGTCTGTTGCTCATTCTAGAAGACAGAACGTGTCTCCATACATAGCCCATACTGTGCGATGCAACAGACAGACTGGCACAGACAGGTGACTCACACCGCTGAAATGTGACTGGGTGTGAATCCACCTCAAAATGTCACCAACATATGGGACATCACCCAATTTTGGTGACATTGTCATGTCACGGTGACATCATGCCAAATGTCCAAGTAAAAGCCAACATAGATGTGAAGATTTGGCTCAAAATTTGATGTGCATGTCCTAAAGTAATATCCTGGCTATTATAGGGAAAAGGAAGAGATCACATCTGACTAAAAAATAACTTTGAGAGTCCCTAATGATATGAAGGCAACTTCATAGTGGTCTGCAGTTCTGGTGAGCTGGACTTTAAGCTCTCCAGATGTTCTTGAGAGGGTTGAAATGTCACTTCTTAGCTAGACCCATGATGCACCATCACAAAAATAGCATAAACTATAGGAGATAAGCTGCATCATACTGGTCCACTTTGTATGGTAGATTCTTAGTGATGGTACTACTGTTGCCAACAGATGAATGACAGACTAGTGACAACTAATGACTGCAATCAAGTTTTTTCAAAATCAAGACTGAGCCCCTTTTCTCCTTCTCCTTCTCTTTCTTCTTCTCTTTCTTCTTCTCTTTCTTCTTCTCTTTCTTCTTCTTCTCTTTCTTCTTCTTCTCTTTCTTCTTCTTCTCTTTCTTCTTCTTCTCTTTCTTCTTCTTCTCTTTCTTCTTCTTCTCTTTCTTCTTCTTCTCTTTCTTCTTCTTCTCTTTCTTCTTCTTCTCTTTCTTCTTCTTCTTCTTCTTCTTCTTCTTCTTCTTCTTCTCTTTCTTCTTCTTCTTCTTCTTCTTCTTCTTCTTCTTCTTCTTCTTCTTCTTCTTCTTCTTCTTCTTCTTCTTCTTCTTCTTCTTCTTCTTCTTCTTCTTCTTCTTCTTCTTCTTCTTCTTCTTCTTCTTCTTCTTCTTCTTCTTCTTCTTCTTCTTCTTCTTCTTCTTCTTCTTCTTCTTCTTCTTCTTCTTCTTCTTCTCCAGTGAGACAGTTTTTTCACGTTTTGCCATAACAGGTATTTTCGTTGTGTAATATAATACGAACTTACCTGTAAATAATTAATTTTTTGGGTTGATGTACATGGGCAGTCATCATGTGTTGATCTATGATTACCTTCAAAATTATATCTTATTTCAAAATGGGCGTTCACTTCGGTGCCTTGCTTCAGCTAGACGCGCCCATTTACAACTTATCATAGACAAGCCACTTTATGTTGAAACCTATGACTTCTTCTGTTTCTATGAATTGTATTCTGTTTAGCGCACTACAAAAAATCTTGCAGCCGCTGCTGGTAATCTTAGTTGTATTGGAAACTGAGCCGCTTTTCTCCTTCTCCTTCTCCTTCTCCTTCTCCTTCTCCTTCTCCTTCTCCTTCTCCTTCTCCTTCTCCTTCTCCTTCTCCTTCTCCTTCTTCTTCTTCTTCTTCTTCTTCTTCTTCTTCTTCTTCTTCTTCTTCTTCTTCTTCTTCTTCTTCTTCTTCTTCTTCTTCTTCTTCTTCTTCTTCTTCTTCTTCTTCTTCTTCTTCTTCTTCTTCTTCTTCTTCTTCTTCTTCTTCTTCTTCTCCAGTGAGACAGTTTTTTCACGTTTTGCCATAACAGGTACTCGTTGTGTAATATAATACGAACTTACCTGTAAATAATTAATTTTTTGGGTTGATGTACATGGGCAGTCATCATGTGTTGATCTATGATTACCTTCAAAATTATATCTTATTTCAAAAATGGGCGCGTTCACTTGCGAGTGCACGCGAAGCACGCTAGGGGCACGCGCCCATTTACAACTTATCATAGACAAGCCACTTTATGTTGAAACCTATGACTTCTTCTGTTTCTATGAATTGTATTCTGTTTAGCGCACTACAAAAAATCTTGCAGCCGCTGCTGGTAATCTTAGTTGTATTGGAAACTGAGCCGCTTTTCTCCTTCTCCTTCTCCTTCTCCTTCTCCTTCTCCTTCTCCTTCTCCTTCTCCTTCTCCTTCTCCTTCTCCTTCTCCTTCTCCTTCTTCTTCTTCTTCTTCTTCTTCTTCTTCTTCTTCTTCTTCTTCTTCTTCTTCTTCTTCTTCTTCTTCTTCTTCTTCTTCTTCTTCTTCTTCTTCTTCTTCTTCTTCTTCTTCTTCTTCTTCTTCTTCTTCTTCTTCTTCTTCTTCTTCTTCTTCTTCTTCAGTGGAGCATACCAAAAACACATTTTGAAAATCGCATTTGCACATGTCGCATTTACACAAAATTGTGTATGCAACGATTAATCTTACCTAAAACGTAAATCGCACATCATATTTCTCGCAGATCGCATTTTGAATCCCGGTCACGAGTCCCATTTTTTTATTTTTTTATTATCTCAGTACCCCTATGTACCGATATATAATAGAGATACCGTACAAGTAGAGTAGAGGAGGGTCAATCATAGGTGGGAAAAAAATTTGTGTAAATGTGATTTGTGATTTGTGTCAATGGTCGACGAGGGCCTCCCCTGGACCAAGATTTGTGTAATTTACACATGATTTGTGTAAATATGAACAAAATTTTCCCGCCAAAACACAAAAAAATGTGTAAATGTGTAAATTCGATATGCGAAATGTGTTTTCGGTATGCTAAAGGGAGAAAGTTTTTTCACTTTTTGCCAAAACAGGTACTTACACAATAAGCTCAATTGAAGTTACCTGTAAAAAAAATTGGGTTGGCGTACATGGGTAGTCATCATGTTTTGATGTCTGTTTACCTTAAAAGATATATCTTCCTTTTAAAACGTGCGCGAGCGCCGCGCGCGCGCGAGGCTCTCGCGCCCATTTGAAACTACTATTTTAACAGTAGACACGCCACTTTTTTATACTACCTCTCTAGAGATACCATATGTCTTCCTCTATCTCAACAAATTGCATTCTGTCTAGCTCGCTACGAAAATCTTGCAAAGGCTGCTGGTAATCCTATCTATGGTATAGTACCTACCTGTGATCTCATCTTACTGTTTTATCCCATAAATGCCATTGTGATCACGACCGTTCCCAGAATCGTCCCAATAAAAGCACAGTCCCGTAACTTCTGGAATAAATATTCATGAAAAATATTGCATTGCACAAGACAAGACAAGACAAGACAAGACGACACATCATCGTCGTCTATCGTCATCATCGAGAACAATCAAAACAGAGACCTTCGACTTCAGTCGAAACAGGTCGAAACGCACGACAGAGCACAATCCGACGAAGTCGCCAGATAACAAATAAATTGATACAAATGATTCCTAAAACTATGAAGACGTCGGACCTCCACGAGGCGAGAGTAAGTTTGGCATGCATTTGACCCAACTCGATTCGTTTGTCAGAAATTGAGAGTGTACGTCTCCGCCGGTTTTTCTCACAACTGGTTAATGTCTCACACGATACTGCATTCAAAAGCTCATACAACTTCAATTCAACAAAGATGACCCTCCGGTCGAAGAATTGAATGTCTTCAAGGGAGAGGAAGTTCTACGCGAGAATTCCGGCCCCATGGGTAGCCTGTGCTTCGTCGTCCGTCGTCCCGGATGACCTTTAGTCCGGGGTGATGCTCGTATCCTCCTATCCAAGGTTGCGAAGGACGATACGAACAAGGACGAAACATCACCCCAGTTACACGGCTTTAGACTTTTGGCGATCGTCAAGGAAACTGGCGTTGACGACGAAGGTTTACGAGAATTTCGTAATGACTACTTTCCTTATCCCACGTATAAAGATCAGGAGAGGGTGTTTTATACGGCGTTGGGATCGGGGAAGATATCACTGGGTTTCAATCCGTTGGGGATTATTAAGATGATTCAAGATTCGTTCAAGAGGATTAAGGAACTGGGTGTGAAGAGCTACAACATGAAAGGTGAGTGACTTGCAGGTAAAAATCACAGTTGGACAGCCTAAATGCAATTTTTAGCAAGACCAATGTTTCGCCACATTTTCGAACTAACTTCGTTGTATAGGAGAGGGATTGATCCAGGGAGGATGGATCATCTTCGACAAAAGCGGAGTTCCCCAGGCAGCATTCCAAGAGAATGCAAAGGAAAGGATTCCGATAGATGACATTCTCGCGGAGTTGAAAAAGATCGAAGATCAGGCGAAATAGGTAGGGCATCTTCCTCTTTTAGTTGAACAACACCTTGAGAGAGGCAAAACTTGAATGACAGTAGACTAATAGTATGCAGCAGCTACTTGCTCCCTCTAATGGTCAACTTGATCTTAGTTTTCCTCGTCACTGGGTTTTGTTTGCCATAAAAGGATATGGAATAATGGTAAACCTGTCGGACGTGACTACGAATTAGTCGCAGTATTGTGTTTCACTGTCTAGGTCTGTAAAAATACAACAGAATTAAATTTGTTATCTTATTCACGAGAATGAGGTTCTACAACTTGTAGGCACTTGATACTTGCCCCCCGTCCAAACCTTTCCTTCTTTTCTTAGATCTGCCACCATCGTCAACATCACCACGGATCATGCTCTCGACATTCTGCTGCATCTTCTGGAAGAACTTTGTACTCGTTTGGTATTCTTTTCCGGCGGCGCCTTCATCCTGCAGTGCCTTACTCTCACTTGCCACAACCACTTTTCCAGAAGCGCGCGCCATTTGTAATTCTTCACGTAATTTGCGCTTCTCATAAGGATTATTGAGACCAAGACCAGGTTGCAGTTTTGATATAAGCTTTTCGTCTGCGAGTTTTTGTTTTCGAACCTTTCGTCTGGCAGATTTTTTCGCATTGCGGATACGATTTCGTTCAGCCTTCAGCAAAAGGAAGTAGGGAAAGTAACGAAGCGTAAAAATAGTCATCAGTTTTTGAGATAATGAACATCAAATTGTGTGACTTCTGTGAAGAACACGAAACATACCTGATCCAATTCTGACTCTCCTTTAAGCACACTTGCCCTTCCCTTCCCACCAGCGTACACTTCCTCAGGTGCGATTCCCCTACTGGTACTGACGTGCAATGGCAACACTTCTTCCATTGCAATAGCTGGGACATCTTGCTTGTTGATATCAGCTTCATCGGCCACGGGTCGAGGGGCAAAGTGGTAGTTGGATAGAGCATCTAGCTTACTGCACAAGTTTGCAAAAAGCTTTTTCATTTCTTCTTCAGCAGCCCCTTCCTCAGTCTCTTTCTCGTGTGCATCACGATCAAACCCTGTTGTCTTCTTCAAATACTCTCGTTCATAGAGCTCACCAAGACCAAGCTTTGACTTCTCTTGGCTCACCTCGGGTGGTTCGCCACCACCCCGTTTGTGAAGTCCAATGTCAGGCAATTCTCGAGGAACAACATCATCCCAGTCCTCTTCGATGATGCGTTTCTTAATCATCTCTTCAATACTGGCGGTATGCTCTGCTGTGATTATGGGCGGCGGTTTGAACGCCACTTCAAACTCAGGAGTCGAGTCTAGTAGAGAGTCGGCAGGACGGTCAGTTCCTCTGGTTTCACCCCTCATTTTCCATGGCTTCTCCGCCATCATTTCTTCTTCGATGCGAAGAGTATACTGTTCGAGCTTTTTGGACTGTAGAGCATGTGATGAAAGTTTATCGGGTCTGTTACCATCGCTAGCTTCTTCGTCATCATCGGGTTCCTCTTCCTCTTCAGATTCTTCGGGGCCGACACCGTCATCTTCGTCGCCATCGTCTTTCCAATCAGCTCCATCCTCACCAAAACCATGGTCGTCCCATGAGTCCGTTTCATCGAAATCTTCTCCTCCTTTATCAAGACTTTTCGCAGTTCCTGCAGGATGCTTAGATTTGTAACTCTGTATCAACTTCTCATCAGGCTTACCGAAAATATCTACAGCTGTCATATTCTCGACTGCAGATTCCTCCTCGACGTCACTGCCATCATATTCATCATCCTGTTTGTCATTGTATAGTTCATACAGTGCTTCAACTTCATCATCTGCGCGATATTTCTTCCTCCGAACCGTATTAGGCTTGAAGCGCTTCGTCAGTTCATCATCACCATCTTCGTCCTCAGAATTTTCATCACTGTCACTATCCGACTCTCCCAGTCTATCCCTGATGTGTGGCAGCACCTTCTTCTTATTTTTCTTTTTCTTCTTGCCATTTACCTCGCCATCACTGTCGTCAAAACCCTCTTGATCATCCGTCTCGGCACCATAAGCTTCATCAGGCAAATATTCCTCCTCTTCGTCAGCGAATGCTTCCATCTCATGCAGATCGAAGAAACCGTCACGCATTTCGTCTCGTGTGGGATCTATTATTGATTCTTCCATTTCCTTCGCCTTTGCTGTGATTGCTTTGAGTTGCTCTGATTTCGATGTCACTTCATCTTCCTCATCTTCGCTAAAGTCGTCACCACTTTCACCCATATCTGCCATTGCCTTCTTCATTCGTTCTCGAATGCGCCTTGCATCATCATCGAGTTCATCTTCTTCGTCAGACTCGTGACTTTGATCCCCTTCTTCTTCGTCAAGATTGGATGCAGCACTCCCTTCATCGACACTATCTCCATCGTCGTTTTCCTCGCTTCCAGAAGCGTCATCACTATTTTCGTCGTTGCTTTCCATTGCACTCATGTCCAAAAGTCTAATCTCATTGGATGCCACTTCTCCACCACCAGCATCTTGAGGCGAGGACTTGGCTAACTTTTTAATAAGCTTCCTCAAGCGAGGCAATAAAGCATTATTTTGCAAGTCCACTTGACCCCAAATGGTTTCGATGTCAACTAGATTAGATGATCCCGGAGTGTTGTCAGTTGCTTCGTGTTGTGGTGTTTCCATACCAGTGTAGAGAGAATGAAGACCCGAAAGAGAGCATGGCAGTGATTCTTTTTGGTTTTTATGGTCTTCCTCACTCGTGGCTAAAATTTTGTTTCCCGGCAACAAAAAACTCAAATGTCAGTCTTCTCGTCACAATCCACTGTCGCGTGGACAATGTACCGTCTACGATAAGCCAAACGACAAAGATCATTTAGTGACAAAACAAAACTCACCGTCTGAACCTTCCTTCTTCTTGTGATTGCTCTTTAATCGATCTTGCAGCTCGGCCAAATATTCAAGGAAACGAAACAACTGCTGACACACATCGACCAATTGTACCTTGGACGAGTCATTGACCGCATCGCCTTTCGCGAGAAGAAGCAACGAGAATAATTCCTCCTGCTGCGAAATCAAGGGGAGTAATTTCGTGGATATGGTGTCTTGAGTTTTGGACCAGATGTCGGGTGGAGTGATGTCAGATTCGGGGGTTTCCTCGTCCGTGTCGTCGGCGGTGGGATTGGCGGCTTGTGGCTGTTTGTCTGCGGCATCGGAAGTAGGCGCTGAGGTTGCATTGGCTGCATCGGTTTTCTTTGTTCGTCGAGCCATTATTCTAGCTTTTGTGCTTGTGCACTAATGACAGGTAGTTTCTCCTGTGTTGCTTCGCCCGGTTAAAATATACTAATCGCTTGATCACAATCGATTGGTGGGTCGTGAGAAGGTCGGGAAAGCTCAGCTTGATGGGTGGGGTGTGATGGGTGGTCCTGAAAATGTCCATTCGACAAAGGTGGATACGGTAAGGATACGGAATTTATGATGTTACTACGGTATCGTAGAGGTATTGTACAATACCAGCAAGACAGCAAGACAGCAAGACAGGCAACTTTGGACTTTGGCGATAAAGAGTCGCCAGCTGTGTCGTCCAATGTCGTCCAGTGTCGTCAGTTGACGGCACTTAAAAATATCGGGTCATTTCATGCCGTCCCTACGGGTCATTAAAATGTCGTCAGGTGTCGTCACTTCGGTAGTCAGTCTGTCGTCAGTGTCGTTAGTTGGGTTGTCAAAAGGACTTCACAGTCGTCACTTGGGTCGTCAGTTTATCTTCACTATGTTTTCATGTAGGGTCGTGATGCGTCTTTGTCGTCACTTTGTTCGTCACTTTCGTCAGTAGGCAGTCGTATATGTACCACGTAGGGGTCGTCAGTGTCGACACGAAGTTCGTCAGTGTCGTCACGAACCGTCATTAAAATGTCATTAACTGCCTTCAGTTCAGTCATCATGTTGTCTCCAGTGTCGTCACTTGGGTCGTCATTTTGTCTTCAGGTGTCATCACTTGGGTCGTCACATTGTCCTTAGGGTCATCACATGGTGCCTTCTTATGTTGTCACTTCGTTAGTCACATTAATGAGATAATGTAAAAGACGTCAGTTGTCTTCAGTTGTCGTCAGTTGACGTCTGTTAATCGCTCAAAAATCTTCCACGTGGCAAACTTGCCTGTCTTGCAGGCAACTTGCAAAAAATAGAACATTTTGGCGATGAAACTTCAGCGAAGCGACGACTTTAGCGACTTGCGTGACTGACACTTTCGACATTGTGACGACTCGGAGAACGAAAGTGACGACTTACGACCAACTGACGACCACTGAGTCGTCAAAATGTCGTAAGTTACGACCATGTTACGACAAGCAAAGTTGTACCTGACGACCATGTTACAACAACCAAAGTCGTAACTGAAGACCATGTTACGACAACCAAAGTCGTAAATGACGACCATGTTACGACAACCAAAGTCGTTAGGTACGACCATGTTACGACAACCAAAGTTGTCAGTTACGACCATGTTACTACCTTTAGAGTCGTAACTTACGACAACTCACGACCATGTTACTACCACCAGAGTCTCACCAAAGTAATTCCCCACAAATCGTCCGCCAAACAACCGCGCTATGAAAAAATGCCGTCTTCAATCTCCCTCGAACACCAACCACCCCTCAGCCCCCTCGTTGAATCTCCGTGGGACATAGACTTCGTCAATCGTGAATCGTGCCAAACCCTTTGCTCTGAATGTCAATTCAAACTAAAGGCAGACGAAGAAGCTATAATCCTAGCATGAGATCAAATAATGATGCTTGTGCAGAAGGAATTGATCGGGAATGGTCTTCATACAATGAAGAAAGATGTGAGGAAGATGACCGTGAAAGATTTTAACCAGACTTTTGGTTGTGATATTATTGATATGATTAAAAAGCAGCTTGAGGAGGGTGAAGAGGAAGGTGCGATGGGGACGAAGCGTGGTGTCGGGGCGAAGCCGGCCGTTGGTGTCAGTTTGTAAACGCCCGCATCGGCAAGATTTGCAGGAAACCCTCCAACAACAAGAACGGTTTGAAAGTAAGAACTTATTATGTGAGTGAACACAATTCAAATTAGTATTCATTGTATACATTTATTATACACTTCCTTATCAATTCGTGGCATGATGCAAATTTCATCTTTTAAAGTTCTATTAATGGATCTCCTGTGGATCAATTTGACAAAGGCCGACTCGTCGTCACCGCCAAAAAGCACAAGGCCATTGCCGCCAAAACAGAAAGCACCCCTTTCCCATCTCCATTGGCATTGGAGCAGGAAATGGCGAATGCATTGATCTATCGGATCCCAATGAATGAATGAAATTGGATGGGGAGCAAAAAGCACTGGCAAAGGAGCAGATTATGGCAA
>JABMIG010000108.1:416548-474048 GCA_013187285.1 Cyclotella cryptica
ATTTGATGCAGTATTGACAGGAGAAGCCTGGACGCAGTTGGAATTCTCCATGAGACAGTGTTTGCTACGCATGTTGGCATTGCCGAGATGTAGGAGGCGCATTGGTGAAACGCCGGTCAATATGAGTTTATAATTGTGTATGCGAACTTTGGATGGTCAAGCACATCCACAACAAAGCGAACAGGTTGATGGGACACAATTCCATGGTGGTGAAATGAATAAAGCGGTGTGTCAACAGTTATGTCCGCATTTGATGAAAGTGTTGAATGAGCGACAATGGCTTGAAGCCCCCAAATCATCTTGTCTTTTTACAAAGGATCATGGATTGCAGGTTAATGAAAGGGGGGATGAAAGGGGATTATTTTGACCCCTGAAGGATTTAAACTTGCCAAATTGTGGAATGAGAATAACTTTTGGGATGGAGGTAACTCCATTTTAACTTGACTGACTTTGGGGCATCACGAGGATGAAGGCATTACGTCATTCCACAATCCATAAAAAGATAAACAGTATATTTTCATTAAACCTCTCTTTCGTTTGACATTTATTGCCACATCTAGTATTCAGATAGTAATATATTCTATTCCATGATATTTTCTCCAGTTTGAATTGAAGTCCGTTGATTCAACATGATCTCTCTGAAAAGAACCTGCTTACCAAATTCCAATCATACTACTCTCAAACATACTGAAAACAAATCAAATCAACCTCTCCAAAACAATAGCACCCGCCCCACCGCCCGCATTACATATACTGGCACATCCTACACTGGCACCACTTCTCTTTAAAACTCCATACAAAGTCCCCACAATTTGCGCACCGCTCATCCCAATTGGATGTCCCATAGCCACTGCGCCTCCAGACACATTGACCCTAGCCATATCAAGATTCAAAAGCATACAATGCACAATAGCCACCACCAAAAAAGCCTCATTGATCTCATGATACTCCACATCATTCATGGTCATGCCCGCTCGTTCTACCGCCATCGGAACCGCTTTGGAAGGAGCCATGGTAAATTGCGCCGAGATTTTGCGGACCAATTGCGATTGGATCATGATATCCTTCAAATTTGGCTCCAATTGGAATTTTTGGTCTTAAAGTCCATGGTGGCATCCTGATTGATAGATACGATGATCGGTATGGAATGAGACTCAATAATGAAGAGTGATACGTATCTCACCATGTCGTTGTATTGCTTGAGTATCCAACACCTTTATTCATCATAAATGAATGAATCATGGCAGTAGATAGTTGACTCACCCTGGTTCCATCTGGGACACTCGTCATTCAAAAACATGACACTATTTTCCAAGCCCCTCTTGCCAATAGTAGTTTCATCGACGCTGTATAATTTGGGCTTATTCTTCCTTCAGGCCCAAGACAAAGATTTTGGCGGGTTTGGGCTATTGCCCTCGTGAAAATGATGCTCCAAAAATGTCGACGAATCAATGGACAATCGCAGATTGCGCTGGCCTTGTCGCTCTTCCGCCCACTCGAATGGTTAGGGAGGCGAGAGTGGAAGTTGTCATGGTGGTGGGTGGCGTGGACTTCGAATGGAAATAATTTGATGTTTGAGTTTGAGGAATTTGTGACAAACTTAATTTTTCTTATAAGTTACTACCTCTAGAGAGAGAGAGTCGTAAGTTACGACCATGGAACTACCACCAAAGTCGTAAGACTAACTTACGACCATGTTACGACAACCAAAGTTGTAACTGACGACCATGTTGCGACAACCAAAGTCGTAACTGATGACCATGTTACGACAACCAAAGTCGTAAGTTACGACCATGTGATGACCGTTTGTCGTCCGTTCAAGAAGTAACGGACGACTCGGATGAACCAACTGACGACCCGAATACGTTTGTCGTTACTGAAGTGATGACTCTCGCCGAGATTTTTTTGCTAAAAAGAAGATATTTTTAGCGAGTTGCCTGTCTTGCTACGACCCACTTGACGACTTCACGACCTTCCACCAATAAGTACAGTGTACAGTGAGATCAAGTCCCGAACAGTACGGCTCCATGACGACCATGACAACTAACGACCGTAACTTACGGACGACCCAAGAGATCTTCTGTGACGACCCATGCGACTCCACCTGACGACCCCTGATGACTCAAGTGATGTCCAAAAAACGACCCGGACGACCCCTGACGACTCTAGTGACAACCTCAGACAACCCAACTGACGACCGGTTGACGACCTCAAAATTCTCTTGACGACAACTGACGACTCCATCTGGCAATACTTATTGCCCTTGCAGACATTTTGTGGTTCTTATGCACCGCTAATTACGGTACTATAGTACTACTACTACTACTACTGCTGCTGCTGCTGCTGCTGCTGCTGCTGCTGCTGCTGCTGCTGCTGCTGCTGCTGCTACTACTACTACTACTACTACTACTACTACTACTACTACTACTACTACTACTACTAATACTACTACTACTACTACTACTACTACTACTACTACTACTACTATTACATTACTACTTATTACTATTAGTATTACTATTAGTATTACTATTACTATTACTATTACTATTACTATTACTATTACTACTACTACTACTACTACTACTACTACTACTACTACTACTACTACTACTACTTCTACTACTACTACTACTACTACTACTACTACTACTACTACTACTTCAAGGACAGCAACAAGGACTACCGTAAAATGCGGAGCATAAGTACCACCAGTGTATAAGCTCCAAATGTCCTATTTTTGGAACATTTGCATTTTATAGCCTTTTTTCCTGTCAATTAGTCCTAAAACTATCTGAAATAGTTTCTCCGTGTCATCAGCAACACACCCATAAGTAGTGCTCTCCGTGACTCCCGACGGTCGCCGAGAAACCTCCGATTTCATCAGAAGTCACTACACATCTTGCTCACATCGTGGAGGGGTTCACAGCATGGACAAAGCATGGAGGGCAAATTGTGATGTGTTGTGACAAAAGTACAATATCCCTACCTCGAGGTAAGTTTCAAGATACCAATAATTTTTTACCGTGTTGAAATCACAAGCTTTTAACACTGTGTAAGCACAACTAAAATGAATCTTTTAACATTTGTGGGTACTTACAATCCGCATTTTATGGTACTTACTACAAGGACTACAATTACAACAAGAATGACAAAAAGAACAAGGACGATAGCATGAACATCATGGACAGCAATAAAAGTAATTAGGGCAGCCAGAAGAATAACAGTAACAGCACCAACACGGGCAACAACAAGGAATGAAAACAAAGTCAATGACAAGGTCAACAGCTCATCAGGACAACAAGGGCAACTATGGGCATTGGCTAAGGTTTGGACAAACAATAGGTTCGCAGAGTTTGACTTTTGATATGTGAAGTTAAGGTGACTCTTGAGAATACAAATCTGAACTCTTTTGGCACATAATACTACTATACTTTTACTGGACAGCTGCTGTCAATGACGGCTGAATATGTGAGTGGTGATGCTTCTCCACTAAGCAGACTAACGAATTTGGGAACTATGGTATTGTATATTATAAATTCAACATTGAAACACTGGGGAAAACATGAACAACAGTAACAAAGATCCCCTGCCAAACTATTCATTACTACCGGTGTCATCAGGAGCAAGAAGAGTCTCTACATTGTCTACCGCGACACTCAAGGGAGACTGGGGTGGATTCCGACCTTGACTTATCGGCGATGGTTCAATATCACCCATCATGTAGTAAGAGTCATTATCATGTTGCGTCAGATGCTGAAACTACTGTGTATATTGCTGATGATTGGACAGAGCTGAGGGTGCAAATGCATATGACACCTTGAAAACTCCTCCGTCAATCGAATCACATCATGATCTTTCACTTTGTCATACCTCGAATACAGGACCACTACCACTCTACCTACATTCGGACTCGGTACAGGAATCCCAACCACTGTTCTTATACCCCACTGCTGCGCACCACCAACCTTCTCAAACTGATTAAGGGGTGCATTGTGCACCAATTGCTCCCATGTCCGAACACCCATATGGTAGACTCGACCGGGCAGACCACAACCCACATCAAATGAAAACGACTCAGAGTAATCCCCAAAGGAGGAGAGGTTGAATTGATCTTCGGGAGAAAGGGGCACGGCACGACAAGTAGTGTTTGTTTCAAGGATGACTTCTTTCGGTACCATGCATCTGGCAAAGCAGAGTCGACGTTTGGGTTGGTCGGAAGCTTCTTCGGTATCGTTTTCGGTGTTGGGGACAAACGATGGGACCCATGCATCAATGTATTCAAAGGGGGCATGATAACTGTGGATGTAGGCTACGATTTTATGGAGGAAGGGAGATGCTGTGTTCTGAGACGATGATTCATTGTGCAAGATGGGACTGGCAGAGGAAGAGATGAGATGTTCTTGTGAATTGGAAGCGTGCATCGTGGATCCACTGTGGAAGGACGGGGTAGAAGTAACATTCATGGTCGACCCATTGGCATCCATCATACTCTGTCTAGAATATGTCACCGCATCTGTATGCGGCAATTCATTCGCAACAGCATAACTCGAACCACCCCCCACAGCCCCCCCCCTCCCCTGACTCCCCCCACCGCCCTCACCACTCTTGACAGCATCAATCATCACCCCCCGATCGGGATTCAACGAATCCTGCCTCAAAGCACACCCCATCATCATCTCCCTCCTCCTCACCCTCTCCATTTCCTTTGCCAGTTGATTCCCTCAATCCATCTCCTCCACCAACGCCAACCAATGATCCACAGTCAAACTCTGCCCATGCAAAACACAATACGTCGAAAACCTCTCCCTCCACTCCTTGGCAATATGAAACTTCATCTCGGCTTGCTCCAACGGACTCTGGATAGACACAAAGAACGCCATCTTGGCATCACTGAATGACCGCGCCTCCGTCTCCTCGGCCAAATATCCCACGGTCCGCATAAACGTCTTGCTGAACAATTTGGCATTCTTCATCTTCTTCGAGAGCTTGCGAGTAGGTGCAAGTTGAGCGGCAAGAGGTGGCAAGCTGCGGCAAGCACTTCCATGTTGTTTACAACCATATGATGTGACGACAGGTGTCGTCAGTTACGATACCACCAAGTTACTACCTCGAGAGTCATACTACCGCCAAAGTCATAAGTTACGACCATGTTACTACCTCAAAAGTTGTAACTGACGACCATGTTACGACAACCAAAGTTGTAACTGACGACCATGTTACGACAACCAAAGTCGTCAGTTACGACCATGTTACGACAACCAAAGTCGTAAGTTACGACCATGTGAAGACCGTTTGTCGTCCGTTCAAGAAGTAACTGAAAACTCGGACAAACCAACTGACGACCCGAATCATTCGTTGTGACTGAAGTGACGACTCTCGCCGAGATTTTTTCGCTAAAAAGAAGATATTTTTAGCGAGTTGCCTGTCTTGCAGAGTTGCTTGGATACAACAACTTATCGCCAGCCGTCTGCTTTCCCTCAGTGTTGTGCTTCAGGGGATGTATTTCACCAGTATTTTACCATATTGCACCACACCGTGCACCGTAATGTAGATAACGAATTTGCAATGCCGTCTACCATTATTTTATACAACCCGTCATAACTGAGATGAAGAGTCAAAGCCGAGGAATGATGATATTTTTATACAATACTCTAAAAAGTGAAACATGGGCGACGAAAAGGAAACTCTAACATTGGGTCGGTAAAGAGTTTCACGTATGAAGCATCCCATCTGTTCTCAGGATTAAAATCCAACAATATTTATGCATTTGTACACACAATGCTAAGACAAAAAATGATACCAGCAACTAGTCGCTATGAAGATGACGAAGGTCCAATTATGCTCCACTCATACAAAGCCCGCTCAACCTTGGGACACTTAGTTCTCTTGTCATGCCAAGGTTCATTACTTTTAACCAAGGATGATGGAGCACCATATCAACAGTGATGCGATCGTTGGGGTTGGGATTAAGCATTGCTACAATCAGATCTCTCCCCTCCACACTGATCTCATGTGGAAAGAACCAGTGCGGCCCAAGCATTTCTTCCTCGTCAAACTCATCGTAGGTTGGATCCAAGGTATAATCAGGAAAAGCTCTTCGGTTCTTCTTTCCCTTAAGAGGTGGTTGCAACTGCCGTGCGTCGTTGTACCACTTTTGAAATGCCTGAAACCTAGGACATCGCAATAGGTCCTCTCCAAAAGGTAGGGAACGAAACAGCATGGCATACAAGATAACACCTGCTGACCAGACATCAGCTTTAGTCCCATCGTATCCACCTTTTTTCGAGCTCTTGGCATCCTGAGAAGCCTTTGGTTTTTCTCCACTATCAGCTACGGCCTGGGATATGATCTCGGGCGCAACATAGTGGGGTGACCCGACAACGGAAGTCATGCGACGTAATTGACTGCTTCCTCCGAATCCATCATCAACCAAATCATCTGCAGACAATCCATCTCCATCGCAAACGTTCATCATACTTCCACATGTTAACATCGACAAGGCTGTTGCTCCCATCCGGTTCAACAGAGGAGAGAAGCTTGATTTTGTCGGGGAACTCTTTTCTGACTGTGGGCTTGGAACCAACCCACTGGCCCCGCTTGAGAATGCGGCGCTTTGGCCGTCCCATTTACTAGTGGCAGAGTCCCCTCTCGAAATCGAGGGCCAGACATTAGAAGTTGGGAATAAATCAAACGTTGCAGAAAGACCGAAGTCGGCTATTTTGAGCGTCTTCTCTTCTTCATCTGTCACACGTGAGCTTGTACCTGTTGGTGAAGGTTTGGTGTGAATGAGGAGGTTCTAGAGTGAAAGAAAAATTAATGCTACATGTGAGACAAATATTACAGCGAAATAAAACAATATACAACGGAACAAGACTGCCTACCTCTGGTTTGAGATCTCGATGCGCCACTCCACACTGGTGAATGAAATAGATTCCAGACGATAGCTCGCTGAAAAACTTCCTCATGGTAACCTCGTGCTCATTCGCTGTGGCTGCGGACTTCTTTTTCGATGTCGAGTTGCTACTGATCAAATCAAACAATTCTCCTCCGCGTACCAGCTCGAGAATCAAGAACATAGTAGACTTTGAATCTTGGACCAACTCCAATACTTCGTAAAGATGAACCACATTGGGATGGCGTCCTATTCTCATCATGTTTCTCACCTCTTTTGTGGCAAGACGGCGCTGTTTTAGCCATCGCATATATTTTGGGGGGATAGCAGGAATAGCAATGTACGCTGAAAGTGCAGGGCAAAACACTGTTGAGCCTCCTCTCTTTGATGCAAGCGTATCGTAGTTATAAACAGAAGATGCCGCTTGCGGGTCCATCCTTGACGATTTCCGGCGCATTCCATTGCCACCTCCTGCATTCAATCTTAACAACATTTCCATCATGGCCTCAAATTCCTGATCAGATGCTGCGAAAGGAGGGTGGCCCCATATTTCTACACATCGCGGCAATGGAAGCTCTCGCAATGTAGATGTTTTGGGATCCACAAAAGTAGCAACAAGACTAAGTCGGAGCCCTCGCTCGGGGCTTCCTCGGTCGATGTTCCCACCGAGTTGACTAAAATTAGAATTTTGTCTCTTCAAAACAGATTCTTCGGATGCATCATCAATCTGGTTGTTCGACGATCCGTGAGAGGGAACGCGACTATTCTTCCTCATCAACGATCTCAAGTTTCGACTGTTCGGATTAATCAACCACCAAACGTGTTCTTCTGTCAAGCGGTATGACCCGTCAGGGTTCACTGTTGGAAGCTTGCCCTCTCGTACAATGACTGCCTTGTGAAGCATTTCAGGTCCCAAGAGGCGAAATCCAACAGGGTTTAGGATTTTTATTGCCACTGTCTCACTCATGTCTTCGATTAAGTGAGGTGTCGTTGCAACGAGGTCGTTTTCCTGCGAATGAAGAATCGAGTTACTATCATGTGGACTTCCTGCATCATAACCACCAGAATTCCCTGAAGCTACCTGAGGGGCATTCCGAGACAAAGCCCTCGCTTCCCGTTTCGATCGATTGGGTGCATCCGCATCATCCACCAAGACATGGTTCGTTGGAGTTTCTTTTTCGGCCGATGAAAAGGCAGCAGGTACCTCAATAGATGCCACATCAACGGCTCTGTAGCGATGTCGTGCCATATCCGAGCTTCCTACATCGGCTCCTGCCATAACCATACTCTTACCTGTCGTTTTGCTGTCAACTACAGTTCCATCGCCTCCACAACCGCAATTTCCAAACAAAAACGATGTGCACCCTCCATTGTCATCAGATTGTCCAGCAACGTACTGACTGCTTCCATACGGAGAAGCAATGCTATTTGTGCTGAACACAGCTGGAGACTTTCTTCCATTTCTAGGCGTAGCAACAGAACGATACACATCAGCAAATAAGCCCGTCCCAATGACATTTTCCACCTTAGAGGGCGGATCCGTCACTGCCCTACGACGAACACTCGACAACGAAGAAGAGGTCATACTCATAGCTACAGGAGCAGCCGGCGGCAGAGCCTCTCCTTCACGCCCAGTAGTAAAATTAGGATAAAAAGGTCCTGCTCCACGAACTCTCAACGGAGGATATTCATTGGCCGGACGCAATCGTTTACCTTCGTAAACGACTCCAGCCACTCCTCCACCTAAATAATTCCCCACTTCATAGGTAGGAAGCCTCGAATCGGAACATACAATGACTTGACCATCGTACGAATCCACCCGCCGTGTAAAATTATCATCCGAGATGAATTGAAAAGGCGCCGATTTCGAGCGCCCCGCCTCCAAACTCGCCTGCGGCGGTTGATAATCTGGAAAATTCGGGTCTTGCGCACTCTCATTCCTCGCCACATTCGGCGCCCTCACCGCGTACTGCTCACGTTGTTCATGAGTCTGATGTGGAAGATGAATCATATCACTCGCACCCTGAGGATTCCCGTGGTCCAACACGGCATGTGTGGCGGCTGCCCTTGCTGCCGCGGAGGCTGGAACCTCCATTTCCAACATGGGTGCACTATTCGTGGGTTCACTAGTGATACTCGCTTTAGTTATTCGCTGTTGATCCTCCGTCATCGATTTCCCCTCCCCAGTCGTGGTGGATTCGTCTTCCCCCATTCCCCCCGCCCCACCCCCCTGCCGCCTCTGCGTCATTATCTTTCGTAAACTCTTGAATTTGCGCGTCACGGCCATCTTCTTCCCTCCTGTGGCGGATGCTCGTCCTCCTGGAGAGGGAGGAGGGAAATCCGCCGTTGTGGCGGTGTCTGTGTTGGTTCCCGATCCACCAGAGGAGGGGAAGGAGGAAGACTGGGGGAATTTTTGATTCTGTTGCATCGTATTGATTTCTGGCGATATGGCAGTTAGGTGGGGTTTGGTGGCTGTCGCGATGAACACCATGCCTTGAGTGGCGGCAGTTGAATGAAATGGATGCTGCTGAACAAAAGTTCCGCACTATTCTCCGTGCTTCGGGTGCTGGTGCTATGAGGAGTGGCGAATTAGATTCGAAGCGAGAGCTGAAGTGCCTCTCGAGTGATAATAATGATCTGGTACAGAGAGAAATAGACCTAGAATGTGAGCATGAGATGTGTCGGGTGTTGGCCCTGCTTAATCAAATGCCAGACAGATTCAGTTATGGAAATCGCACCAACCCACGAGGCCTCTAAGGGTTTCAGTTTATACGCGTGATCGATCAATACTCTCATGGATGCGAGCAAAAACGCAAGAGACACCTCTAGGGCTCAAAATAGATCCAACGGGAACGCGTCCTTTATCCCAACCGAACTCGACTTTTCGACACGACTTCCAGACACCAAACACTACAGTTCACCAATAATGCTCCCGTCGAGAGAAGCAACGTGCACCAAGACAACAACTCACACACTCGCAGCTGGCAAAGAAAAGTTTCGGCGGGTGATACAGAAGGCGCCCAAAGCAAGAGCGTTACAAAAATCTCGCCGCTTCTCGTTTCATCGGCCAGTAAAAAAACTCGACAAGAGCCGTGTGCTCATGCCTCAACTGCTGCTCTACCTTATTAAGCGGTCCTTCTCCGTGGGTGCACGCACTTTGCTCTTGGTCTTCTTCCGAATGCTAATCCGCTAAATCTCTCGGTTACATTGACCATGCATGGTCACTCTTGTCCTGTTATTGGCGCAAAACAAAGAAATAACTCCAACTCCATCATCATCTTGTTGGCGGCACCCTCCATTCGTATTTGGAGATATTGTTGGCATTCCATCACCACAACAAATTGAAATTCGAGGAATTAGTACATGGAGTACCGGAAATCGGCGAGGAGTATAATTTGTTTATGCTACAAATTGCTTTGAAAAGTGAGTCTTTTTTTGGCATGAGAATTTTCGTTTTTTTTTATTGGGGGCACCCCCGATGGTCGTGACATCTTCAACGGAACTATAGTATCTTCAACTTGAATGAGAACTTGTGTATGGTCGTTGGACGGGTAGTCGTACGGGGGCTTTCGATGTGAGATACCATAGGTACCGTATTGTAGACCTAAAGTCAGCATATGTGAGGCTTACGTTGAACTCGTCTTGAATAATATGCGTGTTCTGTGCCAGATCCAACAAGGATCCAACAGCGGCGGGTCCTCTAGCGACGCGTGCCCAAGCCTTCGACAATTCTCGCGTTCACAACCCACGTTAACGATTCAACAAAGCCACAGAAGATCGACAGACATCGAATTATGAAGAGGTCAAGTAACCAGCGGGACAATGCTAGATTCGTCGTACCAAGATGGCAGTTGTATCCTCTTTTCGCCGCCTTTGCTGTTGCAGGTATCATACGGGTCAATGTTGCAGTGGCATTTGCTCCGCATCTTCGCTGTGGAATAAACGCCGCGGGTCCATCGAATGGCGAGGATAAAAGGTTACGCTATATCGGTGTAAAACCATTATGCTTGTCGTCCAATAATACACCGGGTGGGGAGCAGTTGCCGTTTCGAAATTCACAATATCAATCCAAAGTACACACACACAACTATTCTTCCTGGAATTTTAAGTCACGGACGAGAAGAAAAGCAACTGTCAATGCTAAGACTGGTTCTATCCAACAATCATTATCTGGGTTCCGCATGCAAAGAATGTCATCACACAATCCTTCCTCCACCGCCCTACGGGCCATGCCATCCGGAATAGAAGACGTCATCTTCGCCACTCAAAACGCCGCCTCCTCCCTAGCCAATTCTGTGATCGACTCCAACACCAGCAACGCATCGCAACTCCAATCGCTACTGCTTCTCTACACCGCGGGGTTATGGACGTCATTCTCCCCCTGCTCTCTCGGCCTCCTTCCCATTACCGTATCGTACATTACTACCGCGGCGAATGAACGGAGAGATAAGAGCACAATGCTCCCCACCTTTGCCTTCGCTATGGGATTGGCAATGGTATTCACTGCTTTGGGGGTGAGTGCCAGTGCCTTGGGAGGGGTCTTTGGTGGAAGCAATGGCGGTGGTGGAGGTCAGGGAACATTGTCGTCACTGTTGCTCGCTGCGATCAGTTCGTTGGTTAGTGTGTTTATGGGCTTGCAATTGTTGGAATTAATAGAGATTCCCTTGCCTAGTTTAGACTTTCGTTGGAGGTCGGCTGTGTTGCAGAGTGGGAAGCGGGATGGTGGAAGAGGGTCTGGTGGTGGGAATGGGAGTTTGTTTGATGTGGATGGAGGTTTGATTCTTGAGAATCTTAACGGGAGTGAAGGATTAAACCAGGTCGAAGAAGCGAATGGTGCAGATCAAAAGACACAACAAAACAATCAAGTGAATGATGATGGAGCTGTGCTTTTGAGAACATTTCTTCTTGGAGGAATATCTGCCCTGGTGGCTTCTCCGTGTGCTACACCTGTTCTCGCATCTTTATTGGCCTACCTCGCCTCTGCATCTTCTTCAATCGCATCCACCGGATCACCTGGAAATGAATTATGGAAGGGTGCCGCATGGATGGTCTCTTACACTCTTGGATACAGCACCCCTTTGCTGTTTGTTGGTGCCACGGGTGGTCAAGCACTCGTCAATTTAAAAAACACAGAGAGGAATGATGATGGGTTAGATTTGAGATCGTCCCTTGGTCAATGGGTCACTCCGTTGACAGGAGGTGTATTGATTGTGTTTGGAATGAATGGGTTTTTAGTTGCTCTCTTGGGCGACCCAAGCCTTGCTGGGTTGGCTCCTATTATTGAGTAAAGGCTTCATTTAAACATCCTAATTTTTTAGCTTTGTCCAATCTCTACTCGAAACGGCGCCTTATCTCTAGTATCTCTTGGATGATTCAAATGCAACATGGAAGAGGAGTGACATAAATTAATTATATCATTCCATATTTTGATCTGCATGAATGTGATTGAAGATTGTGGTGTATGGTAATCTTCCCTCTCTGCTCTACTATGGTTGGGTGACTACAGAAAGTTGTTTAAAATTTTAAGGATCATTTCAGGTCCCCCTAAACATTCCCTAAGCCATCCAACTCAATGTGATAGAAAAAGAGAGAGGAAGCAAGGTTGTGCCATGAGAAATGAAATCTTCAAGACGGATAAACACAAGAAGGTAGCTTTAACAAGTTACTATAATAAACAAATGCACGCAACTGCAATGAAACATGTTCAACAGATTAAAAGCCTTCAGGAAGATTTGTCTGTGTGTTATTGGTTTCAATTTTCTTTCTTAACACTGTCTCCTCTACTCGCCTTGTCTCCAACCACTACTAGTATGATACACAATCCTATGGAAGCATTGAAATTGAAGCACAGAGAAGGTATGGCCTGCAAGCAGAAGGTACATCTGAGGCAATGACCATAAAGAACCACAAGCTCAAGGGTGCATATGAACTGTTGAAGGGGGTAGAGGAGATGTACACAGAGCTATTGTAGGAACTCGGGCAATCTGGCAAGACAGCAAATATTTCTGAGAAGAAGGTTTGTGCATTGGAGTAAAAAGACAAAGAAAACTTGGTCAAAAATCAAGCAAATGAAATTCAGGGTTGATGTTGTCTCCTATGAGATTGATGATGCATGATTCAAGATGATGGATTTGGACGACAAGGTTGAAGAGTATGCTGCGGTTATTGACCTAATGTCTGTCGAGTATGCAGCAAGATAGCATGAATTCAAAGGCATTATTAGCTTTATTGATTTCCTGTACCTTGAAGAGGCAGCTAGGTCAAGCCCAGAATTCATAGCCAAGCACGACGTGAAAAACAAAGCTAGCAAAGACAAACATGCAGAATACCTTCCATATGTTGACAAACTCAAAATGGACAATGGAAATGCTAGTCAACCTGACGCCTCCATCATCCATTCAGGGTACTTTAATAGCATGGCAAGAGCACTATTCCCTTATCTGCCACCATAGTTAAAGAGCTCCCAAGTCTGAATCACATCAGGAACATACGAATCAGTGTGCTCCTTACGTCTAAGACTATATCAGCATGTTTGCTTCGAAGGGCCAAAGCTACGAGGCAACTGGATACTGTTGACACTCACCGTCATCAGACTTCATAGTCAACATTGTAGATAGATTCTTGACCAATGACACTGACAATTTGAAAATCATTTGTCTTACTAGATTTATCATTGTGGAAGATTGAACTGCTGAAGCCAGTTATGAGCTATCATCAGTGCTCTTATGGAAAGCGCGGCATTCTTATTGGCATTAAGAGATGAGAGGTCTGTTATGTCTCCTGATCATAAGAGATGATCCCAGAACCAAGTGACATGGATATCACATGCATGCTTGGTGGAATGACGGAGCATGACAACTGCAACAAATCTTGTAGTCAACGCAACAATCTTGAGGCCAAAATTATTAGAATGGCACAAGAGATTGGTGTCGATTAGGAAGAACTTGTGATATGCCAGGGTAATTGTCGCAACTACTTACAAAATATTACAATGAATGCCAGAGAAACTTTTCTTGGAAAGAGCTGGGAAGGGGTCTTGAAGGACGACCTTGACTTGATCCTGTCAAACCTTCATGTCAGGTGAACGCACAGCAAGTAATGATACAAATTGGCAAAGAATCTATAACTCCTCTGCTGATTATCCAAAGGGTCACGGTGATGAGTTCCAAGACTGGTTGCATTGTTATTTACCTGGGAGACATGTTCTCCTTGTCATTTGTGTATGTGGAGGAAATAGACAGGATTCAGCCTCTGATGGAGCTCTTACTGTATATGATACCCTGAACAAAATGCTCAAATTTACAGATGAATGTCAGATCAGCAGCAAGAATCTGTTAGAATGCATCTTGTTGCTAGCCTTGGTCAGTATTGAGGTTGTTGCTCTCTTTCATGTATACTCTGTAGTTCATGTTGCAATCATTCTACCAATGCAATGGCTAGCTGGGAATACACACGAACTAGGGCATTGTGAGTGGGGCAAGCTCTATGGGTAGGGCTCTCTTGATCGTTTGCCCAGCGTCTGTCTAGAATTCAAGACAGCTTGGAATTTTTCCTCAATTATGAATATAGGATTAATGTTTTTGGTCACTATATGACAATCTTCCAGAACTAGAAAAATACCTTGACTATTGTTATGCTGTATGGACCATTTTCTGTCAAGGTAACAGTATCCATCCTAAAAACCTAACCTTGCAATGGCATAGGTCAAGTGCAGAAGATGAATGACCAGAATGGGGAGGTTTTTTGCCAGCAACCTGGCATATTGAAATATTATCATACTGGTTTCCTCCTTTCCTACATCTCTTTAGTGCTAAAAAGATTGCCTTTTGTCTTCGTTCTATTGAGAGTCTCATTTTTAGCACCAGGCTGATAGTAGGAATTTTTTCTCATAAATCTGTGACATTGAACAATGTATCACAAGAACTTCCTGTTTTCCCTCATACCTTGATGAAAGAAGATACATGGAGCCGTTGATCATGGATGTCATGATCTTCAAAGAATTAACTCTCTGGAAGCATTTGTTACATTTGAAATAGGTTCAATCAGGAACATGTTTTGGTTGGTCCTTAGCAGATTAAGTAGGAGAAGCCTTTGGGTCACACCCAAGGAAGAGGTCTATTTCATTTTCAAAGAGAGGCTTCATGTCACCAATGACCCAGAGTTGGAGGCAGTAACAAAGGATCTATTTTTCCTTGATGATGAAGGATTGGGTCTTGATGACATTCAAGATGGTGAGCATGATGGATTCTGGGATAAATCAGAGGATGATTCACGTGAAGAGTCTGAAGGTGATGCAGAGACATTCTATGACAAGCATGAGGACAAGTCTGGTGAAGAGTCTCTGGATCATGTAGCAAACAGGATAGCAGACTATAGTGCTATAGTGTTGAGTCACACATAGTGATAGTCTTGCTGACGAGGGTGAAACACACATGAATAGTAAGGAAGCTCAAGAAGGGGAAGAGCTCTTACAGCAAATTGGTTGGATGATACCACTTAAAACTAACAACAAAATTGACGGAGACAACTCATATAGCATACCATCGAAGGAAAAGAAATGGTTCATGAGGTGGAAGTTACTAATCATCAAAAGGTGTGGTTACACCAGTGAGTAAGAGTACATCAAGAACTCACAAATATCCAACAAGAACAGTTTTGACAGTTATACTCAGTAGATTGGGCTTGGAAAACTGGCAAGAAGATTCAGGCAATCTGAAGAAGAGGGCGCAAAAAGAGGCATGAAAAAAGAATACAACTTTGTGTTTCCAATGTTACTCTGCAAATGCTGTTGTTAGGTTGGTTTTCAGATTGTGCCCATTGGAGACAGTACTTATCAATCAGATTATGAAAATGCAAATCGTTGGTGAGAAGCAGACTTCATCACTGGATTCGCTACACTAGTAGCACTTGAGTTGTATCTTGACTGTCACATGAGGCATATATAGAATACACAGTTGATTCATTGTCCTCGTCCAAACATCCATCCTGTACTGCATGATGTGCATCGTTTCTCGGTACTTCAAATCAATATATACAGGTGATCCATGGCAGTCTATGATGTTCTCAAAGTGAGCTCAAATGATGGGATAATCACATCATCAACATTCTTTGTAGGTGCAAACTGATGACTCATGACTGTTCGTCCACATACGCTTCCAAGAGTGATTGTGGAGGGGGATGGAAGTTAGGAAAATAGCGGTCAGTGAGGACAACAAAAACTTTTGAACTGTTGAAAGTGACAGTAAATACAGCAGAATGACACTTACAACTTCGGACCAATTGCATGTATTAAGGTGAGCAAGATATTCAGAAGTCCTTAGTATGAGTTGTTTGATCCAACCATGCATGATATTGGCACTTACCAACTAATGGTCTTGGATGCCTTCAAGCATCTTGTTGCTAGATTTACAAGTGATTTGAAAGTGACAGTGAGAACCACTAGGACTGACTTGACAACTCCTCCGCAAACAAATTAAAAAGAAGATACCTGACTGTTTCTGTTTTTCCCATTCAAGTGGGATGGAAGTGATACAAATGATGATATGTTGCACAAAGGAGTTGCACACAGTGTGCATGATTCATCAGCATGTAAACTACGGCCATTGTCCATTCTGCCAGGCAGCAATGAAGACAGAAGATTTGGTTCTGGCTGAGGTGGTTTACAAAAACAATGGCAACACAACAAAGGATGAGAAAGAGGCGGGTCATTGGGGCGATAAAGAGGATGACAAAGAAACCAAAATCACACCAAAGGATATGAAAGAGGCAAGTTATGGGAGCAATAAACATATGCATAAACAAACCCAGGTCACAGAGAAAAGGAGTGAGGTAGTCCACAGAAATGCCATGAAAAAGAAATGACACCATTAACAACAGTCACATGAATTAATAAAGAGATGGCATAGAAATGACATCAACAAATTGGAAATATCGGAGGATCTGATGTCACTGTTCAGGTTGGTGCGAGGGATGTCCATCCTGAAGGTATTTTGGGAGTTGTGGTGGGGGCCAAGAAGATCACAGGGAAGATACATGTGGCATGTGGTGATTGAGGCGGGACTACTTTGTGCCACTACCTCTCTGGGGGGCTGCTGGATACATGTGGTGTCCAGAGGTTGAAATCTCACTGCGATATAGCAATGTCACTACAATCAAATATGGATAATGTTTGTGGCTTCCCCTTGATCTTTTGGAGGATTGAAGCAATTTTCCCAATGTCACAGCGATTCAACTAATAAAAGAAATGAATAGAACTCAATGAGATATTGGTTTTGGTGCCAGGCATGTCTCCTGAGGTTGAAAACTGACTTAGATTTGGCAATGTCCCTACAATCAAACATGGATAATGTCAATGGCTTTCCCCGATCTTTTGGAAAATTGAAGAGAATTGCCCATTGCCGTAGTGAATTGTGTAATGAATAATAAAAGAGATTTAAAGCGCTTAATGAGATATTTGTTTTAGCATCAGGTAGGTATCCAGAGGTTGAAAACTGACTGATAAATGGAAATTTTAGTTACGTTGATGGATGTGTTGTTGAGATGGGTTCTGATGCTGATCAGATGGATTATAACTGTGGTGATTGACCTATGTCTTCATGACGCGATTTTCAAATCTGAGTTGTATTCAAAGCTGGGCCGCTTCTCTCCTTCTCCTTCTTATTTTCGTCTTATTACTATTCTCCTTCTTCTCCTCCTTCTTCTCCTCCTTCTTCTCCTCCTTCTTCTCCTTCTTCTCCTTCTCCTCTTTCTTCTCTTGTTCCTCCTGCTCCTCCTGCTCCTCCTGCTCCTCCTGCTCCTCCTGCTCCTCCTTCCTCTTCCTCTTCCTCTTCCTCTTCCTCTTCCTCTTCCTCTTCCTCTTCCTCTTCCTCTCTCTCCCTCTCCCTCTCCTCTCCTCTCCCTCTCTCCTCTCCCTCTCCCTCTCCCTCTCCCTCTCCCTCTCCCTCTCCCTCTCCCTCTCCCTCCTCCTCCTCCTCCTCCTCCTCCCCTCTTCCAGCGAGGCAGTTTTTACTATTAACTAATAAAGGCAAGTGATACATATTATTATGCCTTGTAGCTTCATAATTTGTAAATAAATTATTTTTCAGTTATTTATACATGGTAGCTGTGATGTTTTGATGTGGGCTTACCTGCAATATTGTAACTTCTTGCCAAAATGAGTGCAAGGCGCATATGCTCACAAGGTTAGCCTGGACCACACATACAACATCACATCACAACAACCTTACATCTCCTTTTTACATATTTGATATGTACCTCTATTACAGTATTTTTTGTGCTCGCTGCAAAAAATCTTGCAGCAGCTGATTGTAATTTAAAAGTTAGAATTAAATATTCTTTATGTCTAGAAGTTAGTAGAAATGGTATCCGCAGGTATACCAGGGACTATGAAGTCAGCATCTCCAGAGTACCAGGACTCTGGGTTGTCCCATGATTAGCTGCAACAGGTTGGCATTGTGTAGACATAAATAGATGAATGTCATTTTTCACAATTTTGAATTTCACAATTCCCTAGGTTTAAGGGAACTACATTTATTATTTAGCTAATAAGTTATTTCCATAGCAGAGTACAGGTAACATATCTTACCATACCTTCTGTTGTACAGTGCCATAGTTGGTAAGTGTTGTACCTATGAATAATTAATTTTTCTTCATATTTGTAGAGTGGAAAAATAATATTAGGAAACATTTGGTGGTCAGGCTGCAAGTGTGCGCTACCTATTGTACCTACCTACCACATTGCTCATTGCTCATGTGAATGGTACAATATTTAAAGGACATACAAAGAGCACATAATCCAGAATCCCTCTGACATACCTTGCAATTCATATAGGACATACATCATGAAGTCTGTGATTTGAGAGAACTCATTCATGGGTCTTACAATATGGCATCATCCAACAGTTCATACCATGCCAGGCTAGTATGTTTCTCATGTATCTGTGCATTCCTATGGCCTGATGACTATATTGGCAATCCAATATGATACCTTATCTTTTTAACATATGAATAGTACAGATGTTGGTAAATGTCAAAAGAAAACTAATTCTCCAAAACAACAACCCACAATTTATTTGCCAACATTGATAGGTTCATGAATTAATTTAGCCTTACAGATAAATCAACACTTTCTTGATAAGATGTCTTCACAATTTGATCGATTTTGGATAAGAACAGATCTAAACTGTTCCTTGTCTAGCACGCGTGAAAAATAGTTTAGAAATGACCAGAGATAAGTAGATTTTGAAGTAAGATGATGTCAAATTTTTTTCTAAATCACGCACTCTAGATCTACTAATGTTTGAGTATCTATTTTAGCAATATTTGTTGATCTGTTTATAGTCTAATACTGTAAGGTAGACTTTTATTTAGTTTTGCTATATCAGATGTAGATGGAATCCATGTTTTAGTCTACTGCCAACCAATGAGCATATCATGTCATGCATAATTACTTTGAAAGAATACATACTAGGGTAAGTAGTGGTACCCCACAACCGTACTCTTCCAGTTATAGCTAATTGGGACTTTGGAGGTATGGGGAGGAGTTACGTCAGCTCTAAGATGAGTTTTCTCAGAAGTTGGCAACATAATAGTGTGTAGCAAAAGTAGCCTTTACAAGGGCTCACTTTCTTAACATAATCTACACTGATATCTAATCAACTACGTAACACTGCAATATCTGAGAAGAGAAGGGATGAGGAGGTCTCATGCCCAGTGTTTCGCAACATTATTTTAAGAAAGTGAACAGGTAGAGTCATTGTGAAGATGAATAATCATCCTGGTGGAGTGGGATGTGGAGGAGGCACAAGCCATGAGAATGCAGAAAAGCGAAGGTCACAGCATACACCTCTGACACAGAGCCAATCAAGAAAGACGTGTTTGACTGTGGAAAACAGGAACACATGACAGACTTCAAGAGATTGCTGAAGACGGTGGTGGACTATATCTGTTGGGAAGGAGAGAAAGAGAGCATGTTAGTTACACAGGGTACAGGGTATTGAGACTTTCACGACCCCCACAACCAAGACTCCACCAATGCCACCCAGAATCAAAGACCCAAGTGACCCAGGTGTAATGTTAGAGGATTGACGAGTGATGATAATGTGGGAAGGCGAGTTGCAACGCCTTCCAACAAGGTGCAACCATTTCAGGAACAGACTGGTACAGAGCTACGTGCTTCTTTGGAGCCAGTGCATGCCACTTATGAAAGTAAGCTGGAGCAGCACCCTGAGTTACCAACCTTCAATGGAGCAAAGGACCCCAAAGCATTGGTCACACACATGCAACACATTGTATGTGGACGGGAGGCTCACATGCAGGATGCGGGAAGTTTATGCAAGCTGATCAAGTTCATACTAGGAGAGTACCAGAAAGAGACTGAATCCATGAGAATTGGATGGACCGGTTCCATGGGATGTGGGAAGCCGTGAAACAGCATGGAGGGAGTCTCTGAAGCCACCCATTGCTTATTCAAGACTGAGATCAAGAGTTAGCTGGAGCCGAGAATGTTCCCACAGCAGATCAATGCCAACAAGTAGAAGAGGCAGTGGAAAGTGAGATGAAGGCAATGTTTATGTTGGCTGGAGCAAACAAAGCCAGACACCACAACCTGCATCACCACATAGAGGACTCCTACAGCGGGTCACAACGAGTATCCTGCTAACACAATAGAATTGCTCTCCATGATGAACAATTGGAAGAAGGACAGGACTTCAAGGCACTACAACCATGCCCAAGTGAGATACAATGCAGAAGATGGGCTGAACTTCATGCAAGAAGGACAAAACAAACTGCCCAATCAGCATCAAGATCAGACCAGGAAAGGAGTGAACATGATGCAATCGAACAAAGTCATTCTAGCCAGGAGACAAGAAAGACAACGGGAAAACCTCATCTTACGGAGCCAGCAAGTGCATTCATTGCAACGGGACCCATAGGCTGGAGGATTGCCCTGATATCCAGTTGGGCAGCAGAATCAACAATCAGAAGGGCTACCTGTGAGGCACTGCTTTTTGGTTGGATGAAAAGGACAGTGCAAATGTAATATCCCTCAAGACTCTGGAGAGCAAGTTCCACATGACCTATATGACAGCAAGGCTAGTGGGGCTCATTTGTGTGCCATATCCTGAAGGGAAGAGTGATCTTCCAGAGATGCTTGATGACCACTTTCCCATATGTTGACCTCAGTATCTTCCTGCTTCATCTCCAACTGTTGAGACTGATTCAATCTTCCTAACTGGGGCCATGGATGCATACCAAGGACAAGATGTGGCGTTTGTCAATCTACCAGGTGCCTTTCTACACATGTCAACCAATGAAAAGATCATCATGACACTGCGGGGAGAGCTATGTGAGTTGATGTGCCTCATCAATCCAAAGTTATATCAAAATACGTTTGCAAAGACAAGAGAGGAAAGCCAGTGTTTGTTGTACATCAAGCTGTACGAATCATCTACCAGCTCATGAGATTGGCCCTATTCTTCTACAAATTAAGGAATGAGTTGGAAGACTGTGGCATGATAATGAACCCATACAACATGTGCATGGCAAACAAGGAGACACCAAGCAGACACCAACTCATCATGATGTGGCATGTTGATGACCTGAAGAGTTCATGCAAAGATAAATTTGAAGTGACAAAATTAATATGCTATCTCTTCAAAATCTATCTATCAGGCAAAGGTGACATTGCATTGCAGAGGGAAAGGAAAATACCTAGGCATGCACCTCAACTTCACGGAACCAGGATTGTTTCAGGTGGATATGTCTGACTCAGTGGACAAAATACTTGAAGAGTTCCTGGAAGACCTGCCCAAGCGTAGCATGACCTGCACCCAGATAACTTGTTCAGTGTAGCAGAGAAGTACACTGTTACCTACTTTTGGAAGAGCAAGCAATGCACTTTCATCACACAACCACTCAGCTGTTGTTCCTATCCTCATTTCTGATGACCAGGGTGAAGCGACCGGACATGGAACACTGGGGAAATCATCCAAGGGTACTACAATACCTGAAAGCAATGCGCACACTGCGACTGAATATCCAGGTGAGCAATTTTTGGGTAATTTGATGATTTCTGGATGCAGCTCCCATGGTACATTTGGATTGAAAAGGGCGAATGGGGGTCGCAATAACACTCAGCAAGGGGGTCATGCTGAGCTACTCCTGGAAGGAAAAATCAACACCAAAAGCTAAATAGAGATGGAGCTTGTAAGGGAAGATAATATCATCACCAACATTCATTGGATCATTTACTTCCTACAAGACCAAGGGTGTAGGACAATGCATGTCATCATCTACTAAGACAACAAGAGTGCAATTCTACTGTAATGGAACATCAAATTGTATTGGAAATCCTTACTTCTCATGTTTTGTGTCACTCAATGAGGAGGTCAACCCCAATGCATCACTGGTTGATTGTTACTTAGCTGGAGGAAATAATCCAACCAAACCTCTGTTCTGAAAAGTGAGACACATCAGCTTGTTTGTAAGCATTGGATAGGGACGGACCGCAAAGAGCTAAAGTGAGGTGATGGAATCTTGGGACGTCCCGATACAAAGTCATGTTGGGAAGTGCTGGGATTTGTCCAAGCCCAAAATTGCCAACTTAGTCGGGAAGTGCTGGGATTTGTCCAAGCCCAAAATTGCCAACTTAGTCTATGATTTTTTGTGGAGCCGGTGTTGGTGCAGTAGACCTAAGTAGGGTACTACTGTGTCCCTTGAGTCCGGTGCTATCCAACAAAAAATCTGATTGTCAAAATACTGGTTGGATGTTGAGATCATGCCGCATTTAGTCCTTCGGAAATCATAGTACTTTCATTTCCAATTTATTTTTGGAAATCCAGTCCTATGTAGAATTCTACTCGCATGTACCACAAATTTGTATTTAATCCTTTGGAGTTAGTCCTTTCAAATTAATGGCAAAAATACCTTTTGTAAAAAAGTAGTTTCTTATGGATACTAGATTAGTGTTTTGTTTTGTTATGTTATGTTAGTGCTTTCACAGGACTAAGTTTATTACACAATGTTAGTACTTTGAAAGGACTGACAATGTACATTGGGAGTTTTCATTAGTTTGGCACTTTTTCCAGACTGATGTTATATTGCACACAAACATAATATATGGTTTATTGTTCAGCCCAATAAGGCAAAGAATAGGTGAATACTCAAGTTTCATCCTCAGGTCTAAAGTTTGCACTGATTTTCTCAATGACCTCCAAGTCACCTTTCTCTACCAAAGATGCTGTCCATCACAAAACAACTATCACATGATAATGCTCTACTTGACTTCCGCTTGTCACTCATCCAGACTGAGTAAGTAGATGAACCAATGAATGTTTTTCCCAGATGCTTTGCATAGCATTTCAATATCTGGTGTTGCTTATCTTTTGCCCGCAATCTAACAAGACAGTGCTGAAATGCTTGTTCAATTGTACGCTTCAATATTGAAGATTCTTGTCTGTTCTCTGTGTCCAGTAATCTCATGTCATCTGAAGCAGTATTGGTCTTGCTGTTCTGTATCTGCTTCTTGGCTTTTCTCTTCTTGGATGACTCCACATGTGCCTCAATAGATTTGCCACTTCGGTTGCATATAATGCATCAGTGGCTACATGTTTCATCCAAGAATAGTTCATGTACAATTCAAAGTCCTTGCAATGGGCTTGAAATGCACTATCCTCTTTCATCCAGCGTAAGATTGCCTCTGACATCTGATTAGAATAGTCTATTTTGCATTCTCAGCAATGCTGGCACACTTCACAATTGCTCCTGACCACAACAGGAGTTTGCCACTGCGTCTTGTGTCAAGATATGTAACAATATCCATGTTATATGCTGGATTTGGAATGGTACTTTCCTTGACACATGTCTTTGTATTTTTTATCAACAATTCCATTCCACCAACATACTGGTAAAATCCAATTTCAAACTCAACAGTACTGTAGCTCTCAACATCATTTCCCTCTTTCAATTGTGGATTCAAATCCATGCTGTGAGCATGCTCATCAGCTGCCTTCAACTTTGTATGGTTGATTCCATGAAGGACTGAAGTAGAAAGAAAGCAGAATCTTTGTTTCTGTCTTTCGCATAAATATGAAAACATTTCAACCGTTCATCTCTTGCTGCTTGAGCCACATCTGTGACAAACTTTCATGACAAATACTGTAGTTTTGTCTCTTGAATATTCATTTCACTATCAATCACATTGGCTAAGCAATTTTTTGTCGATGAATGCATGCACTTGTCTACCTATTTCAAGCATTAGTTTTGAATCACTGTGCTTTTGAATTTTGACATCATTGCTCCATGGATCACACGATATATTTGACTGAGAACAGATGTAGGTCAACAAACCTAAATGCACCAATGATTCAGAGATATTCCAGTCTCCTGCAGCATTACAAAAAATGTGCATCAGCATGCGTGTGAATTGACTAACGTACTTCCTATGATTTGGGGACCGTTTGATACTTCGTGACCAATCTTTACCATCCCTGATAGAATGCTATTTGCATTCATGAGGTTGATATGACTGAAGAATCTTGATGTGACTAACAGCTGCTTCTATGGAATGCTTGAAACATTCAATGTCAAAGCAGATAAGAAGTGCAGTGTTTGAGTACCAAATTTTGTTCATAGGAACACCACTTGATGGCAGCCAAGTCAACAAAGCAGCATTTTCTAACTGACCAGCACAATCCATACTGAACAAAAGGGGGCTTCTATCTTCTCAAAAGAAAATAATTTTTGACTTGCCCCCTCAATTTCCCCTAGAAAGAAATAATGATCACATGTAGCATTGCAATCCAAGAAGAACTGCGCAATGACCTTAGGATGAAGTTTTCCTTGCACCACATTATCATAGTCTTGCCTAATGAATACATTCTCGCCAATAAACACAATGTTATGGAGGATATATACACCATCAAGGGTGTCAACCTTGCGGTCTACCTCTGACCCAGTTCCATCATAGTTCAATGTTGCATGGCCAGTGTTGTATAAAGTGTGGTATGACTCAATACTGGTCTTGCTCCATAGCGTAACCCCGTACCCAGTTGACTGTTTTCCTTCAATGGAATCTCTTATTTTCCAATCTCAAAAGTCTGTAGAATTCCACGGTAATCATTTGAGTTATCACTAATCAAGCATCTCTTGTCAATGTCAAGGCCATTGCTGATTCTATTGGAATGTGTTATGTCAACCATATCACTGAATCCTGATAGTCCATAATGCTTCCTCAGTTCCACAACAGATTCACATTTCAGATTGTAGGCAGTCCCAACTTTACCAGCAATATCACCATGATTCCGAGCATGAGATGCAGAAGTGGACAGTTCTTGAACATTAGTTTCAATTATTGTGTTTGTGCGCACATTCGCAGTTCCCCAAACATCAAGTTGCCTTTTGCAAGGGAGTCAACAAGTGCCTTCCTTTCTTCTCCCCTCAATTGCCCATAAGGATGACCTTTTCTGTGAATACAAACACATAATCTAATTTCTATTAAAGGAGCACCCTTCTTCAGAGCAACCAATGCATCGTAGGTGAAACCACTCACCCATGTGCCTGGGCATGAAAAATTATCCTTTTCACCACTTGCCTGACACCATCCATGGATATATGCAACATAACCATGCTGGGTCCAAATTTTTTCACATGTCTTTTCACACAACTGGAATGTTCCATATAGACATATTTCACAACAGCATTGTTTTTAAATTGTAGTTCCAGAGGGTCTGGTGTTATGGGCAGTAAAATTTTTCTCAACAGGGATGAATGCTTAAGGGTGTCATATGAAATACACCTGACATTGTGCAGCTCATCATTGCCTGCCAATGATCCATCAGTGAGACTCTGTACCACACTTGATTCAATGGGTACCTTCCAATCTCCCATGGTTCCATATTCTATGCATTCAACAGACATTCCATTTACAACTTGTGTGTACCTTGAATGAAACCATCTGTAAGGTCTTTCGGTGGAATTATTCTCATCTTTGCAGATAAAGGAGAGGGGGAAAGTTGTCTCAACAATAGGATCTCTTGATCCATCCACATGCTGATTGCTCTTAATTTTGGTATCATGAGAGGACTGCTGTGGGGATGACAGTGATGAAGGTTGGACTTCTCTTTGAAAGGTAGGGGAATTATTAACAAAGTCACAAACCACAGCCTCTACTGTTGCTACCATATCTGAAGGTGTGGGAGAATTGCAACTTTGATTGGAACATTGAGGTCCATCAGTAGTTGTAGCAGAGAGAATGGTAGTGGATACACATAATTATCATCACCGGCTGTTGTAGAGTGGGTACACAACACGGGCAATGAAGCAGCAACTGTTGTGTTGGTGGGGGGAGTAATGCTGAGAGATGAATTTGCCTCGTTAGTTGTTATAGGATGGGTATCCCATATGGGAGATGAATTGAAGGCCTGACTTATCAGTGAAAGCAGATGTGGTAGAAATTAACAGTTGTTATATCCCTGTTGGTCATGGTGGGAATGGACTTGTTGGAAGTCTTGAGTGATGGTGCAAAGTCAGACATTTGATTGTACCCCTTCTTTTTTGCATCTTCTTTCATCAATTTGAGTTGACTATTGTACATGTTCCAAAACCTATCACTCTCAGCTCTAATGGGGCATCCATCCAGTGAACCAGCAACTTTGTTGATGTCACCAAGATTCAACCACCCACCCACAGGTTTACATGTCTTCCCATCTGGTTGGACCTTGACTTTCCTCACACTTTTAATCCAATCAAAAACATCCCCACTGGCTGTATACACTACCATGTCATCACCTTTACCACTGATACTATGAATCTGTGAAATTCTGTGGCCTTCTGTATCACCACAAACCAGAGTAGCAAAATACTCAATGAAGTCCTCGGGGTGCAGATCATCCTGATCTGAATATGTTGGGACAGAGTCATCTGGCCCTGTTTTACCACTAGATAGATGGTTATCACTCAAAGAAATTGTAGTGGGGTGAAGATTTGAATTGCCCTTGACCAGATGCCTATATTTCCTTCCGAGAGCACATAATTAGGACAAAGAGAGATCCTCTTCATCACCATCTTCATAGAGACATTGTCTGTCTTTCCCTTTTTCTGATGAAAACAAGTTGATATTGAGAAATCACTCCACAGTCAAATTTGTCTTGGTCAATTGGGATGGTTTCATCTTACCATCATCAGAGCGGATTCTGACAACTTTTCCAGTATACAAGACCTTGTCAAAAAATTTTAAAAGTAAACCCAATGCCACCAACACTAACGACAATGAAGGATGTTTATGAGTGTCTTCTGTCTCAACAAGAGTGTATTTCTTTTTCTCACCCCCATCATTATCATCACTGCTAAATCGAATGGGAGGTCTTGCCTTCCTCTTACTACGAGTCATTGGTGAATGCTGTGTTGAAAATAAGAAGGAAAAATGTGAGACTCGCTGATTGTTGAAATTGACTGACTTCAACAAGTGACATAATTGATGCACCGCACCAGTGCCAAAACACATATACAAGATGAAGAGCCCCGAATAAGGGGCCAACCTAAGTTTGAACTTGTGTGTCCTCACGTCCAGATTCTCTAGGACATTTTTAACCCGAGTATTCTGTTATAATGATGGCTTAATGCTCTCGCCTTTGCCTGCAATGATGTGATGCAATTGATATGATGGCTGTGACAGCTTTGATCGCTGATCTGGCTACACTGCCTGTGATGTCTATAATGGCTGCAATGGCTGGGATGACTGGGATGGCTTTGCTGCAACGAATCAACGGCTGGGACGGCTTCTATGGCTGCAATGAATCGACGGCTGGGACGGCTTCTATGACTTTGACAGCTTCGGCGGCTGCAACGGCTGTGATGGCTGTGATGGCTGCAATTGCTGCCATGCTGCTATGGCTACAATGGATTTTATGAGTAGATGGCGGCAATGGATGTAATAGTGCAAGTATTGCAATAAAGTTGCTGTGGCAATGGTAACTTGAATGTGATATTGGGGAAACAATTATGTGAAATAGCAGAACAACTACAGGAAGGTAGGATATTACATATTTTTCAAAACGGGAGGTCATACAAGTTCAAAGTACTAAGTTTTGGCGGGAAAATTTCAAGTTACTAATTTCCTAAGTACTCGTTTCCAAAAGGACTAAATACAAAAAAATGAGGTTGAGTTATGGTCAAAGAACTGTTTTGACTGCCATGGTGGAACAGTTTTGAAGATTTTGGATCTCTTCTGGCATATATTTTGTTGAGAGGCGCGTCCGTTGAAAAAAGGGCTTGTCACTTCATCGGCCTCCACAATACCATCAGAATTCATGGACGATCACAATATGCATGGAACATCATTATCACGCAAACGTACAAATTCCTACGACTTTCTTGCCTAATTCTATGTAGATTCATTGTCTCTCAAAATATCAGTTATGTTTTGAGGTCATGTCGTATTTTTATATTGTTTCTATGTGCTAATCACTTACTATATGTACTTAGTATATGGTATGGTAACAAAATAGCGAGTTTGATGGGTGGTGCTGGCCATTTTTAAGATAAAAAATAGCTGACATTTTTTTCTACAGATCCATGGAAGATCATTATGTCAAAGAAGGTGTGCCACTATGGGAGATCTATTATGAACATATACAAATATGGTTCCACACTAAGTTCCACAGACTTATACCTACGATGGCTCAAAATCGTTTGTAGTTATAGCACAAAAATGATTCATAGAAGGTCTAACTCGTGCGTACTAAATGTAGAGACATCAACATTTTTCACTAAGACATTTTCATCTTTAGGACAAGGTAATGAAAAAAATCATCTACTATTAGTGTTGAAAAAATGATAAGTACTGGCACATTTATTCTTCAACAAAAGAGATGAAGCTCCATTTTTGCACAATCACTTCAATTATTGTGATGTATAGTTTGTGACACAGAGTACAACAAGCAATTCAACAACCAAGCAGTCTAAAGCCAAGACACGACGCCATGCAGTAAAAGAAAGTCATCCGGCCATTCTCATCTACTTAACTTATTGCTGGAGGTGACAGCCAAGCAGCACAGCAACTTGACAACCAAGTGCTTAGTGATCACATACTATTTCTTAAATAAAGTAGTGAAAGGCACATTTTGTATGTTCGCTTCAATTTTTGGGTGTATTGTATTTGACACTGAATCTGATACTGAATTCAATGATCAAGTAGGTCAAATCAAAGGCATGACCCCATCCTGTAAAATGAGATGGTAAGAGAGTCACATAGCCACTCTTATATACTTTATTTAATACTGCATGTGAAAGCCCAGCAACACAGCAAATCAACAACTGAGCACACAAAATGAGAGATGTGACACCAGGGAGGGAGGCTTGCATTCAAAAAAGTAATTAGAGAGCTTCTAAAAATACAATGCAAAAAATTGGAAGGTTACTCCCAGCACCTGCTCTCTATTTTGTTGGTAAGAAGAGTACAATGGTGGCATCTACATATTTGGTCTCTGGGCCGGGATATTACTGTTGCATAGAAGGAGGACTCCTGAATGAAGAAACATCTCAGCTGCTGAGAAAAATCATTGCTGACAGAAATGTAAAAATGGGCAGGTAAAAATATCTCACCTTCCCATCATGAAAAATGATTTCAGTCGTTGTTGGTATGGGAAGGGTGAATGCAGCATCTCAAGATGTAGTTTGGGGATTGAGAAACAAATAATGGTATAATTGGCATGTAAAAAATCAATTGAGGTTGAGGGAAGCTAGCAAAATAGTAATGTAGGATATGTATTATTGTATGGTATCATAGCACTATTTTCAATTGATAAGACAATTGTAACAGATAACTTTATTTTTGACAAAAGTTCTTTTCAATTACTGGAAAAAATGTGAAATATATACTTAGATCAAGAAACAGCCTTATGTAGGAACAATACAATAATCATATGTTGTTTTATTGAAAATGATCTGGTTGAAAATAAAAAAAAACTTTGAAAATCCCATCGAACATAAGCACAACCGCTCCATGACGAAACAATATCGCCTTTTTCGGAAATAGCCTTATATCTCTGAAATGGCTTATCTCTCGGGAATAGCGCTATAAATAAGACCATTTCCGATGAATAAGCTTATTCCCGAGGAATAAGCTTATTCCCGAGGAATAAGCTTATTCCCGAGATTTACATGACTAAGTACTATTCCTATGTAGACATGCTTCTTATTTCCAAGAGATTAGGCTATAAACGAGAGATAAGGCTATAACCGAGAAATAAGACTATAACCGAGACTCGGTTATAGTCTTATTCCTCGGTTATTGCCTTATCTCTCGGAAATAGAAATAAGCTTATTCTTGTTCGAAAATTTGCATTACTTCGCTAATATTGAAGACCTTGCGCAATTCGTGTTGTCGTCGAAATTCAAACACAAATGCGAATTATCTGTTCTCTGTTCAAGTCGTCAATCCTACGTATGTAATGTTCATCTCTCACAAAATCCAGTACAGCTTGTGAAACTGGAGGGACGTTGTATACCGTACCTAAGTTTTGTTCACTCCCTCTGAACGAAAATATTAAATATTTCGTATACCTCAACTATTGCACAGTTTCCCTCAACCTCAATTGAAAATTTAAAATCGTGTAATCACAGTAAAAAATGGGGAGCTCATTTTTATCCTCTTTTCTGTCAGATCCTTTGACGATTTTTGTTGTTAGGAGTGACACAGCAGTGGCAGTGGCAAGAGATAAAAACAATGGCACAGTGCAGAACTATTTAATTGATAAAATAAATTACAGCACCAAAGTAAAACATGGTGCATTATTTTGCACCTTCTTATAACAGCCACTCTCCTTTTTGTTTGTAGGCAACACTGCAGTGTTCAGGGTGGTGTTGACTGGGGTGCCAGATTAGTCTGAGCGTTCAGAGCCTGTGTGTTTGGTGTGTGTGTGTGCAGTGTGAAGTGTATGTGGTGTGTGTGTGAAGCGTGTGTGGTGTGGTGTGTGCGGTGTCTTTTTGTGTGTGATGTAGGTGTGTTTGTGTTAGTTTTAGAGGTGCTGGGTACCATACAATACCATGCTATCCATGATATTAAAGTACTCTATGGTATGGTACAATACCTTATGGTACTTGTTTACCCTTAATGTTTGTGTAATTTTGGAGGTATGGTCAGTCGGACTTGTGTTATTTTGTTAGCAAATTTCTTGTAGAAATTTCCACGTCAGGTTTGACATTTGTAGAATAAAAACTACGTGTGTATCATGTCTGTTGCTATAAGTTCGGACCCTAATGACCTGCATTTACATGGGAATGACTACACAAAAAAATATTTCTCATCTTGTGGATTTTTTTGACGGTGCGTTCTGGATGGATTGATGCTCTGTACGTCTAAAAGTAGAGCTGGACTTAAGCTCTTCAGAACATCCCTAAGGGGTCTGCAATGTCACGAAGGTCCTAGTTCCATGTTGTCGCATCACTACACCGGGTCAAAGTCAGGCAAGATAACTGACATAATAGTACCGTGAAGGAGTGGTGGCGTAGCTGGGCGGACATGGTGGTAGTTACTAATCAAAAACAAGAACTGATGGCCTGTTAGTGTTAGCCCCAACATGCAACTTGGTTGCAGAGGTTGGTATTTTTAGAATTATGGTGGTTCCATTGGCACCACCTCTACATTTTGATTGTGCGACACGCATGTGCTCAAAGATTCCTACGTGAATTATCAGTGTTCTCTTCATGCTCTAAAATTCCCACGTACCAACAAAAGATCTTCCGGAAGATACACAAGTCCTCGAAGGATCCTTGATCTTCCCGGAAAAATACTGCCTCCGTCCCCACGTATTTTGTCAGTCCCCCAAAGGATGCGGGGCCATAAGCCAGGCAAACTTGGCAAAACCCATAAAGGGGAACAAGGTGGCAGGCAACACACCAAGACAACAATGCCACAAAAAAGTCAAAGACAAGGGACAGTCACTAGCCGCATCCCAGCCAGCGAACGCCCATGACACTTAATTGCTGGGGAACACATCCCAGAGCATCCGGTCAATCAGAAATCTACACCTCTGACCATACAGCACCTTGGTGACCAAGTCAGCAAGGTTCTTCTTGGTTGGGATGTGGGCAACAAGGGCTTCAACCATTGCAACGGCCTAACGGACTGCATGGTAGCAGATCAAGTTAGACTTCTTCCTGAGCGTCGACTCAGGCTTGCTCGCATTGGTGACAACTGACATGTTATCACTGTACACGTACGAGGGGCCCTTAATGGGAACAAAGATCATACGGAGCTTGTAGCGAATACCACGCAAGTTCTCAATGCCGTGTTTCATGGCACTGAATTCGGCGCCAAACACTGAGGTCTCAACTGTTGATTGCTTCTTTCAAAGCCAATCAATCATACCGTAGTTGAGAAAGATGGCAAAGCTGGTTCTTGAGCATCAGCTCACTTTGTCACCAGCATGGTTGCTGTCTACAAACATTCATAGCACCACACCCTTGCCAAGGGGGGTTGGGGCATTATGCGGTAGTGGCGCCCGGGTAAAAGTCGGACCAGTCACACTCCACAAAGTCAGACTTTCCCACATCCGGCTCCCTTGGGTCAACGATGAGCCTAGAGTTGGACTTTAACTTAAGGTAAGAGAACACATGCAGTGCCGCCTCCAGATCTCCCTCACGCAGCATCGCAGCAAAGGAAGCCAACATGGAGACCTCGCTGAAGATGTTGATCGGCCCGAGCTCACACATCCATCTAAGGACTCCAATCAGCCTCATGTAATAAGTAGCCACACCGGGCTTAAGCAGCGGGGTAACATCCTCTTTGGGGGCATAATCACAGGGGAACAGGCTGTTCCCTTGCTTTGGCAAGGAAAACCGTCCTTTGAGATTGTTCTTGAGGAATATTTTGACATTCTTAACAGCTTGTTGAACATACTTGGTGGGCAACAAGCCCCAGGCTGTGGTACCGTCCTCAAAGGTCTTCCTCTTAAGCTTTGCACCGAGATACATCTCAGGCGGGCCGACTGAGTCAGGTTTCAGTGGGAGAAAGCTGTTAATCTTGTCCATGATGCGCTTGGGGCTATGGTGGACCACCAACAAATCATTGATGTAACAGAGGATGTAGGATTAATACTTCCTACCCTTCTGGTCTGTTTGCTCTTTGAGCCACAGGTCAGGGTCAACTGGGCAAGACACATGGCCCATCTCGTGCATGCACCCTGCCAGGTGCGCCCTGAAGGCAGCACCACTAGACTTGAGGCCATACAGTGCTTGGACTACAATGGCCTTCCTACTGCAATCGTCACCAAACTCTTTCCCAAGAGGTGTGGTGATGTAGGCGTTCAAAACATCAGCGGCCCATATGTCAATGTCGTTCAGTGCTGCTATTAGCAGGGCGATCCATGCAGTCTCTCAAGACACGACATTGGCATAAGTGAGGGTTGCTGGGGCCATCGTAACATGTCCCCTGGCTACAAGTTGGGCCTTGCGACGGAAATCTTCCATTGTGACGTCAAAGATCATGTGACAACATATTTACTGATGATCTGCCGGTGGTGCGACACTGTCTGCAAGAACGTCAAATACAACACGCACATTTTTCATCTCCTTTTCAATCGCATTGCGCCAAAAGGTGGTGCCAGTGGTGCGATCGATGGCATAAGCTTCCTCAACAGTCTTGGGGAGTTTAATCCCATACTTATGAATCCGCTTGTGGTATTGAGGGCTTCGGCACTTAACCAAGGAGATATTCCAGTCCCCCTTCTTGAGGACCCAATTCACCCACCAGTTGAATGCAGGTTCATTGGCAATTTGCACAGCAAATGTGAACTCAGCAACCTGAAGAGGGTGAGACTCTTTAAGGTTGGACAACTTCCCACTCGCAACACAGCTCCCATCCTTTGGTGGAGCGTTTCAAAATCTTCTTACCATCGACGACCGTTACCTGGTTGTTCCGGGACACAGCCATGGATGGATCCTTGCGGTAATCCACGATGGCATCCAGCAAGACGTACTGATTGTTGTCAGCATCACACTGGGCATAGACTGCCTCAGCAATGACATTAGCTGCCAACTCTTTGCTCCTCCCATCGGGGAAACGGACTTCATAGAAGCGAGTGTCAAGGGCCGGGTTCACATGAGCAGTACCCACTAGATTCCCATCGGGTTCGCGCTTGCGGCGGAGAACCCTTGCAAGTTCCTGGGCATTCCCAACTGGGAGGAGCACCTCAGAGTTCACAAGGAAGTCCCCTGATGCTTTGGCGTCCTTGAGCTCATCATCCAATTCGAGGAATGAGGGCCAATCATCATCTTCCCAGGGTTCATTGTTCTCGGGGTCGGGAACAAGGTTGAGGACGTCAGGACCCAAGTCCTCAACCGTTGTCTTTTCACCCCACCTGTCCTGGATAGCCTCCAAGAACTTCTCTTGTTCTCGGAACAAGGAGGCATCCATGCACTCCTCAGGAGTGAGGGAGCAAACCGACGAACGGTCTTCGATCTGTCCGTTTGCCTTCATGATGCACTGGGTCATTGCCGGATCCACATCAACACTGGGACCCAAGTACTTGCCAAGTACGAGGGCATCGCCAGGAAAAGCAACACCATGGTCACGGAATTTAACCCAATCCCAAAAGCCGAATTCATAGAAAGGGCTAATGTCTGCTGTTTCCCCAGAGACCACTGTCTCGGGGACCCGGCCATCTAAACGATAGATGTCATATGCAGTGTGCGAGCGACATAAGCCTCGTACTCAAGCGCAACGCACCACACTGGCAAGGGGCCCCTGACCGAGTCAGTTTCCTGGCGGTACCCTTCTTGAGTTCCCAAATCACATGCTCGGCGGAGTTAGACCATGGAGAATAGGGCTCCGTGCTCTACAAGTAGCATGATGCCTCGTTGCACTTCCAAGCAAGCACTCCCAGTTTCATCTCCTTCGCATTGTCAATGATCATCTCGGGGGAACACCCTCCCGTGCGAAAAGGAGACCAAGGGCCTCATGGGCTTCACACTTGCATGACATGGGGTTGTATCGGCTCCACCCAAAATCAGTGGCGAAGATCTGCGCCATCGTATAGCCTCAGGCTGATGGGACCTTCAGGCAGAACATGGTGTCACTAAAGAGGTTGCACGGCATCCTCTGATAGCACAGCATCCGGTCATTTGTACAAAAATGCCTTGACATAGTCGGATGCAAGACCGTGCGCATGCCATGCTGTGTGGTCTGTTGCACCATGTTCTTGGCCTTGTGAAGAGGTATCTGCCAACGATTGGCCAGAGTGACGTAGTCCACGGCCCCCTGCCGTTCACACGAGCGGACTCCACAGACGTCATATGTCTCTGGGGTGTGGTTAGTTCGTACCAACACCACTTGGCAGGTTGCCTCAAGGGCCGTGCCAAAGTTATCGCTGTCAGTCACATCGGCAGCATCATACTGCAGGGAAACCGGACAGAGTTTTCAGTGGGGTTCCTTGCAGCTAACGGCATTGGCCGGAAGCATCCCCATCTTGGCTATACTGTGTGGGCCATCACTTTGCGCAGCAGAGATCAGATGTCCCGTGAAATCAAGGTGGCTCTCCTCCAGAGACGCAAAATCCTTGTCATAGGGATCCCAGGCCAGGGTCACGGCCTTCAACTCCAAGTGAGGGATGTCATCATCCTCAAACTCAGCAGAGGTAAGGAGGGCATACTCAAAATGGCTTACAACGCCCTTGAGTTGTAGGGGGATGGTATATGGGTGGGCAACATTGACGGGGTTGGCAATCAAGATTGAATGGGTTGAGGTAGTGGGATTCATGGAGAGGAACTTTGGAACCTCATGGATCGCCATGCCATTCATCCGGCATTGCATGGGACAGAGTAGACAATGCTCAACCTCAGGCAAATAAATGGCCTGGTTGATCATCAGGATCAAGTGGTCCCCTGTGTCCCGGCAGGTATACCAGACAGCAGCATCCACAACCTTAGCTCTTCGAGGAGGTTGGGAGGGGTCAAAACCACTGACCATAACTACATTAGGATGCTCGTGGACTACAAGGGCATGTCGACCGACCACACAAGTGTCAACATGTGAGTCTAACTCAACTCTTAGTACAACTGTCCGCACGCTACACACAAGTTGATGTGCGTCCGAAACAGGGCAAGGCTGAAAAGCATCAAACAATGAACCAGTCCCCCTGGAATGTGTCCCACAGGAACTGTCGAGTCCCAATCCCACCGACCGATTGGGCCGTCAGCATCTACGGCGTCACTCGTGTGAGCTCAATGGATGGGAGCCACGGGAATGACTGGAGCTCTGCTCCCTGTCTGGAGAGCTTGGATGATGGCTCAACGGCCGGCGTAGTTGGAACCAAGAGATTGGACTGCTCGCATCAATGACTCAAGTTGGTCGGAGACGTCCACCGGGAGGGGTCCGGACCCTGCAGTGTTAGTGGCCTTTGCCGTGCGCTTAGCACTCTTGGCTTTGCGAAGCAACAGGCACTGCCCCCTCTGCTCCAGGGTCATGGCCTCCCATGTCTCTTTGGAATAATGTAGGCCCTCTATGGTCCCCACCGCTTTACCGTCTGAAAGACGTAACTTCCCGGTGGTCGTACGGATGACCTCCCGGTCTGACGCCGCTTGTCAGATTGCTGTCCAGAGGAGGAGCTCATGTTGGCAATTGTCCGTTTGGCAGCAGACGTACCGTGCTCCTTGGCTTCAATGGACAGGGTAAGGTGAGGGATGACATTGCCAACAAGGGTGGGGAACCGTGATCTGTCACCTTCTATAATGCCCTTAGCGATCAAGAGTTTGCTATTCTTGCAATCCTTGGGGTTAGTCTTGTGAAAAGCACTTATTTGGTCCTCGTTAGACATGCGCGTGGCCAGGGCCTCGGCTGCCCACTCATCAATCACTTGGATCTGTGCGTGAAATTTGGAACAGTGCGTATCCCAATTCCAACTTTGTGACTCCCCTTCATACCACATCTTCTGGATAATGTCTAGCGCGAGATCACACTTGAGGCAGGCAGTGTTGATACCGACAAATTGGCCCTTGCAAGCAAAGTATGCCTGTGGACCGCTTTGCATTGTCTTGCCTCTGTAGGGGATGAAATGAATCTCACCAGGAGAGTTGGCAAAGGCCGCGCAAGCCAATTGTAAAACAATGGCATCATCGTGGCAGAATGTGTCCGTTCGGCGCATGGAACAGTTCCCATTCTCCCAATCTGCCTTGACCTTATCGCCATCACACCGGAGGTGCGCCTCATCATTCCGAAGCACAATACTTGTGAAATACTGACAGATATAGTTGGGTCTCCTTGAGGTGGAAGAAGTCTGGCTTCTTACCCTTGCTTTGTGCAAGTGCGGTTTCTAAAGAGCTCAAGCAGATTGCGGGCAATTTTGATCGCACCACCCAATCCAGGGGGACCCCTTAACCCCATAGTGCTGAGAGAGGTAAGTCTCAAAAGCATGGAAGTGCTTGGACGTGGAAGTATGTCCCCGGTCATTCCACTTGGGAATATCCATGAGGTTGGGGATCATCTTGATGGTGATCTTCCCTTCCTCTTTGCGCTCCATCTGGGCACGGAAGGGCTCAAAGTGTCTGGACTTGAGTTTCTTGACCGAGAAGTAGTCCGTCGGCCAAGGAACATGCCTACAATGCCGACAGGCCCAGGCGGCACACTTGATGTGGTCTTGCTGTGGGGATGATAACACCATCGCCCGCTCAGTCCCGTCTTGGTTGGGATGGCGTTTCTGCCACTGGATGAACGTATCCTTCCAGTGTTCGTGGAGGAATTCAGCAAGGCGGCCCTCACAGTAATCACCAAAGTAGACCACAATGGCGCTGGCATCACGTTCAGTGAGGTTGCAAAACTTCCTGAACATTTTGACCATGGCTTTCCCGTTCGGGGTCTGGGCTTTGTAGAACTTGCTGGTCCCCACATTCTTGGGGTCCTCCGGGATTAAATCTGACTCGGTGGATCACACGCTGGTGTTGTCAGTGTCTTTGTCCATCTCATCATCACTGTCATGTCCCCGTCGTCGCTGGGGTCACCTCCACCGCCACCAGGGGCGGCAGCACCACCATCGCCTGGTGGGTCGGCGGGAGGTGCAACAGGTGGGGGAGGCGCATCATTTCCTCCAGGGTTCCCATTTCTTGCCTGGTCGCCCTCGTCACTGTCATCAGGCAGATCATTCGGATCTGTGACACTGACTGTCCTCTTTGTCTTCCTGTACTGCCGCCTTCCAGCTTCCACGGCAGTGGGTCCAGGAGTTTGCATCGGCCCGGTCGGCGGGAACCTCTGGTTTCTGCAAAAGTACATTCCCTTGAGGCAGCAAGTGAGGTGGCACAGTTTCCTACTGCTGCCTCCTTTCCTCCTTAGCGGTTGGCCAAGGGTACGCCACGCTGGGAGACAAGAGTTGACTGGAAGCTTGCACGGAAAGGTGCACCCATCACCACATGGGGACTCATCAATGGACAAGTCATCCTCCGGAGATGAGAGGGCACCTTTCTCCTCAGGCACAGCTTTTACGCTGGCACTTGGAGAACCGGCGGCTTCATCTCCACCGGCCTCGTTCGGCCGAGGCGGACGGAGCTTTTTGAGTCCGTTGGACAAGCTTGGTGCCTTGGGCACAGGCTCGGCTAGCCACACTCAGTGTGGCCTTGTATAGTTCGAGGATGGCAGTAACATCCTCACGACTGAGAGTGTTGAAGCGGTTTTCGAGGGTTGCAACTCATCAGCCAGCTCGGTGGCCACGCCTCCGGCAACTGCGACGGCGACCTCGTCGGAGGTCCCAAAACTGCTTCCTCTTGACGCCAGCCTTCCGGCGGCAGAGATGGTGTCGACCGGCACGGTCAACTTGGTGGGTCTGATAAACTGATTTGATTTAGCCATGGCAAAGCGGCGGCGGAGCTGGGCGGACATAGTGGTAGTCACTAGTTAAAAACAAGAACTGATGGCCTGTTAGCTCCAACATGCAACTCGGTTGCAGAGGTTGGTATTTTTAGAATTATGGTGGCTCCGGTGACACCACCTCTACATTTTAATCCTGCGACGCACGTGTGCTTGACGATTCCTATATGAATTATCAGTGTTCTCTTCATGCTCAACAATTCCCACGTACCAACAAAAGATCTTCCGGAAGATGCACAAGTCCTCGAAGGATCTTGGATCTTCCTGGAAAAATGCTGCCTCCGTCCCCATGTATTTTGTCACGTCCATGAATTTTTACTGGTGCCATACACAATAACCATTTTGAATTTGTGTGGTCTTAAAACAAAATTAAATATTACCAGCAGCCGGTGCAAGATTTTTTGTAGGGAGCCAGACAGAATGCAATTTGTAGAAACAGAGGAAGACATACCTTAAAAATAATGTGTCTTGTCTACCCTAGTACCTACATAGTTGCAAAAGGGTGCGACGCGCTCTTTGCGTGCGCCCATTTTAAAAGTAAGATATATTTTTTAGGTAAACAGTCATCAAAACATGATGACTACCCATATGCGTCAACCCGAAAAAATATTTTTTACAGGTAACTTCAATTGAGCTTATGCTGAAGTACCTGTTTTGGCAAAAAGTGAAAAAGCTGTCTCACTGAAGGAGGAGGGGAAGAAGAAGAAGGAGAAGGAGAAGGAGAAAGAGAAGGAGAAAAGTGGCTCAGTTTCCAATACAACTAAGATTTTGAAAAAATCCTGATATTCTGGCTTGAACGTACAATTGAAAATATAATGTACTATTGGATGAGAATTGTGTCAGGATTCAGGACATTAAATTTTGTATAATGTCTAGTCTTAATGTCGCTTGTGACACAGGCTCAACCTCTGCTCGCTTCAGTAGCTCTGTCAACTTGTTATTGATTTCCCTAGACAGGCCATAACCCTCACCACCAACTGAGCGTAAATCCAACTGCTCTTCCAACTTAGTAGCAAAAGCACTCTCAAGGCACTTGCCTTCATTTGTGAGAGCCATGGTGATGTCTCTCACCTCAATCTTGAGCTCTTCAATCTTGCATAGATATAAAATGTCGATTGGCAGCCCAAGAATCTCAGGTGTGTCCTTTGTCTTAGTCCATGGATAAGCAATGCAAACCAGGTTGGCATGAGGCATGTCTTCACTCCAGAATATGGAGCAACGAAGAGCATTTTGCGAGTGAGTGTTGCTTTCCAGCTAGCCTGAATTCTTATGAAACAAAAATGAGGCAAGGCAGAATTTAAACAATGTAAGTACACGTTCATTTGATGCACTGCCCAAAGGCATTCTTGCCTTTATCCAAGCATCCACCTCCGTCATTGTTTGCACCCGCTCACCATCTTCCAGATCAGAGAAATCAAAATATGGATTGCTCAGGGCAAAGTCATTACTCAAATGGTTCCGACCAGAAACACAACGCCCAACATATTGGTCACCAGCTGATTCATATCAAATGTATCTGTTCATCACCCCTGGCATCTTCCAATTTGCTGGAATACAAATAGAAGCAATAGGTGGTGAGCTAGTCAAACCACAAGCAACACAAGTAACTGCACCTTTCCGTATGCTGTGAGTACCAAAGTACTCTGGGTGAATACCAAGTGCAACAAAAAAGTCACGATGACAAGGATCCCTCACGATGCTCCGAAATATTGCATTGAACCTATCGTACTGTGCAGAACCCTCAAACATTTTACATCCACCATTAAGAATGTCTGGGTGACACAATAAGTACCGAGCAAAAGATAGACAAACACAGATTGTAGGATTTGTTGGATTTGTAAACATATGAAACAGGTGATCGGTATGTTTCGTGCCTTCTTGATCACCCTTTGTTGATCCTACATGGCAGAGCAACGCATCGTTAGAAACACCAAATAGGTCAATGTGAGCATTTACCACATTTTCAGCCCAGGAGATGAGATTCCATTCAATCAGGAGAAACAGACAAGCAGCAACATGTTCTGGGTCCTTGGAGCGCTGCAGGATTTCACACAGGTAAATGAGCCCCTTTCCTTGCCCTCCAAGGTCCTAAGACCAAGATCCTTCTTTTCTTGGGCCTCAACTCGCTTAGTTCCCTTTTTGTACAAACCAATTTTCCTCCACAACTCTTTGGATACAGGGCTATGATCTTTGGCAATGTCACACTCCACAAACAAAAATGAGAAGGCAGAGCAGGCACCATTGTATGCAGTAGATGACAAACAATAAAAATAGTACTCATTTCATTGTCATCACCGCCCTCTTGTTGTGCAATGATTGCTTCATTGTCCATCATATCATCAGATACAACTGGAGCAGGGCTCCGACGTTGCTTTACACTCTTCTTGAATGTCTTCAACCATTTGGCAAACACTCAGAATGACAAAGCACAAAAGTTCAACGGATGTGTGGAATCATTCTCTGGTCTGATGGCCCGTAAGGTAGAAATCACCTCAGCTTTGAATGAAATGCGTCTCTTGGATGGCGCACCACTTTTTGTGCAGCAATTGCTGTCTTCTTTGGCAGCAGTGCCAAGCCTAAGAAGAAATCCTTCTTTGAAGACACCGCAAAATTCATCCAGGTGATCATACATGTGGCGGAAGAGTCGCACCAATGTATCTTCGTAATGCCCACGCGACTTCTTTGAAACCCACGCACCCAAAATTGCGCGGGTTTCTTCATCGTCCAGATCATCATCACTCTCCCTCCTGAAAATGGATTTATATACCGTTAGCAAATGAATTATTACCCAATCAATTAATTCATCAAAAATACTTACCTACCCGCCACAGTTTGAGCTACAGTTTCCTCACTGACCGTATCCTCACCTCCATCAGTAATCCCCCATGCGCAGGGCTGCCAAAGGCTGCCTCAAATGCTTCCCTAACAGCAGCTGCGTCCCTTCCCTCTTGGACAATTGATGAGGGAGGCCGAATCTGTGCACCAAAGGAGTCTACCACAACTGTCCTATGGACGACAGTAGGGCCTCTCATTCCATTACTGCCCCCTCCGGGATGCTGCCCCATGCTGTTGTTAGCATTGGAGTTGGGGTTTGTAGCCCCATGTAATGGGCCTGCCACTGCAGCGATGGTAGCGCCAACTGCTGGGCGATTGTAGGTGGGGTTTGGGCATTGTGGGGCAGCAGCGGCGCCAAGGGATGCTGCGCCAGCTGCCGCAGTGTTGGTAGGGGTGTGGGCTATCGTGGGAAGGTGGTGACGCTGGGCTTTCTTCGTAGTATTTGAATGCGAGGGCGTCATCCTGTTGACGGTTCAGGTAAAGTTCTCGATGGTGGCGGCTATTTTATTGGAGGTGACAGGCCCCCAAAATAATTATGTTCTGCTGTGACCAAGACGTTGGATGCAGCAGAGCATATTATTGGCGACTAGCATCTGTGCGTAGGAATGCGTAAAAAAATGATGGCAGAGATACCGACAATCTAATTTATTATGTAACATAATTATTTTGACACCATTGAGAAAGCATAGGCCAGGCACAAATTTTATTTTTGCAAAGGCATACAAATGTGGTTGGATACCTGGAAGGAACGTGTCGCCCACTTTTTTCTGCCCCCAATTGTTTTAGTCCGCCTGTCCGGTTGTCCGGTCCAACCGGACAACGCCCGGACAACGCCCGGACAACAACCAAACAACAACCGGACAACAACCTCAAAGTTGTCCGGGCCAAACGGACAACCGGACATGCCCAATACAACCAGACAACACAGTGGACGTAAAAGTCAGCCTTTGGCGATCAGTCACGAAGGAACGTCATGCCGCGACTTGGACTCCTCGCCAAAGGTGTGATCTTGTTTCAGTCGCACTCTTGTCCGGGTCCGGTTGAACCGGACAACCGGATACAACGCCCGGACGACAACCGGACGACAACTGGGCGACGACCGGACGACAACCGGACTGAGGTGGCAGAACCGGACCGTTTTTGACACGTTAAAAATTTTTATGCAAAATAGTGGGCGACCCGTTCCCTCCTGATACTAATCAAGATTTTTTTTTAAATCTTAGTTGTGTTGGAAACTGAGCCGTTTTCTCCTTCTTCTCCTTCTCCTTCTCCTTCTCCTTCTCCTTCTCCTTCTCCTTCTCCTTCTCCTTCTCCTTCTGCTTCTCCTTCTTCTTCTTCTTCTTCTTCTTCTTCAGTGAGACAGTTTTTTTGCTTTTTGCCAAAACAGGTACAGGACTATAAGTTGATCTTAACTTACCTGTAAAAAATTCCCTTTTTCGCTTGGACTTACATGGGTAGTTATATTGTCCTAAGTTATTGCCTTCCTTTAAAATTATATCTTTTTGTATAACGTATGACATAATTTTCAAGAATGTTTCTGTAAACTTGAAGGGAACATTAGTCACAAATTCTCATTTTAATCATACAACACTGGTTCTGTAAACTTGAAGGGAATGTTATCGTGTCACAAAACATCCCTAAAAATTCCCGTAATCCCTCCCAGCACGGTCATCATAAAAGTTTTTATGATATAATAGTGGTTCTCAAAGTTTTTTTTTCCCTCAGATCTGATCTCCAACTCGACACTCCGCCAATTTCTGTGACGTAGCATACCGGGCCACGTATGTACAGGAGATGATTGCATCTGAGGCATTTTGTCGCATCCTTCGGACATTTCGCAAGTCCCTTGGGTGTTCTAATGCCAGAATTGGCTCATTTTTAGCGACAAACATCAGATCTGAGTGATCGCATCTGATCTGAGCCGATTTTGGCTTAGATCAGATGCGACCTTCTCAGATCTGATGTTTACTTTTATTCACAATCGATCGTATTAATTGTATTAAGTTCAATATTTATTAAAATACTGCTAGTTAATTAATTAATATTGAATTAAAATAATACTACATTCTAAACACATTCATCAATGTCCATACTCTGTTTGAGCATGAAGTCATCTGGTTTATTGTTGTGTTCAATTCAGATATCATTATCATTGAATGAGCTGCTTATCCGTCAAAGCTCAATCCAACAATACATCGTCAGGAACAAACATTTGCGCAATGAGAACAGTTTGTCGTTGGTGGAGAAGAAGTAGTTGCACACAGTAAACCCTAGCCTGGTTACGCCGCCGTCTCATCCCAAAAAACAGAAGAGACACCAGGTGCCTCTCTCTTCAAAAAGACTGGTGCGCAAACATAAAGTGATACCTACCAGGCGAAGGATGTTCACCGGGCGATTGTCCTAGACGGCGCAGTCAACGTCGGAAGACGAGGCGACGGTGACAGAAACTTCCCCGGTGGTGACGGAAGTAAATGGTGCAACACAGGCGGCGGCGGCGGAACCGAAAAGAGGGAGGGAATTTGAAGGCACGACGTTCCGATCTGGAGGGAATAGGACAGGAGAATTCGTCAGTACACGACGAAGCGGCGGGGGTGGATGCGGCGGAGGCGAGGGCGGCGGTGGAAGTTAAACAACTTAGTCGTCGTCGTCGACAGACGGGAAGATGCGGTGGATTGTTGTTTTCATGCCGGAGACGGGGAGGACGTGATGGGAGACACGACGGCTGTTGAACCTTGTTGAACACAGCTCAATTCCCACGGCGACGAGGGAAATGATTTGGCAGGGGCAAGATTCGACGTCACGGGGGAGGGCGAGGGGGGAAAGCACTCCAAGAGGAATTCCTTCCATACCTACGGCGCCCTCTCCCCGATCGTCTAACTCGCCACTTCGACGATGCGTCCCATCATCGCGGAGATCAAAATGCCCTTGGTTGAATGAAATCGGAAAATGGGCAAGATCTGTGAAGCCACGTAAAAATAACAAAAAAATAAAAATAGATAGGTAATTACTGCGTCTGATGATGTAAAAATCGTATAAAAAGGGATCTCATAGTTTTCTGACCCTCAGATGTGATGTCTAAAATTCGCATGACGTCTGACGTAAGTGCCCTTAAGTAATTTTCCGTCTATTGTAGCAAAAAAGAAGAGATCGCATCTGAGGAAAAAAAAAACTTTGAGAACCACTAATATTGGCGAATCCGAGTTTCGTGCGCGTTGAGACAAAAAGCGTGGTTATTTTGCACTGTTGAAAAAGATGACGTCAAAATAACATAAAAATAATGTTTTATGATATTCCTGTTATCGTACAGTACCATAAGGTACCGTACAATACAGGTAAAAGGGTAACTATCCATTATTTTTTTAAATAATATGCCTGGTAACTTACCTAACATACCGTCTAGGTAAATGAAATATATCCTGTAAATTAGTATTGCATAATGTCATGAATCCAACATAAGCAAGAACTGTCCAACTTTGTTGTCTCTTTTTTATGTACATTTTACAGTATATGGTGTTCTAGCCATCAACAATGGAATGATGCCACAGTACAATGCACACTAACGAATATGTGATACCACCAGCCTCATCTACACAACACAAAGAGTGTTTTGAAGTACTTATGTATGCAGAGATTGTTGCCAATATGGCATACTTCTACACAATGGCAACTACGGGAACGAAACTTTTGTCATACATACATATATTGCCACAGGCAGCAGATATAGAGGCTGAAGCATAGATTAGATTAAATGATTGAACCAAAAACCTCCAACAACACACAACGACGACTTCTACAAAGTTGTTTGGGACAGAGAATCTTTTTGTTATAACATCAGCTGGACTCCATTGACAAATCCATATCCCAACCATTTTCAAAAGAGTGAATTAATTTCTCTTTACTCATTATACGGTATTTTTCTTATGTAACAAAAAAGAGTCAGTTATTTCAGTCTGCCTCCACATACCATCCTGTGAATTTGGACTCCTAAGACTTTGACTGATAACAAATTGTTAGGGCAAAGTTTCTGAGAGGGAGCACGAGAGACAGCTCCATATCCAAGGAAGGCAGCACACACTTTAATTACCCAATAGTAAAACATTGAAGTAACGACAATAAATACCAATGCCTATGAATATGGGTACATAATATACATTTTAGGTGACAGGTATCAGTGGATAAGACACTGCAATATCTAAAAGGTAGAGCGTGTTAGTACTATTTGCTACTAGACAATGTAATGAAAGAAATTTGGCTGTAATTTTATAGCATATTAGAAAACAAGGGCCGTGCAGTGACTGACAAATCATTCGTGACAATATACTTACACAACGGTGACTACAACTGTTTCAAACACGAACAAAAATGCACAGTGATCAGTTTAAGCAATGAAATGAAATATCACCTACTGATGTGCAGTTCATACACAAATTTGTGTAAAGTGGGATTATTTTTATAACCCCTCGAGGTAATGTAGTTTTTTTGATTGCGAAAGTATGATTGGAACTTGGAGTGAATTTCGATTGTCAGATGGTCAAGAACCATATGGCTTGAACTGACACCACAACAATAAAGTAAGTGCTATGGTGTGTATTGTATAGAATTGAAAGTACGTAGCGCGCGAGGCGCTTGCCCCCATTTGCAACTACTATATTACTGTTAAAATACCACCAGTATGGTTTTTTCTGTAGACCGTACTAAGTCCCATGGGAGATTTACTGTACTATGCCTGAATACCAAAGTATCGGGATAATTAAAACCCCACTTCGGTGGTCACCGCAGTTGATTTTACCACCATTTTTTTGCTAACAAAATAAGAAGGTTGGGCCTATAATACCACCGTCACGACTCAAAAAAGATACAGCTTAAGTCACGCTCACACATAATCACTCTTGCTCTCACACATCACCGAAGACGAACAAAAGACAACAACGATGTCCGAATCGTCTCCATCGGTCGTCCCCTCTCTTGCAGCCACCTCCGTTTGAAATCATTTTTATCCCACAGCAATCCTTCTATTGGCCATGGGACTAACTCCCATGGCATTGCAATTTTTCAAACAGTGTATCGCAGTTCAACACGCGGCAGAATTACGCCAGATGTGGCTAGCAGCATGTTTTGTAAGTGCTCTTTATTTTGTTATCAACGTGAAATTTTCAATTGATTCAATTGAAAATTCGCTTTCGCTTTTTGATTTTGCAACGGATCCAGTACCTTTTATTGCCACACTGCTCTGAAAAGCACCCATCACACAGCATGATCGGGCACACAACACTGGAGCCACCCTGTCCTCCCCAATAAATTCCCAAACATACTCCTCACAGTTTTCGAAAATCGAACCAAGCCTTTGCAAATATAGCAAACAAGAGGAAGGCAGGCAAGAGCTGGGGAGGGATGCATCTTGAGAGCTCTTTATGGTAAGTTGTAAACTGAAAACTATTTGTTGTTATACATTTGATCATGAGCATTTAACAACAATGTACTTGCAGTTCAAAGCTTTCGTTGCAATGCAGTGCAATTATTGCAACATAACAATTAACCTTTGAATTGGATGGTACACTGGAGTCTGAAAGCTGCTATGGAACAGAAGGTTGTGAGTAAGCTTTGATTTTTTCGTGTCAGCTGGGGTCATCTGTATCTCAACATTTTTTGACTATCTATTTTTAAATTATCATAAGACATTCTGTGTCTAAGTAGACACCCTGCTTGACTTATTAGACAGCGACAGGTCGAGCCTATTTTTACATTAAAGAATACCTTTTAAAAATATTAACAAATCAGAACGTCTTCCGAAAGATCTCGCGATTGCCTCACTGAAAATAATTAACTCACGCAGCAATACTAATGGAAGCAAATCGCGAGACCAACATCCTAACACCCCAATGAATCTTCGCCCTCCGAATGCTTTGACTGCCCCGCCAGGTCCCCATCCCTGCCGCGGGGGCACTCCATACTCCCGTGAAGTTCGTGAGCTGGTTATTTGGAGATATTTGAACAATCTCCCCCTCAATTCCCCAGAGATTGTCGCAATGCGCGCAGAAAATAAATTCCCACACATAAGTACCTGCAATCTTTGGATACAGCAGTATCTAACCCATGGTCACGTTCACCCAAAGCATCACACAGGAAATGTGAGTTCACAACGCAAAATCCTAGGTCGTCCGTTGGAGCGCTTAGCTCTTTTTTGGGTCGTCAACCCCAAAGCCACATATGCTGAATGTCGTGCTTACCTTTTCAACACTGACCCCACTGTGGATGTGTATTCCGACTCGCAAATATTTCGTGCAAAAACACTATTGAATATCACACGCAAAAGGGCTTCCACCGCTGCCCACAAGGCTTATTCCCACCAAAACCTAACACTTCGACATATGTACTGGAACGAACCATTTCCCCGGGGAATGGTGGGAGTTGGCATCAATGATATTATCGACATTGATGAAACAGCTTTCAAGTTGGAAAGTTCGAATAGAGGGTACGGTTATGCCATTCGAGAACTAAGATGTGCAGATGCAGGAGCATACGGTGCTGGGCAAAAGGTGAATTGTTTACTTGGAATCAGTAGTGATGCATATGTTGGTAGACGTTGGCATGACTGCTGGCAAGGAGGTGGTACCACTATCGATAGATTTTCGGACTTTATTGAAATGATTTTGGATGACTTGGATTTGAATTGTCCTGAACGCCAGTTTGTGTTCACGATGGACAACCTCAATGCCCACAAAAATCCACGTATTCAGACAATGATTCTTGCTCATGGTCACGGTATTGTTTATCGTGCTCCGTACTGGCCAGTGGACGGGGCCATTGAATATGTTTTCAATACAATCCACACTCATCTCCTTGAACACTACAACCGACTTCATGACTTAGAAGAGTTAAAAAATCGTCTTGTCTTAATCATTGGACAGATGACAAATTTCCAAAGGTACTTTATGCATGTTGGGTTTAAAGAATAAAATTTAGGTAGATAATTGTTGAAATACATCAAAATCCTTGGATTTAAAGAATAATCTACATAATTATAGTAATACAATTCCATTCTATTCCAAATACAATTGCTACTTGTGGTGTGATTTATTTTGATTGGATAACGAAGGGCTACTAAATATATTTTTACTCTTTGCAATGATAACCTTTTTTATGCAAAACAGACAGAAGAAAGAGTAAGGGCATCTGAAAACTTCATTCGTGATCTACCCGATTCGATTTGGCATGATCAATTTCATGTTCTTGACCATCTCTTGGGAGCACGTGACGCCAGTCTCTTCAAAATCATTGAGAGCCGACAAAACCAATGGGTCTTTCTTCACAATGCAGTGATAGAGATCACTGCAATGTTTTTTGGATGACGGCGTCAACGGCTCACCTTTACTGGATAACCGTTTGAGACATTTCAAGCGTGTCCTATCCACCATGGTGTGTTGTGAATTGTTGACAACTCACAGGTCAGAATTGTAATTGTCTATTTCCTCATCCACCGATCCGTCAATTTGCTCCAAAGAGTTAATGGAAAATAATCCGTTCCTGTGTTGATGATAACGAGCACGATCATTCCTAACATCCACCACCTCTCCATTGCGTTGGATTTTAGTCGGCCCTTCTTCATGTTCGAAAGTCTAAAGATCAAAATACATGAGATACATAACTCGACGCAATAAAAAACATAACTTTGTAAACATACCTTCATTTTCATTTGTAGAACCTGTTGGACCTGTCTCGAAGGAGGCTGGGACACAATGCTCAGTGCTTTACTGAGAGATGTATGGTTCTCAATCGAGCGTGTCATGGAGCGGCTCTTCGATTGAAGCAGTTTTCCATTTGCGGCCATTCTTGCAAAATGGTGCTCAATGTCTGCCTTGGCGTTAGCACGAATATTCTCACCTCGTTCCAAGAATTCCAAGACATCCTTTTGGGTATCTATCTTGACCGAACCCTTGACTTCTTGGAGCATTTGCTTCTGAGCGAGAATAGCATGGAAGTTGGTGACCTTCGTCACTTTCGTGCAATGGCATTGACAAGTGGGACATTCTCCAACTGGGTATTGTTTCCCAGTTTCGCGATCCTTACAATCTGTGGGACAATTTCCACAGTAGAATGAACCATGGTGCTTACCGCAATTGCACCTGATGAGAGCGACCTCTGGGGTAGGCCGTTTTGGCTCTTTCACCTTCGCCGATGCTCTGTTGTGTTGGGCTAAAGATGAAGAGATTAATAATATGTTTGGTAGGTAAATGAAAGAAGCAGACATAATACTCACAATCATCGAAAACATCAGACACTGCACGCGCCTTTTTTTCAGCAATGGCCTTTTGATAGGCCTTCAATTCCTGCTTGTATGCAAGATCAGCTTTTTTGTTGCTGTCTTCGATGGCCTTGAGCTCTTTAACGAAATCAATCAACCCGTGATTGCAGTGTGGGCATTCCTTATATATGCCACAACTGTTCCATCCTTTCCATTCACGGGAAAACTCTTCCTCTGTGCAAGTTAAAAGTGATTAAAACAAGGCAACATCATTAGATCGTACAGAAGAATCAAAGAGATGGAATGAAATGTACGTACCGGAGATGGATTCTGACTTCATAAACTTCAACTTCTGATCGTTATCCTCCTCTTTGTTATGACAGAACGATTCGACCTGTGCCATTATGCTTGCATATTGAGCAAAGACCGCAGGAGCACTGTTCTGACTCCTTCTCTCTGCAACACTCGTGAGCGGAACATGGATGTTCTCGTTTCGGACGGTCATCCAAATGTCCATGAGGGTGTTGACTACAGCCTCTTTTTTCTTGTCCCACGCAGTCAGTTTTGACGAAGGCAATACTGAGATGAGCTGAGCAGATTTCACATCTGAATCTTCTCGGTCCAATGAAGCAACGTAGAGTCCAATTAAGTCCTTCTTTTTGAACAGCTGTTCGAGAATGCCAGCAAGAAGTTCAGGTTCGAAGGTAAGGCCCTTTGCATTTGAGCGCTTGAAGAGTTGATTCTTCATTGCAACACAAATATTGGGTGGGATGACCTCACAACCATGTTCACTCTCGTTCTCTCCTTCTCCCTCTGAATTCGCAAGATCAATGACATCTTCTGGGAAATGGCAGTCTTGAGAACTAGAAGAGCTAGCGGAGGCCTTCTTTTGAGGACTAGCAATTGTTTCGTGACGAGAGTCACGCGAACGGCTAGGGCGATAGGTAGTATGGGATCCCTTCTTCTTGGGATCGTGGGATTCCATTCCTTGGAAGGATGTCGACATGGTGTCGGTCGATAGATGGAATGGAAGATAAAATGGAAGGAAAGGGGGGAGACGACGACAGATCTTTCAGAAGATGTTCTGATTTGTTAATGCTTTTAAAAGGTATTCTTTAATGTAAAAATAGGCGCGACCTGTCGCTGTCTAATAAGTCAAGCAGGGTGTCTACGTAGACACGATCCATGTCTTCGTAGACACAGAATGTGTCTACGTAGACACAGAATGTGTCTACGTAGACACAGTCGTGTGATTTTCGAATTGATTTGGAATTCGTAGTATTATGTTTTCAACGATAACGCACATATCAACAAACATGTCCAACGTATCACGTAAACGTTAAATGCACAACATAAACGCATCGCTTACTATTATGTTCGACTTACAATGTGATAACAAAGCATTCATTCTCACATCGTAATATTGATCAGTAAGTAGAATGTCACACCACTGACTGGATTACCAAATATGGTTTTCTTTTTAAACACACCACTAAATACATCACCAAACACTGTTTTCAATGCAAATGCATTAGAGACCATATGAATACACAACATTCATTTTCTCGGCCAAAATCATGCTTTTAATGTACTTGTAACCAACATGGCCAGAATATGCACACGTCGTAACGTATAACCTATATTTTGAACGATTTTGACCTCTATTGATGATTTGTCATTTTTTCAATACTTTTAACAATTTTGATGTCTATGCACATTTTCAACGCCATTGATTATAGATGTACATACTATTTTTTGACTGGTAATGAATGAAACCCACCATGATATTTTTTTACAGTTATCGACATGCATAATATTTTTGAGCATGATTTTGGAGATGCTGAAGTCATCCATCTCATATTTTATAGCTTTCACTTCTCTAATGACTTTGACTTCTATTAACAATTTAAAAATTCTCAACAATAATCGATGTATATAATAATTTGAGCTGCAATAAAACCAAAAATAATACTATTTAATGATTAAGGATGTGTACAATAATTTTTAGTGTTCAATATTTTTAACTCAATTGTTCAATATTTATAACGATTTTGACCTCTATTGATGATTTGTCCAGTGTTCAATATTTTTAACGATTTTGATGTCTATGAACAATTTCAATATTTTTTTATGATTATAGATGTACATTATATTTTTTGAGGTATGATGAATGAAACCCACGATAATGTTTTTTACCTTTCTGGACATTCATAATATTTTTTGAGCACGATTTTGGAGATGACAAATTCATTCATCTCATATTTTATAGCGTTCAATTTTTTAACAATTTTGACTTCTGTTGGCGACATAAAAATTCTCAACAATTATAGACGTATATAATTTGACGACATAAAAATTTTCAACAATTATAGACGTATATAATAGTTTTTGAGCTGCAATAAAACCAAAAATTAATATTGTTTTAACAATTATGGATGTACATAATATTTTTGAGCGTTCAAATTTTTTAACGATTTAGACCTCTATTGATGATTTCTCAAGTGTTCAAAATATTTCACGATCTTGATGTATATGAACAATTTCAATATATTTCAATGATGATTATAGATGTACATAATATTTTTTGAGGAGTAATGAGAGAAACCCAGGATAATACTTTTTATGGTTATGGACATACATAATATTTTTGAACACGATATTGGAGATGATGAATTCATTCATCTCATATTTTGTACTGTTCAACTTTTCAACTATTTTGACTTCTCTTAACAATTTAAAAGTTCTCAACAATTATCGATGTATATAATAATTTGAGCTGCAATGAAACCAAAATTGATACTTTTTAACGATTACAGATGTACATAATATTTTTGAGTCTTCAATATTTTTAACTTAAGCTTTCAATATTTTTAACGATTTTGACCTTTATTGATGATTTGTCAAGTGTTCAATATTTTTCAATATTTTGATGTCTATGGTTGATTTCAATACTTTTCAATGATTAAAGATGTACATAATATTTTTTGAGCGGAAATGATAGAAATGCAGGATAGTATATTTTTACAATGATGAAAGTACATAATATTTTTAGCACCATTTGGAAGATGATGAATTCATTCATCTCATCTTTTGTAGCATTCAATATTTTAACAATTTTGATGTCCATTAATAATTTAAAATTCTCAACTATTATATAGGTCTATAACATTTTTTGAGCTGTAATAAAACCAAAAATATTTTTCTTACCAATTTTGGATAAACATGATAATCTTGAGCGTTCAATATTTTTAACTGAAGCCTTCAATATTTATAACGCTTTTGACCTCTATAGATGATTTTTCAAGTGTTCAAAATTTTTAACAATTTTGATGACTATCAATGATTTCAATACTTTTCAATGATTATAGATGTACATAATGTTGAGTGGTACTGAAACCCTCGTCAATTTTTTTACGATTACAGACAAACATTTTTTGAGACGAGATTGGAGAAGATAAATTCATTCACCTCATAATTGCACCATTCAATTCTTTAACTATTCTGACTTCTACTAACAATTTGAAAATTCTCAACAATTATAGATGTAAACAATTTTTTTGGCTACAATATACCAAAAATAATATTTTTCAACAATTATGGATGTACATAATAATTTTGAATGATCAATATTTCTAAATCAAGCGTTTAATAGTCTTCATGATTTCGACCTCTATTGATGATTTGTCAACTGTTCAATAATGTCTATGAACAATTTCAATACTTTTCAATGATTATTGATGTACATAATATTTTTGAGTGGTGACGAATGAACAAACTTTTGCAATTATGGATGTACATAATATTTTTGACCGTTCGATGTTTTTAACTCAAGCGTTCAATATTTTTAACAATTTTGATCTCTATTGATGATTTCTCAAGTGTTCAAAATATTTTTCGATCTTGATGTCTATGAACAATTTCAATATCTTTCAATGATTATAGATGTACCTAATGTTGTCATTTTTTACTATTATGGAAGTACGTAATATTTTTTGTTCACAATTGTGAAGATGATGAATTCATTCATCTCATATTTTATAGCCTTCAATTTTTCAACTATTTTGACTTCTATAGGCGACTTAAAAATTCTCAATGATTATAGATGTATATAAAAATTTGAGCTGCAATGAAACCAAAAATACTACTACTATTTAACGATTACGGATGTACGTAATATTTTTGAGTGTTAAGTATTTTTAACTCAAGTGTTCAACATTTTTAACGATTTTGACCTCTATTGATGATTTGTCAAGTGTTCAATTTTTTTAATGATTTTGATGTAAATGTACGATTTCAATAATTAAGACTGGGGCTATAAAAACCCATACCCCTAACTTTATGTCGCTATACTTGAATGGACAGACCTTCCTTTTTTCGAACGCACGTTTTGAGATATTTGAGATAAACCTTCCGCGACACAACAATAAAATACACATACAGTACTGTACAATAGGTGTATCGACCGTGACACACAAACGGGCTACTTATGGTACAACAATAGAAGTACGATACAAAAAAGACGTTGTGAATAATTGGCGACGCGAGAGAAAGTATGGTTGTCTTTTTAACGCACGAAACATTAAACTAAGAATGTTACAGCCTATTTAGAGACAAGACAACACTTCGCTTGATGTCCACATCTTAAAAATCACATGTTGGCTCGCCAACGGCCATTTTTCGTCCGTTTTTCTTCCCGCCATTTCTAGGGGTATGGGCTTTTATAGCCCCAGTCTTATTTTTCAATGATCATAGATGTACACAATATTTTTTGAGCGGTAATGAATGAAACGGGCGATATTTTTTAACAATTATGGAAGCAAAAATATTTACTGAGAATGATTTTGGAGACGATGACTTCATTCATCTCATATTTTATACCGTTCACTTTTTTCACTTTTTTGACATCTGCTTATGATTTAAAAATTCTCAACGATTATAGATATATATATAATATATTTTGAGCTGCAACAAAACCAAAAAATAATAGTTTTTACTTTTACAGATGTACATCATGTCTCTTGAGCTCAAAATGACAACTTAACTATATCAACTACAATGCCTATGAATCACACACCACAGATTCTGCTAAAAAATCTTGCAGCGGCTGCTAGTAATTTTTTGGACCGGCCACAAAATACCCTGAGTCCTGCACAATACTGGCATATGTCTTAATAATAATTGTTCGAGAAACAACACTCCGGCCTAAACGTTTCTACGACAAATATTAAGTAAGTTCTGGGAATCTTGGGAAGAAATTCCTCGCGCCATTATACGGAGTATGGTATGGTATTGTACCATGCTAAATATTACTATTTTTGGCGTAGTAGGTAGAACTAATATTATGAACCACCCCTCGGAGTTGCTGGCGGCACCTTATAGCCACGCAAGAACGATCGTCTCATTAGTCAGTTCTGTTCATATAGATTTTTGAAACGTTCCCCGTCGAAATGCCGGTGAGATAATGAAAAGTGAAGCGTGTCGTCGGTCCCCTTGCTGTTGTACCTTGACGCTACACAGTGTGAACATGACAATTAGCGGACAGTCGATAGAATCTCGTGCATCGCCTACAGGCCTGAAACGCACAAGCAACCCGTTGATCTCGTGGATTTGTGGCGCTCTTCTAGTCTCTACAATCATTGGGAATCACCAAATAATATTGTACGCTCTGATGACAACAACAGCTTCCTTAAATTCATTTACAGTGACAGAACGGATCGTGTTCTCCCCGGATTCGAATGAATTCCCAACAGAATTATCGCAATCATCTGGAACAACAACAAATGAACTCTCGCGACACTCGAGACATATAGGCGTCTTCGTGAATAATAGGACTGCAATTGGATCACAAAATGCTACCGCGAGGTTCGTCAGGCCAACCTCACAAACATTCAATCCACAATCATCTGGAACCGGACCTTTCACAACACAACGGGCGCATGTAAAATTCGTACCGTACCCCTTTAAAACGATTGGCAGTGGCGAGGATGCACAATGCACTTGGCAAACAATAGGCGTGAACGATACAAACATGTATGACTCTACACAACTTGCAGCCTTTCACGAGGGAGTGTGCATCCCTTCAAGGGTTAAATCATCGTTTCACATTTTTTCTTCTGCGGAAGCAGTGGAGTGTCTATCTCCAACTGCACAAAGCCAGGACATTGAATTGATCATTTCTGGAGACAGCTATATGAAGCAGCTTTTCGTCGGCCTTGCTGACATTCTCATGTCCAAGAAGCTGAAAGAAGATGAAGAAATTCTTGGATCACACCAGCGAAATCACATTGTAGGCGTAGCACACAGCTTGCTTCGCCAACGCCGAGAGAATGATTCATCATATCCTCTTGTCAGCTATCGCTGTGAAAATGAATGCTATCCCCGCCAGGGTCCATTCAGCACAACATGTACAAACTGTATCAATTCGCTCACCAGCAAAGCCGGCAGTATCGTGGCGATCGTGGGTGCTGGGATACACATAACAAATCATACCTTAGATGAGATAAACAGGTTCCTTACAAACACGCAGAAAATAATATTTGTGTCAGGGCCCAGCTATCAAACCGAAAAAGTACCACAAGAATATAGGAGTTCGAATAGTCGAATGGAAAAAATTTATTACGACTTGCTTCCAAACGTCGCTCCTCAAAATCCGCAACATCCATTCCTTGATGTTTTTCAGATGACGAGGTCCTGCTACATGAAGAACTGTTCTTACGATGGTGGGCACAGGTCACGCTATGTCAATAGGATGAAGGCGCAACTTCTTTTGAATATGCTGTGTGAGGTAATACCTGCCAAATAAAATAATGCGATACTACATGATAGAGTCTTTGACCAGTCTTGACGGTCGGTTTCGTTACGTCAACGTGAATGACATCAATACGACAGTTGCAATATCAAAACACCCTACGCCGTTCTATCCAGCACACATCATACCTACCCTATCGGCCTCCTCCATGAAAGAACTCACAGAAAAAGTATTCATGCACCGTAAACCCCCCTATGACTTTAAATGAATGATGACTGCTAGGAACTTGATGCCTCCATGGTCTTGATACCATAAGAGATTGATCATCAAATCACACAGATATAATTCCCAAAAGTTGTTGAACAAACATGGCATCTTCATTTCCAACCTAAAATTGATTTAAGCAAAGAATTCATTTGCTTTTCCAACAAATGAACTGTTATCTCCCAATTTCAAACCTTTGATTTGCAAGTTTTATATTATGAAAATGTGCTCTCCCTTGCTCTTCCAACAGTTCACTGACCTGCTGAGGCCAAAGGAATCTAAGAGATTAACATAGTGTCAAGAAAAGTAGCTGCATACCATAATGCACTATTTTGTCAGAAATTGACCACTTTGAACAGCAAAAGAGGCAACTTTCGACTTTGGTAATAAAAGTTGCCATTTGGAATCATCAAATGTTGTCACCAATTATTTATGGTCATCACTAGTTTGTCAAAAGTGTTGCCACAAGGTAGCCACCAATCATCATTAGGGTTGTCAGGGTCACTTTACGGCCGCCACTTGGGTCATCACCTGACCTTCACCAACATTGTCAGGGCTGTCACCAGACCTTTGCCATGCCATTATCAATGAATTTGTCATCAAGATGGTCATTCTTGTTGTCAACATGTTGTAAGTCATGAACAAGATACAAGGCTCGGCGGTC
>JABMIG010000108.1:476548-481548 GCA_013187285.1 Cyclotella cryptica
ATCCACTGTGCTCATGTCTCATGAGATTGAGCTGAGCCAACAAATTACTACACCCAGGAGGACGTCCGGGACCTTGTCTACTCTGGCCTTGACCCGCAATACTTCCTTGCCTTTCTGTCTGAGATGCTCACAAAGAACAATGGGAACAACACTTCTGTTTCAAATATCTGCAAGCTCTGTGATGCCTTGAAGTTTGTTTCAAAGATAAGTAAGAGATTACTGTCTGTCCCAAACAATGAGTCTGACACATTGAAATCTTTCGGCTTGTTGATGGGGAAAGACTAATACAAGAAGTGTGCTGCCCGTGAATCAACAACAAAGTGGGGGCCTATCTTCAGGATGATGGAGCTGTGCCCTTTCTTTGACATTCCACAACATGTGGATGAAAGTTTTGTTCTATATTCATTTTTACAGGCAACATAGTTTCTGACGTCAAGATCAGCCTATATTTGGGAGAAGAAAGATGATAGGGTTCTGTCTGCATGGTTGGTTGGTACGTTGAATTGAATGATACACCAAGGAATGATAGGAATGACACTGCCACAGACAAGGCTGAATTTTGGAACCAGCCTCACAAGGAGCAGAGGACTTTTAGTGTGTACAGTGGTGGAAGGACAGATGGTCATGTGCAGAGGCTGAATAAGACACCAAGGATGATGGCAATTGATCAGAGGAGAGGCAGTGGCAGATGCTTTTGGAGATGCCTTTGGGGGAGTTGTACCTGATACTTAGCTGTTTGTTATTGTTGTTACTGAGTGTGGTTTTTATATTGTCTGCACTAAAGAGTTGCACCCCCCCCCCTCAAAGGTGTCGTCTGTAGCACAGCTAGTCATGTGATCACATACTTTTACTTGTAATTTTCAGAAGATTGATTTGATGTCTTTTCAATAGTGAATTGAAATTCTGGGGCGGATTTATCTGTAGCAAGTTTATTATTTAATTCAAGGGATATTTCAGAAAAGCCGGACAATGTCGTTGATATTTTGTGCAAAGGCTTGACAGTTGCTGTAAAATACATAAAGGCAACAAAGGTGCCATATACCCATATTGGAACCTTCCCAATATTTCCCAAATCCCTAGAAAATATTTCTCTATACACTAGATAAAAATTACCCATCTAGCAAGGATCTAAACTTGATCTAGCTTTTTCTAAATAGCATCCTAAATCAAGTCCCTTGAAACTGCCTCTTGAGGTACTTTCATGAGACTGAACTTTTCTATTCTAAATTCCTATTCAACTTGAGGTGTGACACCATGTAAAAACACCATACAAAATATCAATGTTGCCATTCATTGTTGGTGTGTCTCCCTTCAACACTTATTAGGGATTCTTCCCAGCTTGCTTTGCAAAACCTAATGCCCCAAACAAATGTGCCGTTTTCAGTTAACTCCTCCCCTAATTGCACACACCTCCTCTAGTATTGCTTCAGATTCTGCTGCCTACAGCAAATTCCACAGTGAACACTCTTTGCCCAATAAACGTGCAGTCCGTCAAGATTCATTTCACAGGACAGATACAAAATTGATACCACACTTCATTGTCAAACTGTCTCCCTTCAACGCTTTGTGGTTTCTACCCAGCTCTTGCCATGGCTTGATTCCATGGCTTGATTCCATGGCCTTCAATTGTATTGCTCCAGTTTCCCCAGCTCCAAATTACCTCCTTGCCCCCAATTGCCCCGCTTCCAGTTGCACTGCCTCATTCTGCCACTTACAACAAATGCTCCATCTCCAATGAACGTGCTGGCTCCAACAAACATGCGATCATCCATCCCAAAGGAATGCATTGCCTCCAACAATAATACTAAATCCAAAAAAGGGCTCCACACCAACACAATGACTTGCCTCCAACAAATTGAAACACAACAAAAAACCAGAGCATATTTTATTTCACCAAGAGTCAGCTCATATCTTGTAAACTTGATTTGAATTGGGGCATTTCATTTTTAAAATGATGCTTCTTGAAAATAAGGATTTACTTGTTCAACAAGTGAAAGCACATTAGGCTTCCTTGTTTTGCAAGTATTAACATATTTTCATGACTACAAAGAGAAAGAAGAAAGTATATTAGAAATGTGGTAAGCTGTTCAAACTGTGTCAGATTTTCTCTCACTCCTGCTTAATTTTTTTGAAATGATGTAAAGTTGGACACAAGATGAAGAAAATATATTGATCGAAATTCAAATCCATTTAGAGAAATTGTACAGTTCTCTAAGGTATTCATTTAAGTGACATAAAACATAGGGACGCTGTTTCCCTCAGTAATATCTATTGTCTATTGCATGTGAGGATACTTGTCATTGAATTTGTTAAAGAGCAGGGCCAGGTTTGGCATTGTATTGTTATCTGCTATTAGAGGGATGTACCTAGTAGGGTTTAGGAACGTCTCAAAAATTGAACATAATTTATGGAACTGGAAAACTTTTCAAGCCTAAATTTTATGAAAGAGTTGGAAAAATAGAATCTAGGGACTCAAAAAATACTGAGAAGACTCCAATTTAACAGTTAAGAGGCCCCACCAAGTTAATAGAGTTAACACGGGCTACCAGCCCAATTTTTAAGACAGATTTTATTTTTTGTTAAAGCATGACATTTTATAATTTCAGACTCAATAGAATTCTGCAATGATCTTGCAATTTTTACATACAGTAAAAACCGGATTATAACACCCACCAAATGTCTGGTCATAAGTAAAAGATACACATGGTGGGTGTTATAATCGAACTCAAGCTGGTGTTAGCCTCACGATGAAAAGTAAAAGAATCCGTCTCCTTCTTTGTATTTTTACCTCTTATGTAGGAAAAAGTTATGTTTCCCGCCAAATCACACCCCATCTCCCATCACCTTCTCCAGACCTTCTCCCATCTCACGTCTCTTTCCTTCCACCCAGCCATCAACCATCCCTCTTCTCCATTGCCCCTCTCGAATTGCGGCAATGAGGAGAGGCTTAGAGAAGGGAGCGTCCTTCTTTACCAATTCCGTAAAGAAGTACATCCCAGTATCTTATTTGACACCGCGCCATAATCCTGAAAGCATTTGGCGCGGCGTCAATGCAGGAGCGGATGTTTTATACAAATCATTAGTAATTTATTAGTATAATCATCATTTCAAATGTTATTCTACATTTAATCATAAGGCAGTGGTTATATGGAGCCCCCTGGGTTCGTCTGACGAAACCAAGTTAGTTAGGTGTTTCGTCTGACGAAACGGATCGAGGGTATGTTCAAATACAGCCGTGAATATAAGATAAAAGGTATCCCATTTTGCTTCCAATCTGACCGGAGATCGTTTTAACTAAACTTACGAAATAACATTTATTATCTATATATTTAAAAAACACTGACCTTTCCAGGTGTGCTAGGGCTATGCGGTAAAGGTTGACATTGCAGCACCTCTGGACAGGGGTTCGATTCCTTCTTTTGTCATTTTACAGTTGCATGGTTTCGTCTTACGAAACCATGTTTACTAGTGTAAGCATGCAAATTTTTCATTTCTCTAAGACTTTCGATTTCGTCTTACAAAGCCATGTTTACTAGTGTAAGCATGCAAATTTTTTATTTCTGTAAGACTTTTGATTTCGTCTTACGAAACTTCTAAGACTTTTTGGTGATTTCGTCTGACGAAATGTGTTTTCGATTTGAATTTGTTTTTAAATCTAGTGGATACCTTTTCTTGAAAATGGTGTCAGTTGGACATCTAACTGACACCTAACTGACAAAAAATGCTTCGTCTGACGAAGTGGTTTGTTTCGTCTGACAAACCCAGGGGGCTCCATATAACCGACCCCTTATGGTATCTCTTTCTCTTATGTTACAGGGCTCGCAGGCAGTCAACCTGGCCAAGGGCAGGCGATCCTTCTTGCTGAAATACAAGCGAGGAGTTCTCAACTCCATCAACGACCTCATGCTGCAGGGCTACAGCCTACGCAATGCAGCTAAGAAGCTGTCCATTCCTCATGGATACTACAAGGCATGGAGGAAGACAGTCACAAAGGCTGACAGTCTGAGGAAGGATGAGGCTGTTCATCCCTTCACCATAAATGGTGAAGTGCGCAAGCTTCATCCGGGTCGTCCCAACGGACTCGGATACCTGCAAGACTCTTTATCGCGATCTGTGTTTGAATTGAGAGAACAGGGTCTCCAAGTCAACACACGTACCGTGAGCAAAGAGGCTTCTCGCTTGTCCGAAGACTTCAAAGAAAAGACGAAGGAAGCAAAAATAGCCTGCATCCGGCGCTTCGTGAAACGAGTTGGTCTCAGCAACCAAGTTTCCACTCATGCTGCCCAGAAGAACCACCAAGAAACGGAAGAAGAGTCTTCCCACTTCATTGCCCTGATGAAACAGAAGCTTGCAGGGATGAATCCTGAAGACGTGATCAACATGGATCAAACGCCGATCCCTTTCACGTTTCCTTCCAATAGGACTCTTGAGAAGAAGGGTACCAAGACAATTCATGTCCGTACCTCCACCACTGACAAGAAGCGTGCGACTCTTGCCGCTACTGTCACAGGAAGTGGTCAATTGTTGACACCCTTTTTAATCTTTAAAGGGAAGAAGAATGGCAGAATTGCTGCAAAGGAACTCCAAACTTACCCCAAGGAGTGCATGTACGCCTGTCGAGAGAAGGCATGGATGGATGAATCCATGATGCACAAGTGGATTGACTGCGTATTGATTCCTTGGAAGGAATCAAGAAATCCCAATGTTATTCCTGTTCTCGTACTCGATGCATATCGAGTTCACATGATGGGTTCTATAGTGAACCACATCCAATTCCTCGGGATTGAAGTGCAACACATCCCTGGAGGTTGCACGTATTTGTGCCAGCCTGTGGATGTCGGGATCAACCGCCTGATCAAAGTCGAGATGACGGAGCAATGGGAGGAATGGATGGTGAGTGGCGGTGGTCTCTCTGCTGGTGTGGCCAAGCCACCTTCGCATGCACAGGTGGCTGAATGGATTGTGTGTTTGTACAAGGCAACCACAGAGGAGACGAGACG
>JABMIG010000111.1:0-210000 GCA_013187285.1 Cyclotella cryptica
ATATAATAGGCTAGAAATCAATTTTGTTCCTAATATTCCTAGTTGACTATATATCTAAGGACCCATCACCATGGGGAAGCTAAAAATCAGGGGTAGACTGATGGAAGCATCTGGTCTCATTCATGCAGCAGTAATCCTTATAGAACTATAGCTTAATGCAGCTTCAATGAATGATTGATGACTTTGTTCTGCTAGAAATGCATTGTAAAGTGCTTGCTGGAAGACAAATTAGACTAAAATTAATTAGAAGAGAATATGCAAGCAAAAATCAACACCCTGTTATAGTTATTAATCCAATTAAGGACTGAGGGTACAAAGTACAATTTCAATCAACCTCTTTTGCAAACAAATTTAAAAAATGCAATATAATACCACACAAACAAAGTGTTCTGTATCTCCACTACATCAGTCACTAACCTTGACAAAACCCAGCCCTAACTCACAGAAAGTTTGTCCAATTTGGTTGATTGTCGTTTCTTGTGATTTTTCCATATCACAAACAACGAGCGTTTTTATTACTAAGTGGTCAAAGAAGTAGAGAAGTGAGGGGGTTGTAAGATGGAGAGGCATGGAAGGACTCTCAATAACATCTGTGATGTTGTCCAATATGCAAACATAGTATTGTAGCTTTCAGGATGAATCGGCCTTGCTTGTAACAATTTGAATTTGAATAGCTGCAAGCAGGAGATTCTGGTAAGGCCATGATTTTGAATATGTACAAAAATTAAATAGGCATTAAAATGGTGTTTGCGCTCATGTACACTCCTTTTCCTTGTTCATTTGGCGGTACCGATGATTTTTTGTCTCATTGTCGCTGTGAAGGAGAATTAAAAATCTCGACCAATATGGTGAATCGTACCATACCAAGCAATCGTATTGAAGCAGACAATGTCGCATGAGGGGGGCTGTCAGATTGAAGATAACTGATGCTGGTCTTGGTGTAGGAGGGCTATAGATTGTGTTGGGAAGGGGAAGTTCCCATGTTGCGAGAATGGATTTTTCCGCGTTTTTGTTGATGTGAGATGCTGGTATGATTTTTACGGACGTCGGATGAGTGGAGCATCAAATCAACAATAGGACAATAGGGATAGAAATCGTTTTCAGGGGCGTGGGAGGGGGTAGGGACCTTTCCTTCAAGGGGACTTCGATTTAAATCGATTTAGAAATACCTAGATCAAGTTTAGAAAATTGCTAGATCGAGGGAAAATCGAAAAAATGGAAATAGGAAATAGGACGTTAAGAATTTTACGAATATTAGGAGGGGCTCCACTTGCACCATTTCTCATTTGTTGAGAAAAATCATATTTTCATCATGGAAACTTACAAAAATAATAAGGAAGGTAGTATCTTAACCCTCCCAGCTATACTACCTTATAACCCGGATTATAAGTACCACCGGATTATAAGTCCCAAGGGGCTAATTCTATTGACATTGGTGTTTTTCTGGTATTTACTCTCATCTAACTAAACTAAAACCCTAATGTGTAGTTTCTCCTTGTCATCAGTAACACACCCATATGTATGCCCCGACTCCTGATGGTTGCCAAGAAACCTCTGATGCCGCGGGAAGTCACTACACATCTCACACATTTTGGTGGGACAGCATGGACTAATCAAGGAGGGCGACAGGGCGGGAGGGTTACAATAGGGTACAATATGCCAATATACCCTAATATAGTTCCCAGAATGTTCCCCTGTACCCTGAATGTTCCCCCATTCTTTCTTGTCTTTTATGCTATTTCTCTCATTTCTAAGTGTGTCATTCTTCCTAGCTGTATAAAAAATGACATAAGTTTGTGCAAAAAACGGTACCATACTAATTCCTATTCAAATTTATATTTTCCGTTGTTCCCCATTTTTGTGAGCCATGAACTCAGCCTCCTTTTCCCATCCATTTTACGCAGCCATCTCCCACAACTAACCACAACTCAATACATCCGCACTGTTTTGTGTGTCAACCATCCCCCACGTATTACAAACTGCCATATCTCGCTTCTATTCATCCTTGCTTGGCCCCATCTCTTCACCATTCCTCATCTGTACAATCCTTGCAAGTATTTTTATGCATTGTTAAACGGTTTTGAATCGGCTTTCTTGTTCTGGCTGCATTTTGGGAGGTTCTCCACTGTTTTTGTGTGTCTAGCCATCCCCAAAATACACAAACTGCCATATCTCGCTTCTATTTGTATCGTTTCACCCCATCTCCTTCACCATTCCTCATCTGTAAGATCTGTTTGATTACTTTTTATGCGTTGTAAATGTCTTTGGATGGCTTTGTTCTGGCTGCATTTTTTGACCTTTCTGCACTGTTTAGTGGTGTCAATCCCACCCCTAAATACACAAACCTGCCATATCTCGCTTCTATTTGTCATGCTTTCACCCCATCTTCACCATTCCTCATCTGTAAGATTCGTTTGATTATCTTTTATGCGTTGTAAATGTCTTTGGATTGGCTTGTTCTGGCTGCATTTTGGACCTTCTGCACTGTTTAGTGCGTCAATCCCACCCCAAATACACAAACTGCCATATCTCGGCTTTCTAATTGCGTTTTCACCCCATCTCTTCACCATTCCTCATCTATAGGATTCGTTTGATTATTTTTATGCGTTGTAAACGTCATTGGATGGCTCGTTTTGGCTGAATTTTGGGACCTTCCTTGCACTGGTTCTTAGTGGTCAATGGTGCCCCTAAATACCCAAACTGCCATATCTCGCCTATATTTGTCCGGTTTTGTCCCCTATCTCTTCACCATTCCTCATCTGTACGATCCTAGCAAGTATTATTTTTGTGTTCTAAATGGCTTTGGAACGGCCCGTTTTGGCTGCATTTGGTACCTTCTGCACTGTTTTGTGTGTCAATGGTGTGCCCCAGATTCACAAACTGCCATATCTCAGCTTCTATGTTTCGTTTGAACCCATCTCTTCACCATTCCTCATCTGTAGGATTGGTTCAAGTATTTCAATGCATTGTAAATGGCTTCTTAGGATGGCTTGTCTTGACTGAATGTTGGTTCTTCTGCACCGTTTCATGTGTCAATTGTACCCCAAAAGAGGTATCGATGCAGCTAGGTCCTGTGGTCATCGCCTTTGGGAGTGTTGAATTATTGTACTAACAACTTTCTTTTCATTCTGAATCAATTAGGAATGGAAAAACATGAATGTCAACAACCCTCCACCTTTCATTTGTCCATGGCACCCAGGAGTGAGTATGCCCCCTCATCAATGGGATCACTCCAAACAAAACCGCATCAATGTTCTACACAAGAAGAAACTGCTATTCATTCCCTCCATCGCTTCCAGCACTCCTTTCATTCCACCTGTTCCTCCTGCCTGGAATAACATTTCTTATCAGCTGCCTTTTTGCTTGCCAACTGGATACTCTGACTCCCAATGTTGCTTCCAGTTCCATTACTAAACATGTGGTGCTGTCTGACATCTCCAACACCTGTCTCCAATTTCCGGTTAAGAAAAAGGTTGAAGAATCCTTACCATCTCCAAAATACAAAGTCAAACGAAAGTCTAAAAATCCTCCATCACGTGATTATTGCATGTTCAGCTACACCTTTCAAAAATTCCTGAGCAAAGGTTGGATGCTCCGTTGTACTATCATCGCAACACTGATTGCAAAGAGTGTACTGCAAAGATCAAGGTTCAAGTAAATGACGATGGCTCTGAGAGGATCATTGCTGAGGGTGAGCATGCGCTGGTTGTGAGGCCAGAAATGGCCACAAAGCTGTAGTACATGAGGGTTGCCAAGATGTCACCACTGCTATGAAACAGTTTGTTGAGGAGCGAGAACCACGATGATTATCGCAGAGATCCACCCGAAAAGATATGGAATGATACTGTTGCCCATTTTCGGAGCTTGTGGGTAATAATTTTACTGGGTTATCGAAGGGTCAAGTCAAGGCGCAAGTTTACAATGCTCGAGAATGCCTTAATGGTGGGGATGCAATTGCAAAAGTTGAGAAAATGTATGCTGGAGACAAAAATAAAGCATTTTTGCGCCATAACCTATCATTTGTCGATGAGAAACAGATGCAGCGTATAATGTGTTTTGGATTGCCTCAACTGATGAATTTGTTGTTGTACCCTTTGGTAAGTGTGTTGATTGTATAAACGAAAAACTCTGCAGGATCTACTCACTCTTTGACAATTCTACTATTAGGTGCAAATGATTGTAGATGCCACCTTCGGTGTACCTAAACAGTTTTACCAATGCCTTATCATAATGTTCTTTGATGCTGCACGTAAAATATATGTCCCCTGTGCTTGGATTGTAATGACGGAAAGACCGCAGAATGTTACTGGCAGGTCTTTAATTGGCTTGCCTCTACTCTACAAGACTTGAATCCATCGTTTGTGGGTGTTGATTTTGAGTGGAACTTTTTTCGAAGTGTCAGCAACTTTTTTCCAGATGCAAAAGCAAGTGGATGCAACTTCCACTTCAAACAAGCTGGCAGAAATCAAATGAAGAAGCGCCATATCCCAGATGAAGAAGTAAGGTTTGCTATGAGGTTTGGTGTATATGATCTCCTCACAGTTATTCTGGTTCAGCATCTGTCTGCTGGCATCAAATTTGTGATTGAAATGATTGAGGCTCATCTGGAGGAGCTTTATGCAGAAGATATGGCTTCAATCAACAAATCTAAGCAAAGGTGGTGGTCGTTCTTGAGCAGTATTTCAGGTAAGTTGTGCATTTTGTATCCTTTCACCATAAATATGTGTACTCATTCTATTTTGAATCATATTCTATTTTCTTAAGCACTACAGCAATTTCTGGATGGATGAGGAAGTTGTTCCCATCTGGAACTTTTCTGATATTACAGATGACAGTTCAAAGGCCAAGTTGGTCAATAAGACGAATAATGCTCTTGAACGTTAAAACCGTCATTTCAACAGTCTTTTTGGCACTGATCACCCTCAACTAGTTGCCTTTGTCATAATTCTTCGTGATGAAGCTGATCGGATTGTTCAAAGGTTGGAAGATGTAGATAAAGGTAGAGAACAGCCTCCTGAGTATCTTGAGTATGTGCTCCCTGAAATTCCGATAGGAAAGATGCAAGGACCTCACCCCTCCCCCAAATGTTCAATTCTGTTGATGGACCCCAACCCCTTGTATTCCTACAGAAGGAGCCTCCAATAAACCATCATGGATACCAGTATCCAACACAGAAACCAAGTCAAAGGCATCAAAGCCTGGAGAGTGGTTTAACCTAAGCTAAAAAACTAAGGAAACAGATTAAGTTGAATAAAAAATGTTGATGTGTTGTAGATTGTAAAGGGCAAAACATTAGGTTAATTGGTCACCAATAACTGATACCTGATGCTGATTAATTATCTTGGGATTCTCATGTAAAGTGCATGATAAAAAATTGTTGCTAGGCACATGCATATTTTTCAAGTAAAAAATCTATCTGCAATGTTATCTCAGTTGATGTAAATAGTCAAGTCTTGGTTTCAGACCAACTTGAATGGTCTGTGAGGTTGGTTTCATTGAAATAGTATATGTTGCTTCATGAGAGCCCCCACTGTCTGGAGCATTTTTGGTATGATAATTTGCTTCATTCTGAATGTTTGTGCTACTATTTATTTTATGAGTACTCATGAAATAGTCATTTAGTCACACTAATTACTAATAAAGCATTGTATGAACAAGCAACGATAAACCTCTACATGTTACTTTTAGTAGTTGTGTTATGAACAAAACAGACAAACATTACATGACAAACGCATTCAATTTATGTTTTCATGGTGACATCTTCCTCCTTCTTCTTAATGTATACAACTTTGAGCTGTTAGGTCTATCATGCAAGAGCTAAAAGAGGTCCAGCAATCAATGAATCTCTTAAAATATGTTAATTTTTGACTGATTTTTATGTTGCACATATGAAAAAGACATAAGAAGGATATGTTGTGGACTGTGAAAGTCTTGACTTTGTGTCATGTTTATCATTAATGGCACAGCAAACATGGTTTCTTCATTTGCAGTTCATTGTTTAGTTGGTCTTCATATCTCTTGTTCTGATGATGATGTTATCTCCTTTGCATTTTTGCCAATAGGCGTTAGCTGTCCAGTTTTGCCTCAACGTAACAACAAATTGATTTTGATGAGTAATTCAAGGTCCTATTCTAGCTGATCTTTATATTTAGATATTTGTTTTCAATTTGTATGTGTTCTCAGGTTGGTTTCATTCTAGCATCACTCTCTGATTCATCAATGCTTGAATCAATAACCTTTGCATCTCAGTTTCACGTGTCCTGGACATTTCCATGGATGTGTCCAATGTTCTTGATTTTACCCCAACATGGCTTTGCAAACACGAGGACATAAGACCCTTGTGGGTCATGGGATTGTATGTATAATATGTGGTGTAAAAACAGTCCGTGACACACCCCAAAAGGGTATCCACCCCATAGTCTAATGATTGTAATGTCATCAATTAGCCCTTGTATAAAAAACATGTCCTCCATGAGATGCAGAAAACCAGGGCTTCGGACCTGTGAAATCATACCATATTGATTGTGAAGTGCTTGTGCCCACAATCTCACCTTGGCTAACTTCAACTTGCTGGGTGCTGAAAGTGGGTAGTCCAACCCTATTGCTTTTCCTCTCATAGTTCATCAATAACTCCCCGTTTCCGATCCCAGGTGTTCTGCCATCAGAGTGAGTGCCAGGTGGGCTTGGACAGAATTACCAGATTGGTAGAAGCATTATTGCATTCACCAGCAGCCCCTTTCCAGAAATCAACACTTTCACATGTTGATTTCTTTTGTCAAGGATAATTATCAATTGACAAATATCAAGGAGCCAACCTGTGAATGGTCACTTTTGTCCAAGGTAACAAAGGTCGGTTTACAAGACAACATACCTTATGAAAGTGTGTCTATACATCAAATGTAATTCTCTCAACCTGATTTTCCTGCTCAACCTTAAGGCAAAACATGGTGACACCAATCTTTGTCTGCCAGTTCTATGGGCATGTGTTCACCTCAGAACATACCTTTTGTTGTAATACAATTGAAGCCAAACATGCATTTGAGCAATTTGTGGCAAAGTGTGGTGTACACATCAAGCAATACCATGCTAACAAGGGCACTTTGAGCACAAGTAGGACACACAAAATATGAGAGAAAATTCTGCACCCTCTCTAGATGGTGAAACTGAGCAGAACAAAGTAAATGTCACTCTGTAAGCTGATGTAACCATCAGATTAAATGACGCCAGATATACTTGATCATGGTAGATGATCGGTCACCTTAGTGGGCTGGTACTTTGGTGATTGGGACATAGTTCAATGAAAAACATTCATGCAAACCGTTTTGCATGTTCCAAAGACAACAGAGCTGTCTATTCAACACTCGTAGATATTTCTGCAGAGTTATTGATAGCTTTCAATGAAGTTAGAAGAATAAAGTAGGGTAAAATTTCAGAGTTGAGTACATTAATTTGTTATTCGCAGCATCAACTCATCGAACAGTTCAAGTCTCTGATTAACTAATTTACATCATAGCACCACCAATATCCATGATTGAACATATTAAAAGCCAGGGCGGCTCTTAGTCTAGCCTTCTCGATCATTCTGGTGCTCTTTGCTATGGCAACTGCCGCCAACATTCCAGCATTGACTTTGTTATCATTTTTCTCGCATTTGTTCTTGCATATCCAAGACCAACTTTATGTATGATTGCCGCTTCCGTAGTGCTTCTTCAGCGTTGACGCTAACTAAGTGCTCAATACCAAGAAGTTGCTCGCGAGTTAACAACCCGCGCTTCATGAGCTGCTGGACGGCAAGCCCAGTTGGGACATTGCATGACGATACGAGACATTTCATCGCTAGCGCGTCGTGGGCAGCTTCTCTTCGAAAGATCTTTCGATCTACAGATGTGTAAGACTTCCGTTCCTCGTAGCGCGGTTCACATGTGTAAACTCGTCTTGTCGAGTATTTGGATAAACTGACTCGTCTTGGTTTGGTAGGAGAAATGTCTCGAGTGCTCGCAGTGGTTTCTTCTCGCAGGTTCAATTCTTGTAATGGTTCGGTGATTTCGCTGGTATATGATGGTCTCATGATCGCTTGGCACCTCAAATCGTTCCGTGCAAAAGTGGTCCAAAAAGTCGCGGAAATCGAGCTCTGTGTGTCAAGCTACTATGGTACGATACTGTACTGACGATCACAGAGAGTGATCACAAAAATTTGTGTGCATTCCAGTTTATTACCATACCGTGTGTATCTCAAGAGTTGATTGCTTTACTTCGCGAAATGGCTAGGTTTGCATGTTTGAGTATTTGTGGTCGTAAAACTTCACGAGTAAAAATAATACGTTACTCCTAACGTTTACTAACTTCTCCTGATGTGCAATTGATTTGTAATCGTGAGGTTCACGAGTAAAAATAATCCGCAACATCTGTCATACGGCGAAGAATCGCATCCGAGGCATAGACGTAGTGTATTGCACCTACAAACCTCGATCTTTTATTGTGACTTGAAGGTCGAAATCACTATTGAAGGTCGAAATGCATGTCATTCCGAGTTATACCTAAAGCCAGTTATGGCGAAAGGCCTTTGGTCATAAAAAATTAAGGCCTAGTGTGCGGGGGACAATGGCACGTTTGAAGCGTTCCAATTAAAAATAACCTTCTAGAGAAAAAATAATCGCTACCGAGATATTCTTCGCCGTCTTACAGATGTCTCGGAGTTTCTCTGGTAGACAATTTTCCGTCCACAAACGGCCCAACTAACCACATCAGATTCTCTTGTATACTCCGAATCCTTAATACGTCGAAAAGAACATGAATGTCAATGTTGGTCTGACCGTTCTGACGAAATACTGCACGTTAATGTCGTCGTTGAAGTAGAAAGGATTTCTTTTACTCGTAATATTTATGACCACAATTGATTTTACTCGTAATATTTACGACCACAAACACCCAGATGACCTAATACAATGTACGTATAAGGCAGAGTGTCAACAATTGTTAGCTCACGAGTCCCCCACAATCAGGGTCGAGATTTACTCATTCCACAACAAACGAAACACGAAACACCCTTTTCAGTAGCCTGCACTCTTGCACACACAAATATTTGAATTGCCAAACAACCACGAGGCCACCTTCCTCCATCACCTACTAGACGCAAAATGACCAAACAGTTAGAAGGATTGAACTTCCAAGGACTTGATCTGATCCATCAGTGGCCACAACACGAAACCACTGCCAGCACTCGAGACACTTCTCCTACCAAACCAAGACGAGTCAGTTTCTCCAAATACTCGACAAGACGAGTTTACACATGTGAACCGCGCTACGAGGAACAGAAGTCTTACACATCTGTAGATCGAAAGATCTTTCAAAAAGAAGCTGTCCATGATGCGCTAGCAATAAAGCGTCTCGTGTCGTCGTGCAATGTCCCAACTGGGCTTGCCGTCCAGCAGCTCATGAAGCGCGGGTTGTTAACTCGCGAGCAACTTCTTGGTATTGAGCACTTAGTTAGCGTCAACGCTGAAGAAGCACTACGGAAGCGGCAATCATACATAAAGTTGGTCTTGGATATGCAAGAACAAATGCGAGAGAAAAACGATAACAAAGTCAATGCTGGAATGTTGGCGGCAGTTGCCGTAGCAAAGAGCTCAAGAATGATCGAGAAGGCTAGACTGAGAGCCGCCCTGGCTTTTTAATATGTTCAATCATGGATATTGGTGGTGATATGATGTAGTTTAGTTAGACAGAGACTTGAATTGTTCCATGAGTTGATGCTGCGAATAACAAATTAATGTACTCAACTCTGAAATTTTACCCTACTTTATTCTTCTAAATTCATTGAAAGATAACAATAGCTGTGCAAAATATCTACATCTGTTGAATAGACAGCTCTGTGGTCTTTGGAAGATACAGAAATCATTGCATTCATACTCCTGAATCAATTAGTCAACCCATGATTTAACTTGATCAAGTGTCCCTTACACTATCACATGAACCTAGGGTTTGGTCAGCCATTGAAAAAACATTCCCGTTATTCAGCTAAACCTAAGCATCCATCTTTTGGAGAGTTGCCTTTGTCGGACCTTAAGGTCGAATCAAAACTAGCTGCATTACTGCCGAGATCATGCTCCGCACTACAATATTCCAAATCTATCAATGCGTCAGAGGTTTGTTTGCCTTGATAAAATTTGAACGTGTCTTTGTCAGGCTCAATATTTTCTCGCTTTTGGTCAGATTCACTGTCTTGAACCTCAGCGAGGCAACAAACCGCGCCATCTTCATCACTTTCACATTTCTCCGTTTTGGAAACGCCGCCTTGTACTTGTTGCATTGCTTCATTTAGAATCGAAAGAACCAAATCCCGAGTCGGATGAAACTCACCCGCCAAACCAACGCAATCAAACACATCGCTCCCTTTTGAAGTTTTTCTGAGAACACCTTCAGGCCATGTCTCCAAGAGCAGTCTAAGCACATTGGTCATGCCCTTCCGTGAGGAAGAGCTGCATGCGACGTGGAGAGGAATCCAGCCACGATGATCGGCGACATGGACACATTTTGGATTGGTTTCCAGCAGAATTTTGAGTGCCACGATTCCATCTTTGCTCGTTTGCTGTTCGCTTTCACCTAAGCTTTTGACAACGTCACATTCGTCTTCATGTTGACTGCTTTCTTCAACTGATGACAGATTTTCTCTCATGAGAATCTGGCACTTCTCCATATCCTCTCCGAGATTGGAATAATTCTTAATTAAATAATGCAGAGCAACTCGCTTCAAAGTATCTCTCTCTTCCACACACGTCGGCTCCATCTCACAGAGTACTCGAATGACACTCGAATGAGCCAAACTCCGACATGCCACGTGCAAGGGTACGCGACCAAAGGATTTTTCTTTTGCCAGCAGTGCCTCTGGGTAGATGGCTGCTAGATGTTCTATAAATGATGCCGGAGGACAAAGAGCACACGCAGCGTGGAGAGGGAGGACCTCTCCATCGTAACGTCCTCCGTAGAGTCTTTGGACTGGATGCCATGTTTGTGCTAAAGGGAGCCCAAGATTAGAGCGTAGCACAGTTGTGGCAAGAGACCAATCTTCGTTACGAAGTAATGTGTGAAATTCGTTGATGGCAGCTTTGCTGCTCCGTTGATGATGATGACCACGAAATAATCTAGCCAAGGGTCTAAAAAAACGAAGAGGATCATTTTCATCATGCTGTGGAGAAGTACTTTTATGCACACGGTTGCTGGACGAAGACAGGTCCAAAACCAATGAATCGTCGTAGACACCAACTATTCCCTCTGAAATTGATTTCGCCACTGTATCGCGGTCTTGCGTCAATGGATCGTCTGTTGCATAATTTGAGAATGTGTCATCATCGATATTACTGTCGACTGCATTCAACTCGAAAGATTTCGGCTGGTCTATGTAACCTCGCCGCGATCCAATCAGAAACGGACGCAAAATTGGCATATTGGAAAATCTTGCCCCGTTTTTATTAACATTGTTGATGTTTACATTTCCTGCTGCAGCGTTAGGCCACTTGAATCGCAAAGGAGACTGAGATCGAGTATCTGGCGATGCATTTAGTGCAGGCATGGCATGGCCACATCCATGAGAAGAATTCGATAATAATGATCCTTCACCTGAATCGTCATATCTATTTGGATCCAATTCATCAACATCTTGGTCGCTATCGTCGTCAGGAACGCAATATAAAACGATTTCTTCCCTATCTTGTGTATTGGGAGGGGCGACGTTATCAAAAGTGGATTTATGCGTTCCACGCTGTTGTTGTGATCTCCTCCAAAACCCCATCGACCTTCTTCTCGTTCGGACCTGCCATTCCCGCGCTGGAACCATCGTCTCAAGTTTATGGTGTCTCTCCCTCTGTTATTTTTATGATCGTGATCGTGATGCCTTAAACCTTCTATTGCACTCTGTGGATCATTCCACCCTACCTCCCGTCGTCTCCAATAACACACAAATTCTCCAGGTTGATGTTCGTCCTCGTCCGAACTGTCGCTCTCCCCACCATTACACTTGAGATCACTGTCACTCTCAGAGGCGACTTCGCCGTGATAGCTGCAGCGATAGCTCGTTTCATCCCAAGAATCACTCAAATCGTTCGAAAGTGTTGCATATTGGTACCGCTGGTAATTTTTGTTGTCATGCATCCTATTCGAATGGAGTCTCGCTGATGACGATTGCAGATTGTTGACTCCGTGTAGGTTGTTGATATATTTCACCAGACGACTACGATCTGGCGTATCGGCATATTGTTGTTGCGGTCCATCGCGGGTCAATGAGACGCTTTCATTTTCATGATTCATGATTCATGACATGGATCTTCTTGGTGCTGCAAAAAGGTTGACGTTGACGGGAGCTGGTGTGAGGTATGGTAGGTGTTGCGGTGTGGTATGTTGCCAGAACAGGTTCGAAATAACGCTATGAGGACGTAAGGCATTGTACAGTATTGCACCCTCATATTACCGTACAATAACATAACAGACCCCATACCATAGCATAGAGATAAAAAATAAGACTGGTTGCAGCCACGGATGCCATATTTTCAGTTGCTATTATCCTTTTCACGGAAGTAAAATTATGTCAGAAATTTTTCCATCACGATCATGACGCGATCGTGTCAAAAAAAAATCGTCCACCATGACATTCCATCGCCCCCAAAAAACGGGTTAAGACTGTAATAACTCAGTCAGTTTTCGGTCAATATCATATCTGAGGGCATCGTCGTATAACCCCCATCACAGCGCATCTACCGACACTACACATATTTGGTTGTGCATCATACCTAAGCAGTTATTGTCTCCCCCTGGTTGAAAAAGTTGCCTCACGACACCAACATTAGTAATGTGCCAAGACAAAACAGACAAGTTTAGGGTCACAAGTTCATTCATGTGAGAACACAAGGAAAGAAATGCTATGATTTGAAGATGTGTAGTTGACGTTTTTGAAGGGAGAACAAAAAAGCAATGAGCTTGTTGCCACAGCAGTTTGAGAAGGCGTTTGCAGATTGCCTCTAGTAGAAGGAAGAGAGCATGAGCTGCAACGTCATGGGCACTCATCATGCAGAACTAATTTTATTTTTACTCCATGAGATTTGATCAGACGGATGGCTGCGGCCACTTAATCGTTTCTTGGAATTCTTGGCAAGAACACTTCCCTCTTGGCAAACACCTAGTATGCAGCAAACTTCCACAATCATAGTTTCTCGTTCCACGACGCTTCAGAATCCCATTGAGAGTTCCGAATATTGGTGTCTACTCTCCAGCTCCTACTGTCAATCTCTGCTGACTGGATGGTATATTACTTCAAAGCATAAAATTTTCTAGTGATTTCAGAGCCTCCACCAACTTGGGTATCAAATATAGAACACGGCTGTGACGGAAACAGTTGGTCTTATACAAAGTTTGTTTCCCAAGATCAACTGAATCATCTTTCCTAGACGATGTTGCATCGACTCCTAGAATTTCTGATGATGGAATGCCCACAGGACAGGACGACTTTGGCGTGGTTTCTCTCTGGGGGCACTTACTCAGCCAGTTAGAAGTCATCTCAGGAGACGTTGTTTTAGTATGAAGCAAAAATGCTTGGAAAAAGATGAGATTTTTCAGTCGAGGTCAGTCTTATTTTGATAAATTGAAGTAAATTTGCTCACCTCTGTCAGCTCATTGACTCTTCGTTCATATGGGGCTCTCTCGTTGAATCGCTACGAGGCAATGAAGTAAGATCATCCGTTGGGTTGAAAAATAAGACAATCATTCCTAGGAAAGGCTTATCTTGGACAAGTCGCGTGACAATAGAATAGTGAACGAAATGGTTCCAAACAAAGTCAGGCCGATAAATTTGTTTTTTTGCTCGCCAAGCGTAACTGTCCGGCTTCGGATGTCTAGTTGGTTCACAGTTGTATGTCTCCATGAAGGTCTTGTTGGGGTCCTTAGCAGAGGAATTATTGTCAGGCAGATAGTTGGTTGTTACGTAGCATTCTATCTTTGCTTGTGCACAAGCGCTTTTTTATGCACCTTCATTACACACGTAGCATTTAATGTCGCATCAGATTGTAGTGCCTTTTCATCTGTTCTATCGACAGTACAAGACTTCGTAGCCTCCCCATCGTAAGGGAGCAGTAGATCGATGTTTGGAAGCGCCCTTGTTTGAAAGAAGCTCAGGATTTTTGTGTCCTTCTCAGTACTGGTGACATGCTTAAGCCACAACCTGATGTTCTCCCACTCCTTATTGACTGGAATTAAAAACTCATCTGCATCCATGGATGCTATCCACATTCAGTCTTCGGCTCGTAACGAGCCCGGCAAGATGCCTCTGCAGCGTACTGACTACTTCGTTCACATTGATTCGAATGCCCGGGACGGTTATTATTGCAAACACGATGCGGCCATGGTATCCTGGTGACAAATTTAGGGAGCAAGTCGGTCACAGGTGCAAGTGTTGCGTTGATATTTTTGTCCATGGAATCCGATTTGTCGTAAACATAAGACTGGTTGCAGCCACGGATGCCATATTTTCAGTTGCTAAATATTTTTGGTGACCGTCGGAGTGTGCGTTGTCCAAATTTTTAGAAACCGTTCCTGATGGTGCAGACACGGTCACCAACATTGATTTTTTACGGTTACTATAACAATAAAATCAATTACACGTGGAAGCTAGCCCATTATTTTTATCATCACATCTCTCCACCAGCCAACACCAATTAAAACGCCATCTCTGTCTCACTTCCGCTGGTCTCTTTGCATAGGATAGTCGTCTACCTCAGTCGTTTCGATAACCATGAAGAAAAACATAAGTTCAATGGACGTCAGCTGCTTGACCGCATTCTATAATGCCATCATTCGTGCATGGGTCTTGACTGCCGTCGCCCTTGTAGATATGAACGCAACCCATCACACATTATGCCATCAAGGGATGATATGGAAGCGTTAGTTGAGGAATTCATCAAGAAATACGACGTCGGGTATATCCTAAGGGATTCATCTCCCGCTGATACTCTCCCAAATAAGAAGAGGAAGATGGTGGATTATGATAGGCTCAGAGCGTCGCAATGTGTGAGATCAGACTGGTACAGCCCGTACCCAAGATTTGATGATCGTCAGTTTGAGCGTGCGTTCGAATTAAGAGAAGCATGGTAGAAAGTATACTGTCTAAACTGGTTGAAAATGATTCGTTTTGGGTGCAGTCCATCGATTGCTGTGGGAGGGAATCAATTGACCCAATTGTGAAATTTCTGGGAGCGCAGAAGCTGATTTGTTTTGGTGTATCATTTTCTGCTTTCAAAGATTACTTTCAGATGGGAGAGAGTACTGCTAGGCTTTGCTTAAGAAAGTTGACAAAAGGTATTGTATTGTGCTCTTCAATATCTGATTATTATCTTCGAACCCCATCAAATCTGACGCCCGAAAAATAGTTGCATTGCATAAGAAAGTTTACGGCATTGATGGATGTATGGGATGTCTTGGCGTGACAAAAATTCATTGGGGTGCATGTCCTGTTGCATGGAAAGGTCAATTTGAGGGCAAGGAAGGGTTTCCTACCATTGGACTTGAAGCGGTCTCGGATTACAATCTATGGATTTGGCATAATGCCTTTGGTTTCCCTGGATCTTTGAATGATATAAGCGTATGGGATAGATCACCACTGTTGGAGTCCATGTTGGATGGAAGTCATGATGCAATTGATTTCTCTTTCGACATTGATGGTTAACAATTTGATCAACTTTACTACTTAGTCGACGGAATATATCCTTCTCTGTCTCGGTTCCTTGCCACCGTTAACGACCCAACAACTGCATTGGATTGTTTCTATGCTCCGAAGCAGGAGGGGTGGAGGAAGTCTATTGAACGTGCATTTGGTATCTTGAAGAAGAAGTTCCTTTCCATTGGAACAAAGTCTGTGTTGTATCATCGAGAAGACATGTTCTATCTTGTTACCGCAACAATTGTAATGCATAACATGATGGTTGAAGTAAAAGTTGACAAAGACGAAGACGAGTCTGAGAACTTTTATGACATTGGAGACATTAATTTTAATGACAGTTGTTTGGAAGAGGAGGAATCGGTAGGCAGTGATGACAGTGCAGAAAGCAATTTAAGTACGGCTGTGGGGAATTACGATCTGTCACATGTCCGTGATAGCAGACTGAAATACGCTATCATCCAGAGGCGTTGGAAAACACTGTACTCAGAGGAAACTTCATTGAGACTACAGGATGCTGTGAAGAAATATGTATTCAAAAAACATTTTGGAGATGATGGAACCTTAAACACAACTGAGTTTGCGGATGACTACGATCCGTTGATTTTTTAAAGTAACGCCGTCAACTGATTTTTTAAAGTATCACCATGAACATAGTTGCATTTACTCTTTCTTATTTGGTAGTTTTCATTGTTATCATACAAAACAAGCAAATACGTTCAATAAACTCATTTAACAATTAAATTTTCTGGACACAAATGTAACAAAGTTTGCGCAGCTCCGCATCCTTCCCGTTGCTCTCTAACCAATTCACATTGCATGCATGATGAAACTTATTAAGTCTCCCACAACTACCCTGACAAGTATCCAACGGAGGTCCTCCACCTTCAAACACACATACCGGATAATTGCATTTCTCACAATCTATTACATCTGTATTTCCTTCTTTATGTTCCTCTTCTCCATCCCGTTCTCCACCAGCCGCATTGTTAGATTCAGGTGTAAATGCCTCTGTAGAATAATCAATAGGCGGCAACGCTGGAATCTTGAGTTCACCATCCTCAACATCGAGGTCAGCATCACCACTATGGTCCAACTGTTGAGTTAACTCTTTCTCACGTTTCAATTTTGCCATCCTCAACGCCAGTTCTTCGTTTTCCATCTGCAATCGAAGACGTTTGTTCCTTGCTTGTGCATTGATGAGGTCGAAAACCTCAGAAAAGTACTGTTCACGTAATTCCTGTGGAGCCATGGCCATCACCTGATGGTTCGCCATGGATTGCATAATCTCGTTGGCTTGTGACATCCCTTCCTGGATTGTTTTCAGTGATGAGCTTGTGTCCTTTTGTTGAATGATGGATTTAGTAACACCTTCTGTTACCTTCTCTACAACGAAGTCTGTCGCCTTGGCTTTCTTGGAGCTATCCCTACCACCTGGTCTTTCACGATCTGCAACAGCAGCACTAGGAAACTTTCTTGATGAGTCCATGTTACCTACAGATGTGTCATCACTTACTTTTTTTGCTCGACATCCTTTGAGTTTCACCCCAGACTTTTCGTTCGCCTCTAGGACAGATCCAAACTTCGGATGATTTGAGAGGAAGAGATATGCTCTCATATACGGTTCGAACTTCTTGGGCAAATTTTCCTTGGCTTGACTTGAGTACAGGAGTCTCATGGACTTCCAGTACAGATCCATATCAGGATCATCCTTTAATTGCCCAGATGTTGGCGGATTTGCAGAGACGATGCCAGCAAACTTCTGAATTGATGGCTGGAGACGAGTGTACCATTGGCTCTTGAGGGATCCCTTGGGACGGTCGTCAGGGAGATCTCTCCAATCAGGATCACTCTCACGGTTCTTGTTGGCCTTTGCGATGTTTTTGTTGTACTAGATGTGGACACGTGTCCAGAAAGCGGCCGCCTTCTGGTCAATCCCGGTGGTAGGATCCTCCGACACGGCCATGAAGCTTCGGGCCAGGATCAGCAGCTTGTCGGGTGTGTACCGAAATCCACGGGAAACCAGCTGATTTCCACGGGAAACCTATAGATTTGTAATCAGTATAAATAAAGTGACAATGTAAATGAAGACGGGGCACAACGAAAACGATCGACGCACCGTGTTGCCTCCCTTCCTTGCTGTCTTCTTTTTGCCCCGCTGCCTGCAGCCTTTCTCTTTTGCAACAACAGCAAGGGAATCATCTTCCTCATCAGAAGAAGTACTTGCACTGGTATTCTCAATCGTGGTACTATTTCTTATTCCCTTGCCTCTAGCCTTGCTTTTTTTGGCAACGACAGCAAGCGAATCGTCTTCTTCGTCGGAGGAACTCTCCATTGGATTCTCGAACGTCTCGACCCCGTCGTCAGCGTCCTCGAAATCCAACTTATTCGCAGGATGAACGGTGGGGAAAGTCGAAGGGACTTCTTCGTCACTGTCGTCACCGGAGTGCGTCAGTTGGCCTGCTGTGGGAGTAGCGCCGTTGTCGCTAGCAGACTGTGTCGGAGTTCGATTAATTATGCGCCGAGTTCGCTTTTGATCTACGAGGCGTTAGGCGTTCTGACATGGGCAGGGTGCCAGCGTCGTCGTCGCTGCTCGACATTTTCTGTGATTCGATTATTCTTGTGTGGTGGTCAAGCGATGATTCGTTTATGAACTTCCAACAAACAAAGGGGGGTAGCACACCCGAAGGCGTTCCATCCAAACCTACAATGTTTTGAAGAGAAGACCAGCCGTGAATGTAAAACGCGGAGTCCACAAAGTACCATGGTCCCCCATTGCCACATCGTAGAAATGGGATTGATGGCTTGGAGAATGGGAGGCAGCGAGAGAATACTTGACCACAACAAAGGAATTCATATCTGAATCTGTGTAGACACCAATTATCTGAGTTTCCATTTTTTTAGTGCCTGAAAAATTGAAATGGCAACGTTCACCAAATACAGCCGAAAAAGGAACCCGTTACCAAAAAAAATTACGTTAACCATTTTTTCTGGCAACTTTAACGAATTCTTACCGTGGCTGCACCGGCGAAGTTAGGGGTCAAGTTACCATTTCGGCAAGGTGGGTGACAAAATAGTGAATAGAGGGTAAATTAGCAACCGTGGCTGCAACCAGTCTAAGAGTGTGGTACTGAAGTGTACATACAATACTGAAGAACAGAAGAAAAACACCTGATGTCATAATCAAAGAGAACAATTTTTTTGAGTTGAAATAAAAAGGATTTTGTCTGATTGAGGTGAGGGAAGCGATGGATAACAAAATAATGATGTGCATTACACAATTAAACCTGGTGGCAAATGCACATTCTTCAATTGTCAAATATTAGTAGGTAGGTTCATTGATGTAGGACATAAATTTTCTTGAAAACAGAGGGAGGTTGATGGAAGCTGCCAAAAATGCTGAAGGAACCATAGCACTGTATAGCATAACAATATTTTCAATGGATAGGGCTATTTTGAACAGATAATTGGTATTTTGAAAAAAAATTGTTTTCAATAGCTGAAAATGAGGTTAATTACGGAAAATATAGTTAGCTGATAAACAGCCATTTCCATTGAAAATTAAAATCAATTCTATGTAGGAATAATTATTGTCTACAGTAACAATGTAATATGATTGAAAAGAAATTATGTTTGTTTAGAAAGTTGTAGACCACCCAGCTATAGACCCAATGTCAAAGTTTATAGATCACCCCCACTGCGAAGGCTATGACCGGAAAATCAGGAGTGTTAAAATGCAGCTGGCAACATTTTCGATAGATGTCATAGTAGATTCAAAAAATGAAATAGTTCCTCATATTAACAAAAGACATAATTTTATTCCAAGAATTTAATGAAATTAGTTATTCATTGGCAATTAGCACATTTTGGTAATAAATTTAGGTGATGTAGAGTCTAGAATAACATTTAAAGCAGCTTTCTTAGAGCCCTCCTCACAAAGATTCTACCTAATATATCTATAGACCCACAACATACAACAACTTCCTCTGTGTCTAAAGAAGCTTGCATCAGATGATGTCATTATTTTAATGATACATTTCTTGAAAATTGCTTTTCAATCAAAAATAGCACATCACTCAAAAATGGCCAGGTTAAAGCTTTTTAAGAAATAGTCTATTTTTAATAGGCTTTATTTGAGTTCTACAGGTATCAACACTATCCTTACACATAAGAGGCTGTTATTTTCAATACAGAGTCTATACTAGAGAAATAGAGAACTTTGAGTCTTAAAAATTGCCTATTTCTCAAATAAAGCATATTTCTTGAAAAGCGCATTTCTCAGTATTTGTTTCTTGGACTGAGATACATGAGCTAACTGTTGATCCATTGAACCAAATAATTGCAGTACCTTCAAAAAGTTTTTTTACCGGCAGGGGCACAAAAAGCACTGGCTGGAGTAAAAAGTAGACCAGCTTGGGCTCCACATGCTCAGCTTATATGGAACCTTGCTCTCATAGCTCATGATATTCATATGACGGGTCCTTGACAGCCATATATTTTGCACATGGGTTCATGAATGGGAGTCATTAACATAGATGTTGCAGGAAATCAGAAATCAACATAAGATAGAATGAAAGTAAACTAGCAGCAAATTTTTTTGATAAGGGAACATTAAATGTCATATTCCATCAGAGAGAATACGACACAACACCACATTATGGATGGGAGGAAATGCAAAGGGATTCATTTCCATCAATAAGCTTTTTCAGGGTTCACTTCTTATTGATGATTTTACACGCAGCTGGGTTTGTTTGAATTTGAATTATCTTCCTTATGTTTTGATGATCACAAAGATATCTTAAGCCATAACGCACCATTTATTGAAAATAGGGCCTTTGAAAATAAATGTTCTTTTTGTGGTATAATGTTTTTCAACAGTTAATGATATTTTCAAGAAATTGTGTTCATTTAAAGAATATGTAGAACAGATTCATTTTACACTCTTGAAGAATTGTTGGTTTCAAGAGTGAACATCGCCTTGCTATTTTCAAAAATGATATTTTTGTTTTAATTATTTTTATCTAATGAAAATTTTGGTTATTTTGAAATTATTTTATCTATGTTCCTATATGGCAACCCATATCCATTGATACCAACGTCAGAGACCTGAATCAATTTTTTTGCAATCTGTTGTAGACAATATCTTGCAATACTAAAAGGTTTCAACTGTGGGAGAAGAGAAGAAAGGATTTGAGGGTGGAGAAAATGGTAGAGGAGTGCAGCTGGGCCAATATTGTCAGAGCTCTGTATGTGAGCATGTTTGTCTGTGTATTGTGTGATATGAAGTATCCTGGTGTAGAACCATACAATTTTTCCAAGATGAGTTGATTGTTTTTTTGTCCTTCAACTTAAACATTTTATCACACACATAATAGTCATCACAATCATTCAAAGTTAGAAGACCAATCAACAAGCTGAAAATTAACTCTTGATTGATAAAAGGATGTGAATACTATTCTACACCACCTACTTTGTCACTTTTGTCCCTCATGTTGGTGACATTGAGGATAATAAGACTGGAAAGGGAAAGACAATGCAAGACTTTGAGCAACATGTATTGCTGTCGTGTGACAAGGGAGCTTGTCAAAGGACTGTGTTTGCTGGCATCTACTGTAGGACTAAAGGGACATGGGAACTTACAATGTATTCACAGAAGTGGTTGCCTATCTTGGGAATGACTTGTTGTTATTTGTGGGAACTTCCAATGGACAGTTCTCCAAAATCCAATTAAGCACAGTGGGTTGCACAAAAAGTTACTGCATATGATACTAAGTTATTACGTTTAACAGCTACTTGTTTCACATATCCATCAACTCTCATCCCTCGGGGTTTTATGGTTTACTCATGTTTTTGAACTCCGCAGATATGTAGGCAGCTATGGACCTAAAAGATTTTGCAGAGTCCACATGATGTGAATTTTCAATGGGACACCGTTCATATGCACAAATATTTTCAACCAGTGGATCAGTTGATCCCATGAATGATGTCTACTTTAAGTGTGAGGTCAGATGATGGTACCTCAGTCAGATGGTGTAGTGAGCCATTCTTTCCTCATTCTTCCATATGAGTTTTTTTGACATGAACCACTTCTGTCTTAGGCATTGGTTCCTACCGTATTTCTTGGATGACAAAGTCTGCGCATCATAAGGTCAAGACTCCGACCGTTAGAAAAAAATGCCATTTTCATGCACTTAACTCATGCGTAAGAGCCACTCGTCCGAACAAAGTGATAGCCTTATCGATCTCCATCACAGCAATATGTATTGCTAAAGGTAACTCCATCCCATTCATGAGTTATATCAATTTACATCAAAACTCTCCACACATGAAATGCACTAATGTATGTACAATAGTACTCGTACAAGTACTCATGAAAAAAAATCATGTGCATCATAGTGGTTTTGAAGGCGTTGATAAAGGACCCACCATCTCAGATGAAATTTTGGCTGAACTCAAAAAGGTTCCCAACACGTCACAATTGATTAGAGGATCTTTCTTTTTTGTTTATGCCCATTTCTTGGAATTGGATTGAAACATGCATGGGCGGTGTAACTTGTACTTTCCGATGCACGTTGTACCTTTGGATGTGCCGGTACTTTCACTTTTGAAAGTACAAAGTACATACGAAGGTACATCCTGACATGGGAATTATTATGTTCTCTAAGGGAAATCATAAAAGAGTAAAGAGTACATCCAAAAGTACATTTATGCACTTTCAGATGTACTCTGTACTTTTGATTGTACTGTGTACTTTCAAATTTACGTTAAAGAGTTCGAGATGTACGTTAAAACAATGCACGAAAACATGATGTAACTTTCTAAAAAAAAACAAGAAGTACGTAGTCAGGAATTTAATAGCTTGGTCTGTGCTGTAGATAACTCACCGTTTTGGCAAACCCTCAATGCCTAAACATGCTGTTTAAAACACATAATTCACATGGAAAGTATCAAATTGGACTGTTTTCATGTAAGATGTAAATTTCCCTGCAGTACTTATTCCTCTACTACAGTACAATTCTGGGTACAAATGTGTACTTTGGTACATAAGAGTGGATACCAATAATTTTTACATGTAACAGGCACTGACTTTCAGTTCATTGAGAAATGTATCTTTTGACATTTTTTTGACTTGTCATCCAAGAAAAAATACGGTATAGTAGTTGGTATTGTACGTAGCCAATTCGATACAATAGAGTATGTACTGATGACAATCGCCAAATACCTAAGATCCAAAGTTACATAGGAATATGAATATAATCGCCAATACATCCGATATTGCGCAGAAAACCACACCGTCCACCATACTGTTCCATACTGTACATCTCTGTCTCAATCATAGAAATATTTTGCACGCAATGGTATTCTGCATATGTTGTAGGATGATGGCAGAAGCGGCTGCGAATATCCCCGCCACATGAATCGCCTCCTTATTGCCCCACAGGTCTCACCAAACCACTTAACGCAGGAGGGACAATGCATCTTTCGCCTGGTCTTACCACATGAAGACATCGCTTGGTCACTGACTACATCAACGAATTAAGGGGGAAAAACGAAGACCCGATGAAATCACTTACTCGCAAAGCTGGACCCTGCTTATCATATCATTAGTATTCTTTTCATGTTAATTCCCAACAAAGAATGGTGGGAGCACATCAAAACTGAGGAAGTACGCCATGAAGTCGAATTCAGTATCTCTTCAAGTCAAATCGATTATACCGTAAACGAGCGTGTTGCATGGAAAAATGAGGACAAATGCGACAACATCATTCTTTTCATGCCATATTTCTTTTCCGGCCATGGTCATGGTTTTCAGTTGAACTGCTACCTCATGGCTGTGGTAGTGGCGGCCTTCCTAGACAAAGCGCTTGTCATTCTAGAACCACCTCATTCTGAAAACAGATTCGACACTTGGAGTCAGTTTGGCTGCCCAGCGGATGCGTTTGAGGATGAATCGTATACAAAAATAAAAGACGGATTTCCAGAAGGATTGCAGAGATTGATTCAGAATCCACAATTGATTAGTAGAGGATGCGGAGTTCCCACTTGTGGAGGCACGATGAGTTATCATCAATGGGCACAAATCCAAGCACAACAACGTGGTCGCTGGGGTAATGGTAGAAGGAAACCAGCAAGCCCGCCTATCGAATATGATTGCGTGGAGGATGGTAGGAACATCAAAGTCATTCCGCTTGGTGGGCCTGACCTCCGCACATTCTGCAATCGAATGTATTGGTCTCAAATGATGGACCGAACGTCTCCAAACAGCCGAGAAGCAGCTTACAACTGGGCAACCCGTCTTGGGGCCAGGCCACACGAAGCTGCCTACTTTTCTGAGCTTCGCGGTCAATACGTTATTTCAGATTATCTCAGTGCTATTGTGAATCGATCTGGTCTGTTGAAATTTCAACCCTGGGTAGCACGCGATGTTTCTGAATATATTAAGTCGTCTAACCTCCCTAGAGATGGTTCTTATGATGGAATTCATGTACGCAGAGGAGACAAGCTACTTGTCGAGTCGAAATGGTTAGTTGAGAATTATTGGAGAAGTAAAGGATACGACGCAGGAAACATGCCAGCAAACTATGTTCCTTTTGTCCATTATCTCAATAAGGCTTGGGATGGAAGTGAGTGCCCAAGGAGAAGAAACGGGAGAATCCGCCAAACTAGGATTCCGCGCAAAGTTATTTACGTAGCAACCGATGACCCCAACACAGTTCGCAAGGAGATCGCTCAGTTGCCCAAAGTGAAAGGTGGCTACACCGTATTGAACGGATGTCAAAAAGCAGAATTTATTTTCTCTCCTTCATCTGAGACCATTACTTCTTTCCATATGACACCTTGTCGAAAATATCTAGGTACATGCGGTGGTGACGATTGTTCCAAGCGCTACGCAAGAAGTATTGCAGCCATTGCTGATTTAACAATTTTGACAAGGGCAGAAAAATTTGTCGGTGAGTACAATTCTAATTGGGGGCGACTAATTAGAGATTTCAGGACTGCTTTCAAGGATAACCTGGGCGCACCAGACCCCAATAATGACTCTGATGAACCTCTTGTCCTGGTGAGAGATATAGTGGAAGTTTTTAACCAAAACCCCACTCCTTTTGGGTGGTAGTTGTTAAGAAGTTTGTTTTATTGTTGTTGTGTGGTTTCAAACAAATCCTCTATCACCTTTTTGAGCCTAAACAGGCAGAGAGGGGAGAAAAGTTTCAATTGGGGAGCAGTTGTCCCAACAAGAACCATTTTCATCCAACCAAGACAGTACTTTGTCTGTGGAGAGATGCTAGACATAACATATCAATGAATTACCTTATTGCGCGGTTCTTTTTTATAGCATGGCAAGTTTATCTTCAATTTCAAGCCACGTCATCACTTAACCACAAAAACTTCCGTGAGTGGGTAGAAAAAATATTGTTTGTACCTTTGTGTTTTAGTGCTAGATATCATTGGTTTCATTTCAAAGTTCAGTAGGAGGAATTCTAATCAATCCAAAATGCGATGTGCAGTGCAATGGCATTAAGTAAAGTTTATTGATTGATGAAAAATAAAATAAACACTATGGCAATTTTAGCATGAGAGTTGAAGCCCTCTTTGCAGCAGTTTGGAGGCAGAGAAAGTTATTGCCTTGACATGATGGGGGCATAGGCAAATAAGTCAGACTCATTCAATAGTGTAAATAATATGGGGGGCAGCAACTTCTTTTCTCACTTCTGCAGTTTATTTGTATTCCAGGAAATAAAGGGTTGATTTCAATCCATGACAGTGGATTTGCATAAGAAAGGTCTTCCCCTAAGTACAGAGTTGCATATGATCCATCCTTAGTAGAAGACAGATAAAATGCATGCCCAAAACTCCACAGTGCTGCTGATTTACATTAAGAGTTATAGCTTTAGGCAATGTATTGCTATACCTGACATTTACAAAATAAAGAATTTAGTATCTAAGTATTTCAACGTGAACGCTAATTCAAAAGAAAACTTTCTCGGTGTACAGTGTTGAAGAATACATGTTCGTGCCTCCTGTCTGTATTACTTTTGCTGGCTCATAGGATTTGTACTGGTTTAATTTGATCACTAACAAGCAGACAACTTTGGAAGGGGTTTGCAGCCTACTCAATTGGAGTCATGAGACAAGCTGGTGCCACTTGATTTGATAATCTTGGTATTCTGGGGTGTGCATCAATATTTCTTTCATCTCTCCAAACTCTCTTCCTTGCTTTGGTTGGGCAGAAACAATGCTCCACATTTTCTTTGTGGGCATGTGTTGTTTCTCCATGTCACCTTTTTCGAATCTGTTCTCTACAACTAACTTAGGAATCTTGTCAGCATACTTGAGACTTGATCATTCTGACATGTACTTTACAGGGAATCAAGTACATGTGAGCCATGTCAAGGTAATCGTGGTGTACCCTCTGTTTCCCATAATCTCCTTGATATAGAGTTTTTGCACAAATGTACAATAAAAATTTTAACATCAAAAACATCATTGTGCAAGACCTAATTTCAGTTACATGCCCTGTCAATGTCACCTCCTTGCTGCTCACCATCTTGTTGGCCATAAATGATCCTTTGTCTTCAACTGTAAGCAGAGTGCCTCAAGCCCATTGACAGACATTGTGTTAAATAATTGAGGTGATTGGAGCATATCATACAGTAGCATGATTACTTCATATTTCCATGCTGAAGAATTCACCCTTGGAAGGAATGATCCCATGATATCTCAAGTATCACTCTGTATCATCATCTGTGTGTCTTGATGAGCTGTGTTTTTTTTTCTTATGGATATTTTTCCTCATTTTGATGTACTTTGTGCCAGCTCTTGCCGTAACTATTCAACAACATCTTTCTCTTTTCTCTGGTGAGCTCATGAGAGATGAGAGTACAGAGAAATAGTAGCCTCAGTGCTATTGAGCCAAATCAGAGCTTATGTCACAGCTCGACTTCCTTCCTCTCCATATGACTTGATTGTCTTCTTTGATGAATCATTATGATGCCCAGAATATGCAATGTAGCATTCTTGCCTGTTGCAGTTGGTCTCTTTTGTGTTAGATCACAAAAAAACATGTTGCATTCTCAAAGACAACCTGTCTACCACAAATCATATGTTCTTTGATCTTGTATACCCAGTTTTCAAACTGAGTATAGCAGGGGCCTTTCATATTCTAGTATGTTTTGGGTACCAAAACTAACATGAAAGAGTTGGGTCTTGAGGTCATATTCCTCTTCTGTAAGATTTCATTCCATGCTTCCCCCTTGCGGGAGTTCTCAGTAATGCCCGTTTTATCATCATCTCTTTGCTCCTTTCTGTAGAATAAATTTTTACCATCTACATCTAGATCTATATTAACATCTTCATCATTGTCACTATTGTCTTTGTCCAGTGGTTCTAGTATTGGAGCACATGTTCCACACCCCATAGATTCAAGATGTTGTTGTTGGCTTGTGCCAATCATCTGTGACATTTGCAGTGGTGATGGCTGCACAATTCTACACATATAATCCTCAGCCACATCCTTGGTGAAAGATAATCATCAACAGTGACTGCAATAATTACTATGACATTTGGTTCATGATCAGGGATAACTATGGCTTTGGGGTTATCATCTGGAATTATTCATAGTCAAGACCTGTTCTGGATGGGCCGAATCTGCTCAGTGAGGGTTTTATTGAGATCACTTTTGTCTCCATCCAGTAAAAAGCATCTGTGCGGTACAACCATCTCTGCTTCAATACCAATGCATTTCAAGGAACCCTCTAATTTTCAGACAAACCAAGCACAATGGGACTGTGGGACATATGTCACTCACTTCAACATAGACACCAAAGCTTGAATACCTTTTACCGCATGACGATCGGATGTCATGCTCATGGCTGAGTTGGTCTTAGCCAGAACACAACAAATGGTATCAGATCAACAACATCCACTTGTGGGAGGACAATAACCCAAGAGAATCAGATATTGCACATCTAACCCACTGTTTAATTGAAGGAATGTTGAGATCTAATCAACTAAATTTTGTGCACAGCTGCAAAATTATTTGTGACTAATTCTGCTATGAGACACGAGACAGTGCAATACTAAAAGTGACGCATTGCTTTGTCTGTCACCCATCTTATGCATAAAAATGATACCAAGAGTGGAGTAGAAACATATCTCATCCTTCTAGTCATCAAAATATCTTGTTTGTGTTTGCAATGTCATTGTGAGTTATGGACTGGGAAAACATCAATCCTTGCAAAATGGAATGTTTCTAAATAATGATACTAATGCCGAACTGTTTGTACTTTGTTCCTACAAGAGTCAATTGCATTGGTGGTGTCAGATGGATTGACAGGGGTTATACAGTTAGTGCTGCCATTATTTTGAAGGCTCCTTGTTCCATTGATCCACCATATTTAAAATTCAAGTCACCATACTCTGCTAGTGCCTCTGTGTGTTCTTCAAAGTCTGCAACATCTGTGAAATAACCCATTTCAAACATGACATTTCAGGGCTCTATTGGGATGAAACCTACTTGTTGGGCTTATTTCTACTGTTCCTCCACTTTTCTTCCCTTTTAGCTCTACTTTTGATGCCTTGCCCATCTTGCCAGGATGCTCACCCATAACACACACCCCTCTGGTGGGAAATCAATCACAAAATCAAATATTGCTTTGATTATGTTTAGAGAATACTGGTTCATCCTTCATGCCAAGATGAAATGAAAATAGTGCTAGCAGCTCAATTCATGAGTGCAGTTTGGAATTTTAATGGCATGAAGTCAAAATAAGGACTTTGGGGAAATCACTATATTTTTGGATGTCACATATACTCATGCAAAATAAGGTTATTATGGTATACTGCTTACGGTATGGACTGCATGCACAACATGATGTGTGACTGTTGCCAATGGATCCCACAACTGATATCATGAACAGTTGCATTTTTCTAACAAATCATTGTATTATTGTTAGATAACATTATCCCAAATTTTTAAATAATTAAGCCATAAAAGGTCCATACCCTTGTTACTTTCAGAGGTACTTTCAGAGGTACTTTGTACTTTCGAGGTACTTTGTACTGAGTTCTATACTCAGTACAAAGTACCTCCAAAAGTACATGTCAGTTTAAGAATAAGTAAATTTTCTGCTGGAAATCAACGTTCGGCACAAAATATCAATGAAATTACATTTGGTACTTTTGGAGGATTTTTGTACTTTTGCAGGTACTGTGTACTTTCAAATGTACACTCAATTAAAGTACCTGGTACTCTTTTATAGGCACATTTTACCTTTCTTCACCGTGTATTCTTTGAGAAGTGGATTGAACAAAGAACGAGAGCAATTATGCTGGATTGAATCTCACAACGCCACTACACATTCCCCTTTAAGGTAAGTATAATATGAACCCAGCCCCACAAAATGAGTACAACAGGTGCCTCAAAATCTTGTAATATATATTATTAAATATTAACTAGAATTGGTTTGTTTTGATTTTTCATGCAAATTTCCCTAAAGTCCGAATATGCGCTCTTGGCTCTTCTTTTACCCAAAAACAAAAACCTTGTGAGACTAATTTATCTTGTCAGCTACACCGCTTTGTTGTCACAAGTAACTGTGCCATTGTACCAGTGAACATTAACAATGTCTGTTGTGAATCATGACCTCTCCATTCAATACATCAGAGCCTCACATTGAACAAATTCTCATTGTGATATGGTACCGGAAAAATATGAAGGACCATGTCTGTTTTGAGGAAGGAGAGCGAACTACTTGTTGTGTAATTCCAAATTTTAGTAAATTCCATACACGGTTTGGCTCTTAACTTAACTACAAATTTTCAACTATCATGTGAGTGCATGTCTTGATTTTGTTTTGCACACTGCAAAGAATAACGTGAAATTTCTGAATACTTTTGTCTACGCAATTGTCATCTTTACGAGGGTCAAATGACCCATGGACTCCAAATTATAAAATTTCGAGTATCAAGATTTTTCAAAATCTTATAGTATTGGAAACTAAGCGGCGTTTCTCCTTTTCCTTCTCCTGCCTGTTCCTTCTCAGGTGGTCTGATACGACGGGCACAAATTTGATGAGACTTCTGATGAGACTCATTTTCCCGCCATAAATATTGTATTTAAGATCTTAATGAAGTTTCAAAATTTTGTTCTAATTTTTGTCAAGCTCGTGCAATGGCTGTCAACATGGCTGTAGCTTGTGAGTTTGGTATTGTATTGTACAACAACAATAGGAGCGGAGCTCATACAATACAATACAATACAATACGATACGATACGATACGATACGATACGATACGATACGATACGATACGATACGATACGATACGATACGATACGATACGATACGATACGATACGATACGATACGATATGATATGATATGATATTGTACCAAAGCTCATCCAGATGGCCCAGCTAGCACAATGATGGTGACAAAAGTGAAGTGAATCTTCTCCACAGGGCTAAGGTTTGCATAAGCCTCTACGTGTCGCCTCAAATAGGAGACATGCGGAGTCCCCATTGTTGTAATTTTCGCAGGCGAAGGAATCTTGCCAGAAGTCTCTCCAAGTCGTCCCCATCATATCAGACCACCTGCTCCTTCTTCTTCTTCTCCTCCTTCTCCTGCGAGACAACTTTTTCACCTTTGGCCATAACAGGAATTTCAACAATATTCCTACACGTAATTAAATTGTGTATTTTTCAGTTTGATGTCTATGGTTAATCATGATGTTTTGATGTTTTTTACCTTTACAATTATATGTTATTTCCAAAAGGGTCTTTTGCATGCAAGGCTCGCACAAAGCGCTCAATCTGCAGGTGCCCACTAAGGGTATCTCTGTAGGCAGAATTTTTTATCCACCCACGTACAAAAAAAACACCCTAATTGGTTATGAGTATGGTTTTTTGGGGGTGGTCGAAAAATATTTTCTGCATCTCGGTCGCAGTGCTGCAGAAAACATTTTTTGACCACCCAGAAAAAATACCCACCCCTTTCATTAGAGGTGTTGACGTCACAAATTCTACCCCACGCATGTTTCTGGTTTTTATTTCTCGGTTTGTACGTGTTCGTTACTGCACCTCGTATATACTACACATACCTACCACACCATTCTTGTCTTAAAGCGGTCGACGTATTAACAGCTGTCAAGTTCACGATTAGATAGCGTGGAACTGAACCAAAATGGGGTGCACGGACATGTTCGTTTTTTTTTCTGCCTGCAGATGAGGGTACCCACCGGGGCGACGGTCAGACAAAGACGGAGGGGTGGGTGGTCAAAAATGTGGTGAAATTCATCTGCCTGCAGGGATGGCCGAACCAACCAATACTATAGGCAAGCCTCCTAATTTTTAAACCCATCACTCCCTCTGTTTCTCTTATTTTTCTTCTTCCTCGGTCTTCAAAAATCTTGCACTCGTCCAGATGGCCCAGCTTGCACAATGATGGTGACAAAAGTGAAGTGAATCTTCTCCACGGGGCTAAGGTTTGCATAAGCCTCTACGTGTCGCCTCAAATAGGAGACATGCGGAGTCCCTATTGTTGTAATTTTCGCAGGCGAAGGAATCTTGCCAGAAGTCTCTCCCCATCATATCAGACCACCTGCTCCTTCTTCTTCTTCTTCTCCTTCTCCTGCGAGACAACTTTTTCACCTTTGGCCATAACAGGAATTTCAACAATATTCCTACACGTAATTAAATTGTGTATTTTTCAGTTTGATGTCTATGGTTAATCATGATGTTTTGATGTTTTTTACCTTTAAAATTATATGTTATTTCCAAAAGGGTCTTTTGCATGCAAGGCAAAGCTCGCACAGAGCGTTCAATCTGCAGGTGCCCACTAACCAACCAATACTTTAGGCAAGCCTCCTAATTTTTAAACCCATCACTTCCTCGGAAGTGCGGGAAAACGTGATGTTTTACTCTTAATACCAAAACTAGGAAAATGATCTGAAAATAATAAAGGTACAGTGTTGAAAATTTTAGATTGGATTAGAAAGAACTAGCATGTTACCTATAGAAAAATAGACTTATTTCGGTAGGTAGTCGTGGTACAGGGAATCAGCTTAAGCAAGGTGTGTCCTCGTGGTCATCAATGACATCAGAGCTCGTTCTTTAAGCTGAAAGAGCAGTCACAAACAACTAAGGCAGTATTATATATGACGTCATTAAAGAAGAAGGTAACTTTCTGTGCCATATGGAAGCATGCCGATTTACGTACTCTCAGCCGTTTTGTCTAGATTCGGCATACTTTAACTAAAAAATGGCATTGAGTGATGCATTATGCCGTTTCAGTAAAAGTATTCCGATTCCTCTTGAAACAGAAGAGAGTATGTAAATCGGCATGATTTGTAGGGTTCCAGTACACTTTTCACGAATTCCTTTGTAGGATTGCTCTAAATGCTTCGAATTGCAGCATACGTCACTTGAAGCCGTTTAATGCCTTCTCTGCCATTTAGACCTAAAACGGCATTGAATGCCTACTTTGGCATGTTTAACAAAGTCGGCTGTTTCAAAAGAAGGCGGAAATTAGTTGTATAATCGATGTATTTATGCCTATTCAATGCACGGCACTGTCGTAATGAAGAATAACTCCCTCCTGCTTCTTCTTCTCCGCTATCGCACACTCAATACATGAAAAGATACCATACTCTATGCCATTGCGCAAGAAGCACAACAATATTGTACTTTTCATCATGTTCTCACACCTTCCCTGTTATTAATTATTGCACAGACATGATTTTTTATCACGATATACAATTGCTGGACGTTTTCAAAAAATGGCTCAGTCTTCCTTGTTTAGAATCAACTAGTCTTGTTCCCGCAACTCCCTCTGTTTCTCTTATTTTTCTTCTGCCTCGGCTTCAAAAATCTTGCAGTGGCTGCTAGCTTACTGCTAGCTGCTGCTAGTATGGTCAAAATTGGTGCTCGGTTCGGTCTCTTTCCCAAGGAAAGTCTACCCTTAGGACCTCCTTAGGACTACCATAGCGCTCTCGTTATGTCATCGACCGACATGGAGACCACATCCGCTGCCGCCGCACAATGTCACTACCAAGCAGGACGATATCACGATGCCCTCCTTGAATTCGACCGTTGCGAACGGCTTGAACCCTCACGTCAACATGCCGATCAGGCCGAGCCGCTTCTCGCACAAGTCGCCGAAAAAACCAACTCTAGCGAACAAGACATCGGCTGGATCACCGCCGATGACGATCGCATCAGAGTACAACGGTCGGATTCGAAATTGCGCATTCGACGGCCAGAGCTCATTGCTCTTCCGCCGTTGGCGAGGCGGGCTGATATGGCCATGTGTCGATTTCGATGTGTCATTTGTGATCCGTCCAAATTGACTGCCAGAGGAGATGGCAACGATGTTTCCTCAGAAACTCACCAATCTCACAACGCGCCTGAATGTGCAAATGAATCTAGATCGAGCTCTGTAAAGGAGGCGTGGAAGGATGCAATACAAACGAATGCCAATTATCGTCGAGCACTGACCGGTGCGGCGTCGTCCTTGGTCGATTCATGCTTTCAAGAAATGGAGCATTTGCATCGAATCAAAGATCAACAGGATGTTCCCGCGGCAATAAAATCACCTTCGCAATCTGCAGAGGATCTAAGTCGAAACAGAAAACATGAACAAGAAAGTATTCAACGTGCGATGAAATCTACAGCAGTGGCCATACTCATGGCTGGAATCGCATCGTGTCATTTATTTCTCCACGACGACATTACTCCCACCCTCGATGAACAACGATCCAATAACAAAGCATGGAATATATTATTCCATAGTTCAATAGCGGCGGCAGACCTCCTACGGGCTCGTAAGGAATTCATACAGTTTTGCTCTTCGGGTGAAAAGATTGAGACCAGGCAGTATGTTGGGGGTAGCACGTTGGAATCCTCGCTGCAAATCCTCAATGAAAATTTGGACGACGAGAGAAGCGCAGTTGCATTGCATTCATTTCGGCTGGCGGTTAAGGTGACTGCTTTGGCTTGTGGGAAGTTGGTCTTACCAAAAGTGGCGCTGCAATCGGGAGAAGAGGAAGAAGAAGTTGAGCATCGACCGAGCAAGAGGCAAAAGAGACAGATCGTTTCACGTCATCGAAGCGAGATGGTACCGACTGATACTTTGATCACAAAGGATGATGCGTGGAATACAATTTATCGTCATGGTGATTTGGCGTTGCATTCTCGAGAAAGAATGGTGGATGCTCTCTCGTTTCATTTGGCGGCCGTTCACTGTTCTGCGAGAAAAAAAGAAAAAAAGGCTAGTTCTGACTCTTGTATACCAAAGATGATCAATGAGTTGTTCCAAAAGAGAGAGGTCTGTCTCGATGAAGCTATTCAGTGGGAAGCTAAGTTAAATGCCTTGGTAGGGGATGCGGCTTTTTTGTCGGGGCCATCCGAGGATAGCTGTAGATATTTTTGGAAAATATCCAGCTGTCTTCGAGGGTTGGACATCGTCGGCCGTAGACACAAATCAATGTCTACAAAATATATCACAGAATGCAAAACGAAATCTACATTGAACGCTATCGATCGATTGACGTTATCATCAACGTCGAGGTTTGCATGCCATCTGATGGGATGCTTTCATGTTCAAAATGAAAAGTTTTCTCGTGCCATTCAGATGTTTCGTTTGTCATTGGAGCGTGGAGAGCGTCTTCGTAAGGAGTTGCCCAGTGACCGCGGAGACAGTCCACACAGCTATCGAGACATTGACACAGATGTAGAACTGAGCTACGAGTTGGTAGAATATCGTATCATTTCGAACATGGCGTCATGCTTTGTTGCACTGGGGGACGCAAATACTCCTTTGGAATTGCTTCTTCATCTTTGGAGTACACTTAATCAGTCAAACGGCAGCTCGGGTACAGAACTGCGACCAAGAGCATTATTTTTAAGTTGCGGCTCGAATGAATTAGGGAAAGCTACGAACGCCGAGTCTATAATCAATGACACTGCGCGAATAAAACTTTTGTGGATGCTATTTCACATGTCATCTCTGGCAAGTGACTGGGCTACTTGCCTGTCTGCTGCAGAAGAATTGACAGAATACGAGAAAACCAGCGAGAATCCTATTTCTCGCCTTTATATCGATAGCGCACATGCATTTGCCCTTTTGCAATGTCGACGGGAGAAGCAAAGCCAGGATATCGCATTAAAGTTGATCCAAAGACTCAAAACATATGATACTCATCATCTCATATTAGATTTGGTTTCAACTCTCACAGAATTACATATTGCAGATGGAACAGTTATGTCAGGAAACGCCGCGAACGCAACTTGCAACTATTCTCCAGCTCAATGTACACGTCGCGCTATGACATCTCTTCGCGACTTAATTTCATCGTCTATGGTGAAGGCTGACAGCGGATCAATTTTCGAACTGCGTGCAATCGTTCTTAACAATAATGGTGTAGCTAGTCTTGTTGAAGGCGATGCATATACAGCTCTAAGCTGCTTCCGGGAGGCATCGGAACTTATAGCTTACGCGCAAACCAGCATGAGTTCTCATCTTTCTTGGTTGTTGATACCTACACATTTTAACCTAGCACTGCTATACCTCCGAGATGGTCGCATTGACGAAAGTGCTAAAGCGTGGCTTTCTATAAGAGGTCACCTCGACACGTGGGAATCAGCGAAGAGAGGCGACAATAGTGAGCTTTCTTCGCTACGCGATAATCATCTCATGGCCATGAATCGTCATGGATTGATAATGGCTAAACGGAATGTTACTGGAGGATCATTTGATGTTTCGTGGGACCATAAGAGTGTTATGGAATGGGTTCCTCCAGTTCTTGAAAATCAAGAATGGCAAGAAGATTCGGTCTGCATCCATGGAGTTGATTCTGCACAGGTATCTACTTTGGATTTTGTGCTCCTGACATATGCCTTGTCAATGGCTGAGAAAAAGGCGTCGTCGCTCTTTCGTCGGAACGCTGGACATGTTGGTTATTGAATTGCTTCACTTTGTATTCAGTTGTATTTCAATAAGTTGAAAAGGATGAAGTCAAGGCTTACCAGCTCGTCATGATAGAGATTAAGCCTACGTAACCTGTTAAATCATCACACTGTGACACACTTAATCTACGAAGATCGCTCTGCGCTCCGCAAACTATTTCATGCCACCCCTCATGAACGACGAGACTACCTCGCTCCTCTTCGCCGTTCGCCTCGTGTGCCTACTCTTTCCTCGCCTCTCCCGATACTTCGATGGATTTCGCCTAACTCGAAAGAGTATATACTGCTAAGAAGTGAGAGCTTGCTTTATCCCAGGATCGACAGCGTTGACGCATCTGGACTTCACTCAATTTTGTCTCCCCCCGAAATTCATCCCGAGGAAATTTACAACTCCTTGACCTTCATTTCTCATAGTATGGTCCCTCTCAGTCGTCTTTATTGCCAACTCTCGAGATCTGAATCGATGATACATCTGCGCAAGGAGAATGCAAGCATATTGCGTCACATGTGACTCCCTTTAAACAATATGCTATAGTATAATTCCTTCCTCGAAGATAATGCTTTCTATGTGACTCCCAGGAATAGCCGCAACAAATGTATAGTCTTCTTTTCGGGGCCCTATATTGTTGTGGAAAGAGGAGTTGAATTGCAGGTAAAATCGATTGTCGGGGGATCGAAAAGAGAATATCGCGGTTAGTTTAGAACTTTTCGCATCGGACTTCAATAATCCCAATGACATGTCTCGCCTTAAAGATGTCTTCACACATACCCTCACCGGAAAAAAACCATGCCTGGCAACTTATTTCACTACGCTTAACCCTTCACCTCTTCTGCCGATAATCCCAGTTGCGCCTCGAGCAATAAACTACCAAAAATCATCAACTTGTTCACCAGCAGTCACTACTTACTCACGTCTAATCCCATGGAGGATGGAGACATTGCCATCATAGGAAATGACGCTCTCGGGACAATCCCATGCCCTTTTACAAGATGAAGCGAACTCTGCCCCGAAGCTGTTGGACATTCTTTGATTTTTTTAACCCACATTCCTTAGCAAGCTCACTTCTTGTGTATATTCATTGAGTGGCCATCCATTAATCCAGTGAAGGTTTTACTGTTCAGTCGCCATGGCCGAAAATTAACCCAGTGAAGGTTTTACTGTTTAGTCGACATGGTCTATAATATCACCATTGGTAAAAAAAACGCTTTAAACTGATGCATCCCTGAAAATTCGTCCCCGGAATACGCGCGATGCATTTCATAATGTCAATCAACTTAGACAGCTTGGTTTCCGTTTGATGCGGAGGAGGCATCATATCCGATGTTGTTTGTCTATTGTCAATTTTGATAGATACATTGAGAAAGACAAAGGCAGTCCAAGTGTCACCGTTTTAAACTTGGCAAGAGTTTTTATTCAATTTAATAGTCAAACATCGAGTTGTTCATGGTAGATTGCACACCAACGTTGCTGTCATATTCAATGCGTTTGGTCTCTTTTAGTCTGAAGTGAAACATTCCCCGGGCTCTCCACAAATCTGCTCCTGACTCTTGTCAGTAAAAGTACAACGGCAACACCTGCGGTGCGTGAGAGGAGGCATACTGTGAAGTTAGTTGATCACATGACATAACAAAATAAAAGAGAAGGACCACAAGTCAGGGATTCTCACCGCCCACAGACACAAGACGTGATGTCGGGAAGGGATCTGCGACGAACATAGCAATGCACACGATTAAAGTGGACTTGGCGATTAATTCGAATGGAAGGTATGAGAGAGCTGCAAGTAAGGATGCAAGAATAACATTTCCGCCAATTGCTCTGGCCCTGCCCGTCATGGTCCGCGTCTTTGACTAAGTCTGTCAAGGTGGGCAAGGTACAGAGGACATTTTTTGTGTTATCAAGATTTTTTTAAAATCTTAGTTGTGTTGGAAACTGAGCCGTTTTCTCCTTCTTCTCCTTCTCCTTCTCCTTCTTCAGTGAGACAGTTTTTTTGCTTTTTGCCAAAACAGGTACTGACCATGAAGTTGATATCAACTTACCTGTAAATAATTCATTTTTCGCTTGGACTTACATGGGTAGTCTTAGTGTTTTAATATATGCCTACCTTTAAAAATATATCTTTGTGTGTAACGTCTGACATTATTTTCAACAATGTTTCTGTAAACTTTAAGGGAACATTAGTCACAAATCATTTTAAGACGTAGAGACGACAAATTTTAAACAAGGGTTCTTTAAAACTTGAAGTGAATGTTATCGTGTCACAAAACAGTGTGTAACAAGAAAATGATTTCACAAACTAAAAGGGCGCGAAGCGCGCGAGGCGCTCCCGCCCATTTTGGCATACACTCGTACTACAAGCCACTTTATTTTAATGTACATCTTCCTCTGTCTCTACAAATCGCAATCTGTTTCGCTGCAAAAAATCTTGCAGCGGCTGCTGGTAATGTTTCTTTACGCAGAAAAAGTAAAAAATCATGACTGCCATAAAACCCACAAGACAGGCAACTTTGGACTTTGGCGATAAGTATCGCCAGATGGAGTCGTCCAATGTCGTCCGATGTCGTCAGTTGACGTCACTTAAAAATATATGGTCATTTCATGCCTTCACTACCGGTCGTTAAAATGTCATCAGGTGTCGTCACTTGGGTCGTCATTGAGTCGTCCGTGTCGTCACTTGGGTGCGTCAGAAGGACTTCACGGTCGTCACTTGTGTCGTCAGTTTGTCTTCAGTTTTTTTTACTTAGGGTCGTCAGTCGTCTTTGTCGTCACTTTGTTTGTCACTATCGTCAGTAGGCAGTAGAATATATACCACGTAGGGGTCATCAGTGTCGTCAGGACGTTCGTCAGTGTCGTCACAAAGGGTCGTTAAAATGTCGTTAACTGCCTTCAGTTTGGTCGTCACTTTGTCTTCAGTGCCGTCACTTGGGTCGTCATTTTGTCTTCAGTGTCATCACTTAGGGCCGTCATTTTGTCTTCAGTGTCGTGACATGGTGCCTTCTTTTGTCGTCACTTAGTCAGTCACATTAACGAGATAATTTAAAAGACGTCAGTTGTCTTCAGTTGTCGTCAGTTGACGTCAGTTAATCGCTCAAAAATCATCCACGTGGCAAACTTGCCTGTCTTGCCAGTTTATGTTATGGTACAGTACTACAATACTGTACCTACCATACCGAAATGTCAAAAAAGAAAAAATTTCGATGACCGGACAAAGCTGCGTCCTCCGCTCAACGAAAAAAAGACGAGGACTTTGAGACAAATTATTAGGTAGCCCCGTAAATAATAGAAATAATGTAAAACGGAGTACAGGATCTTAAATATTTATGACGTAGGTACCCCAGACTGGATCAATTTTTGGGTGTCATTGAAATCAAAATTCGCTCGTCAAGCAACTTCGCGATGATCAATGGACTCTGTACCGTTTCGTTTCTTGGGCCCGCGCGTTCACAAAATTATTCTCAGCTCTCCAAAAAATACGCTTCTCATCACCTCTTGAACCTATTGTCTTCACAACAACGTTGGGTTCGAGATTGCTATCTGAATACTAAATCCACCAAGATAATGATATTAACAAGCAGTACAATCCTTTAGATTAAACTGCTGCATATTAAAATGAATTGCAAATCTATTACACTACAGGTTTGCACATAAAGTTAGCCCGGTAAGACCATGTTCTCCATGAATTTGGCATGTGTCACCTTTGGGGGCGGGGGCATCATTACCGAAACATCATTCAATGCACCATTACCTCCACTAACTTCAACTTTTTGTGTATCAACCACCTGTTCCGGCCATTCGCTGCCGATACCAATCCGGCCATCTCCTCTATTCCATGACAATTTTGGATTTACAATTTTCAACAAAAGTTCCACTTCACTCCATTCTTTTTCTGTGCTCGCCAACAAGTTCTTTGCCTTGCTCAACTCCTCATTTGCCAACGTGAGATCATTCCCAAGAAAGAAGGTGTCTTCTTCGTCCTCTATGGCATTGATTTCACTTTGAATCGCCTGACATTTTTGCAAAGCCCTTGATACCCTATCCAATTGTTCTCGATGCGACAAATATGACAATTTCCACTTTTGAATCAAAGTCTGCGCCGACTCTGCCTCACGCTCCTCTTCGCTGCACCGCCGTTTCTTGTTCGTCGCCGCCGTACGATCGTAAAAATCATCCACGTCATCCTCTTCTTTGGCACTTTGTGATTGCATCCTCCTCTTTGAACCGAAATTTCCATTTGTACCATGAATGCCACTATAGATCCCCTCTTCTATCTTGGCATGCAACTCGTCCAGGTCCCTATCCGAATCTTCCATCCTCTCCCGATTCTTTTCGAGTTGCTTCGTTTGTCCCTCGGTCAATTCTACACCCCTGTCCTCCTTTTGCATAACACGTTGCAATTCAATCTGTAAGGAATGTAACTTGCCCTGTTTCGTTTGTTATGTCTTGTACAATTGTTGAAGTGACGATGGAATTGTATATTTTGAAGATGGGGCGAAGAATGTTTCGATGGATGGAAGATTGGGATCGATACTTCGCGCTCGAAGGAAATTATCATTTTATTTGTTTTGCTCTGAGTCATCTTCTCCCATTCCCCAGTTGCATTCTTCAACTGTCTGTTTCTGCTGCTGTTCCAACACTTGTGAGCAGTCCCTTTCAACCTCCGCGACCGGAGACTCCCCCTCACACTTCCGCTTACATCTCCCCCCTCCCTCTTCCCCCCAATCATACTCTTCCGACCCCTCCAAACAAAATATCCTCGTACTTGTCCCAAACCAAAACACATCTCCTACATACACCATCACTCCCCGGCTTCCCCTCATCCCATCCTCCCTCGTCCCCCTCTCCACCTCCCTCTTCCCACAAGCCTGGGGGGGGGCAATCTCACATGATTGACAAACGTCCCATGATTCGATCCCAAATCTCGTAGCCATGGGATACCGTTGGAATCGAGCCAGTCGTGAATGAAGACGGGAACAGCTTTCGTGGGCGGTGACAATGTCGATATGGGTGGGATCGTCAATGTGGCCAAAGGTGATGCAGCCTTGGCGGTGGGAGGAGAGGGAGGTGAGTGGATGGGTGGTGAGGAGAGTGCCCTGTTTGATTTTGAGGAGGTTCCATGTGGCGGTTGGGGCGGGTGGGACCAGTGGGGTGCGGTCCATGAAGGGGAAGACATGATTGATGTAATTGGTGTGTGTTGATGATTTGTGCACTGATACGATTCTTCTCTCTTGTTGCTCAGTTTTTATGGCAATTTTGGCGATGGGCCGTGTGTCCCCATTGCAAACAGGCACAGCGACAACACCATACGATGCCCACTGCGATAAAAACTTTGCAGTCTCCTCCACCACACCCATCGCTCTATTTCTAACAAAATACACGACATTATTACAGTCAAAATCGATGACAGCACGGCGATCTTGGTTGTTTTCTTTTGTCCTCTCTTTCGTGATTGTTGCAACATCGGCGCGTGTCAAGCCGGTGAGGCGGTAGAGGATTTCTTTCCGTTTGAGCCAAACCCCATTGTAAATATGAGCTATCGGGTAGTGTAGGGATGATTTGTTATCGTTGCTAATGGTGGATATGCTGTATATGAGTTGTATTAATGCAATAGATTTGATCGGCTGATCTATCGGAGATGATTATTCTTAGCTTTTGTCGTTATTTTGGTACTCAAAAACTAAGGGCGAACGACGCGGGCCCAAAAAACAAAGCAGAACACAGTCCATTTGACGCCACGAACAAACCAACTATGATCGTCGCACAGTTGCTCGATCTTTGGAGATAAATCCCATGCAATGTCCTTTTCATGCCCCTTCTAACAAGCAACAAGATCTACCTTTGAATCTATTGATTAAAAGACAGATAATTGTGGGGTAACTTGTTGAATTAAATTACGCTACTTAACGACGACCAACACCGTTTCAAAACGGGACCATCCAAAGCACACAGATCTCCATCAAACAATTATCCCCATCAATGAACCAGTTCTCCTCTCTAGAGGTAATTTAGTGGTGGTTACAAAGAATCCACCTGGAAAGCCTCTTCACGGAGGGGGAGATGCCTTCATCTTGGATCCAAATCACGCCGACGGAGTTCTCTGTCAATTCGTTTTAGGTGGAAAAAAGTTGTGACCCCAGAGAATTCTGCGGGAGAAGAATATTGACACAGTGAGCAGGCAGATGAAAGGGCAAGTGTTAGAATGCGTGATGAAAGTTTGACACAAAAGTGTGACGGCAGCATGGGGATGTTGAGTTTAGCGAAAAGGAAGACGTGTTTTGATGCTAACTTTTGTTTGGAAAGCAAACAAAACAATAATAAATGGGGAGAAAGAACAACTGATTAGGCAGGGCAACTTTTCCACCATACAAAATGAGCCACGAATGACAACAATCAACCATGACACCTCATCTTGAGTGAAGTTGAAGGAGAATTGAGAAGTCATAAAATTTGGGAGCATCGCATGAACAAACAACAAAACGATGGCGTCTGACATGACATGAGGTCAAGAATGTGATCAACCCTGCTTTACAAATGCTGTTAGGCCTTGAGCCATGGCATCAACAGGGATTTTGTAAGACACAACAAATTGTACGTCGAAGTCAGACACCATACAATTTCTTCCCTTGGAGAAACAAAAACCAATAACATTGAACCACGATGATTTGATCCCAAATCACGAGCCTGGTCAAGCACTAAAATACAGGAAGCCGCACATCATTGCATTGGCTACAACTCACCTCACAGATGATGAATTATCTTCAACTCCAAAGTTGGAGTGGTTGTTGCTGGAGAATTGTTGGTGGATGATCAATTTGATTAGAACAAATTTTAACGCTACTATGTTGCGTGGGGGGGGCGGGTGGAAATGAATGATGAGTCCATTGACGATTAAAACATAAGATAAAATGAAGTTGATAAGATTCACATGATTGATTCAAAACAGAAAAAAATCCAGAAGACAGCATCGCATTCGTGCAATGAATCAACAATAACCAGATCCTTTGACGGCAAGTGGTGACACTCCCGAATGCCTGCGAGGTCGCCAAACCCCGAGGACGGGAATCTGGTTGCTTGTACATTCAAAACACAAAGTGCGATCCGGTCGAGTGCAGACAGCAACAAAACACAACAAATCAACAGCACAAACAGTGTGCTTACTGTTTTTTTTAATTGCGGCCACCTCCGGTGGATTTCGAGGCGAGCAGCAGCTCAAATTGTCGGAAATGAAGTCCCCTATCGATTGATGTGGAGGGGGGATGGTGGCAATTTATGTGGAGGGAGCACAAGATGAGACGAGATTGGGCGGCGGGAATTTACATGGTGATGTATATCACGTGCAAAAAGAATAATGAGAGTGTCTTGGTGGGATTGATGTGACCACAGGGTAAAAAAATTGATCCGTGTGCAGTCTGGGGGTATCTACGCCATAATTATTTAGAGGACTGTACCGCTTTACATTATTTCTATGATTTACGGGCTACGTACTAATTTATCTTAAAGTCCTCGCTTTTTCATTGAGCAGAGGATGTATGGTACAATAACGAAACTAACACTCGGGCAAAAATCGTATCCTGAAAAGTTAACCCTCTAATTTTTGTAGCGTATGGTACCGTGTTCCCACCAGATTTCTAACAGGATGGATGGCGCTACCAGTGCTGGAAATGCGTGTTTTCTAACTCATTGCCAACTTTTTTCGTGCACCACTTTCACAAAACACCCCATCACCACCTCCATCTCTTTCTGAGTCTGACGTCATTTACCACCTCGATCTCCCTCATTAACTCTTCTTTGCCAATTTTGATGAGTTCAACTTCAAAATAGTCACTATAGTTACCGTGACGATTGTTGGGTGTGATGGTCATAAAGACAACCCTTTTTGGAAGTTTCATTCAAAATTTGGCTTTTATGTACATTTTACAGTATATGGTGTGCCATCAACAATGGTATGATGCCACAGTACAATGCACACCAACGAATATGTGATACCACCAGCCTCATCTACACAACACAAAAGTGTTTTGAAGTACTTATGTATGCAGAGATTGTTGCCAATATGGCATACTTCTACACAATGGCAACTACGGGAAAGAAACTTTTCATATATATATATATATATTGCCACAGGCAGATATAGAGGCTGAAGCATAGATTAGATTAAATGATTGAACCAAAACCTCCAACAACATACAACCATCGACTTTACAAAGTTGTTTGAGACAGAGAATCTTTGCTATAACATCAGCTGGACTCTATTGGAAAATCCATATCCCAACCATTTTCAAAAGAGTGAATTAATTTCTCTTTACTCATTATACGGTATTTTTCTTATGTAACAAAAAGAGTCAAGTTATTTCAGTCTGCCTCCACATACCATCCTGTGAATTTGGACTCCTAAGACTTTGACAGATAACAAATTGTTAGGGCAAAGTTTCTGAGAGGGAGCATGAGAGACAGCTCCATATCCAAGGAAGGCAGCACACACATTAATTACCAATAGTAAAACATTGAAGTAACGACAATAAATACCAATGCCTATGAATATGGGTACATAATATACATTTTAGGTGACAGGTATCAGTGGATAAGACACTGCAATATCTAAAAGTAGAGCGTGTTAGTACTATTTGCTACTAGACAATGTAATGAAAGAAATTTGGCTGTAATTTTATAGCATATTAGGAAAACAAGGGCCGCAGTGACTGACAAATCATTCGTGACAATATACTTACACAACGGTGACTCACAACTGTTTCAAACACGAACAAAAATGCACAGTGATCAGTTTAAGCAATGAAATGAAATATCACCTACTGATGTGCAGTGCATACACAATTTTGATTCGCAAAGTACGATTGGAACTTGAGTGATTTTGATTGTCAGATGGTCAAGAACCATATGACTTGAACTGACACCACAACAATAAAGTCAGTGCTATGGTGTGTGTTGTATAGAATTGCGCGTAGCACGCAAGGCACTCGCTGGCACGCACGAGGCACTCGCGCCCATTAACCACTACTATAGTACATATTAATTGCTGTAGAAAAGTGGCATACTACAACAAGCACTTTATTTCAAAAGTACGCCTTCCTCTGTCTCTACAACTCAGATTCTGTCCAGCAAGCTACAAAAATCTTTGCAGCGGCTGCTGGTAATTATCATACAACGTTTGTATCATGCACATACCTATAAATTGTATGTTAAAAACTCTTGTGATCAAGCTCAAAATTTGTAGGTCATATATAGAAGCATGTAAAATTGATTTTAAGATATTACCTATCCAAAACTTCCAATAATAAATAAAAATGACTTAATAGAAATATGAATTACAAAAGGTCATACTACTAACTAGTATCTAAGTCTTCACAAAAATATCACGGACTAAGAAAACACAGCTTAAAATGCATAGTAAAATTGACAGTTCAATAATTATCACAAAGACAGCAAAATTACTAGCTTATACACACACTAAAAATACCATGTTAAATTAAACTAAGTCTAAAATAAACCATGAGCCTGCGGCCAACCTAACCCTTAACCTCTTTGACTTTGAGGTTGCAATTCCATAGTGCAGCGTGGAATGAATCCATACTCATGGAACAATGATACAAAATAAGGCCATTCAAATCAAACAAATCTTAGCCAAACTCCGCTGCAAAAGAATGAGCCACCGCTCTCCTCCTTTCAACATCAAGCCTCCTAGGTGTTTTATTCAGCCTTCGTATCCGTCCATCTGCCCTCAAATCACCGTGCACAACAAAGGTCCTCTTCCTCTTGTGAGGCTGGTTCCGAGCCGTTGCTCCAGGAAGCATAGCCTTGTCCCGCCAGACCCCTTCTCTCTATTTCACTTCTTTGTACCTTCCTACTTCAAGTACCAATCAACCCAGTAGAAAGTAACCTTTCATCCGTCTTCTCCCAGATGTATACTGCTCTTGATTTCATAAACTCAGTGGCCTTCGAAAAAGAGGACAAAACACACTCATTCACCTGCTCTGGAATCTCAAATGCAGGACTATGCTCCATCAATCTAAAAATTGGTTTCCATTTCATTGCTAATTCACGCTCAACAGTCTTGTTGTGGAAATCCTTGCCCTGTAAACAAACGAAACGGTTTAAGTTTGTAAGGGACATTTTTACTTACAAAAACCTGGCCACACTACCACATCCGCCACCCATTTGACCGTTTTGTATCTTTTGGGAATTGAAAGTTCTTGGGCACACACCAATATCTTCCTTTATAGTTGAATTCATTAGCCTTTCGAAGAATAGGAACTTGGGATGCATCAACTTTCTCCACAGCCACATGGGGCTCATTGCAATCCCGTGTATCTACCACTGATATCTGATCTAGACGGGCTAACAAGGTACCCTCCAACTCATGGATCCGTGCATCCACGATAGCAGCATTTATGCCTCCACTCTCCTTCACCTTCTCATCAATAGCCTCCGCAATGGACTCTCGGATGGTTTTATTGAATGTATTCATGGCTGTCTTTATTTCAATGCAATACTCCTTCAGTTCCTTGAGCTTGCACAATTGTTCAAAATGTGGTGGAATCCCAGTAACAACAGGCACATGAGCATTCAACTCAAGCTTGACATTGACATAGGCCAAGAATCTAGAGATTCCAGGTGGAACTCCATGAGTCTCCTTCGCATTGTTTGACACAGAGGAAGGACTCAAAAGTCATAAGATATGAGTTTCTCAGAAATCACATCCAAACAGGATTGCTCTTTCTCAAGAAACCACCATACACATTGTAGGTGTTTCTTCAGTTGAATATACAATAGAGGTTTTCCTTCTCAGGAACCTTCACATGGGACAGTTCCTTTGGGCAGTTGAATATGGGCCAGTCATGGAACTGCCACAAATCACTGTCAATCTCTCCCATGATCATTTGTGTTTTTATGCATGAGATAACTAGTATCTCATTCATCACTTGTACAGTAGTGTTAAGCTCATAAAAACAAAGTCAGTGTCTACAATAAGATTTTTTAAATACTTTCTGGCTTAGGTCACTATCAATTGATAACCCTCCGCAATTTTTGACCATCTGTCCATCGCCGCACTGTCTTTCGACCGTCCTTCACTGTCGAGATGACCACCATCCGTTCAACACCGTCGTGTCTGTCCTCCGCCAGTCCAGCGCTCAGCATCCACGTGTTCGCCGCCGAGCCACCGCCTTTGTGCGGTAAGTAGCAGCTTCACGCTGCGCACGCGGATCCCGCCGCCAACAAGATTCGCGGCTAATCATGTCTCCTTCGAAAGGGCCACGAAGCTCCTACAAGACCCTTTTCCTTGGAACAAGTCTCGGAGCAGCCCTCTCAAGAATGTCTGCTGAGAAGATGGCCCCTATTGGGCTTAAGAACCAAGAGTGCGAGAGGAAGAGGTGGGCGAGAAAGCCCCTATTCGTTCGTGCCGGATCGGGACCCAGTCCAAGAAGCTTTGGACCTCGCCCGAGACCCTCGCGCACCGCGAATGGGTCAGAAACCTGAGTCACGGTTTGGTCCAGACACGTACCAGCAGTTTGTACTGCACGTGAACAAGTTGTAGGTGTAACACCGCCAAGAAAATGGGGCTAATTCCAACCTGCGATGATGCCGAAAAGGCATATGAGTCGAAAAAAGGCGATTGGAAGGCTGTTCTACGTGAACTTGTCGATGACCCCTCAGCAAGACTGAGAAAGAGAAAAGACCGCAGAGTCACTCTCCCAGGCCGACATGCTCGCCTTAAGGACGAACATGACCGACTCCCCTAGAAGTTTTCAACTCTACGCCAACCTTCTCACTGAGGAGGCACGCCAGCCCTGGGACTTAATTGTCAAGGAGCAGACGGAGTCAAGTCCCTTTCACGACATCTTCGGAGTCGAAGGAAGAAGTCACCGGCAAGACGCCCGAGTCATTCAGGAGGTGCCAGTTACTCCACCTCCAATCGTGTTTTGCACATGACGCAGGCAAAAATTTGAAATTTATAATTCAAATTGCCTCAAGAAGCCCAACAAGGTTTGGTGCGTCAGTTTGTGCAGCGTGTGATGCAGCTGAACAACTACGGAAGACCTCCATGTTTGTATTACAGCCCAAGCGCAAGTACAATGACCCAACAGGTCTACTCCTTCACTGACGCTGAACTTGCATGCCATATTCGCGATGTGTCCGCTGGAAGTGGCAGGACCAGTACCACTTGCTTGGTGCTAGCACTCCCGGGTTAAACCACCATTGCTCATTATGAGCGAATTGAGGTGGCGCACCCAGTGATGATGAGAGAGGCAGTCCTTCTAAGCCTGCAAAGGCCCAAGGAGCTGAACAGCCCTCCAAGAAGTTCGCTTAGCCACGATTCTCAAGAAGCCCAAGCAAACACGCATGCACGGAGTATACGCGCGTGGACAAGAATCAACTGCGAGCTATGCAAAACACCACGCATAACACCGCATGGAGTGTCGCCGGTACAACAAAGACGGAACTCCTACGCGAGGTACTTTTGGCAAGCTGCACGAAGTCCCCGCGAGGATCGCCTCCGAAGTCCTACGCCCAGGTCTTGGCTCGCATGGAGAAACTTGAGAAGTCTCAAGAAAGCCAATAAAAGGCAAGAAACGTCGCTGGCCATAAGAAAAGTGACAGTGATTCCGACTCATCCTGAAGTGTTGGGTCGGTAGTACCGGGAAAATCAAAATAGATGTAAGAAAATTAAAACTAGCCACGAAGTTCATACTTACACTACCCCTGGTCCGATAAAAACTACCAGTAACCAAAAATTAGAATTAAATGACATAATTTTAATTCGATTATTCGAGTCCCTTAGTGGGACGTAACTTTGAAAAATCTCAAAGACACCTCGAACTTGTCCACTAACTTTGATGTAGATCCCAACTCAGTGAGGGACACCCTGCATAAATCAAAGTCAATTGAGCCATCTAACCCACAAAAATCAATGGACTCAGTAACAGCAGTACTAGCTGTACAAAAATTAGCGACTGGAAGTCAGTCCTCAACAAAACTCAAACACTTGTCCTTGTGGAGTCGCAAAAACAACTTCTTGAGAGTACTATTGGACACTGGTTCCGATGGTGACCTCATGTTCCATGAAAAGGAACAAGCGCTTTTCCCTACTTGACTAAGGCAGGTGTCAAAGTCTTGGCACACGCCGAATGGGTGCTTCCAAACCAAAGGAAGAGGCTAAGTTACTCTAAAATTCCTAGAGTTCCAACAGCAAGGAATACACAGTTAAACCTGATGTTGTGGAGTATGATGGTAAGAAGATGGCTAAAGCCAGCGCTTGACCTCGGCCTTTAGGTGAAAAACACTAAGAGAGCTTGGAATTGTTCTAGATTTTTGAACAAAGGATATTACCATTGATGAGATCATCTTGCCGATGAGAGACATCAACAGTCTGTCAACTCAGCTCTAAGATTGAAAAAGCTTATCAGTTAACCACAGCATGCATTCATGAACCAAGTAGTACTGAGGAAGCCACTCAGCGGGCAGTTCACATCTTAGATGCAAAATATGAAAAGCAGACCTCCAATCAGTTGTTGACAACAATTGTCCTCACCTTAGTCTACAAGATCAAAACAAGTTGTTGGAGCTCCTCGGTAAAATGAGGACCTCTTTGATGGTACACTAGGTGATTGGAATACTGCTCGTCTCCCGAACTGAAAGAAGGTGCAAAACCGTATCCATGGCAGAGACCCAGTGCCGATTCAGTCAAAGAGACTCATGAAAGAGCTCAAAAGACTATGTGACCTAGGGGTACTACAGTGGCAGCCCGCATCTGAATGGGCTTCTCCATTGTTCATAGTACCAAAAAAGATCAGAGACTGTACGCTTCCTAAGTGATTTTAGAGAAAAAAAAGGATTGTTAGAAAACCATTCCCGTACCTAAAAGTAGTACAGTCATGCAAGAGTTAGAAGGTTTCACTATTGCCACAGCCCTTGATTTAAACATGGGCTACTACACCATTAGGTTGGATCCAGATGCATCCAAAATCTGCACCATTATATTTCCATGGGGTAAGTACTCTTACCTCAGGTTACCATTGGGAATTGCTGGTCTCTGACATATTTCAATCGAAAATGACGGAACTAATGGCCACCCTTGAGTTCGTAAGAGCTACATTGATGATCTACTATGTATCACTAGGTATCACCCTGGAAGACCACCTGGCTAAATTGGAATTGGTCCTCTCCAGACTGCAAGATGCAAACCTAAAAGTAAATGTCTCGCAAATCAAACTTCTGTGCCATCGAAACAGAATATCTTGGGTACATCCTCTCACGAGAGGGAATAAAACCACAACCCAAGAAGGTACAGTCGATACTTGCACTGACACCGCCCAAAATGTCAAAGACCTCCGTAGATTTCTTTGGCATGGTCCAATACTATAGATCTTTAGGCACGGCGCAGAGCGAATGTTCTTGCCCACTCACAAGCCTAGTAGGCGAGTGTGGTCATACCAAACAATCCAAACTTCTCAAGGTTAAAAAGAAACCCTGAAATGGACTGAGGAACATCAGCATTCGATGACGTAGAAAGGCCACTATTGCCAAAGATGTGTCCTTGGCCTACCCTGATTACTCAAAAGGGTTTGAGATCTATACTGATGGATCCAAGAGACAACTTGAGCCGTCATTACTCAGAACAACAGGCCAATTGCATTTTTCAGCAGAAAGCTCTCTGTCTGTCAGCAAAAATACAGCGTAACCCAAATTGAACTTCTAGCCATTGTTGAAACACTCAAAGAATTCAAAGGAATGCTGTGCCAGCCAATTGTAGTCTACACAGACCACAAGAACCTCATGCAAGATGCACTCGGGTTTAACCTGACAGGGTTTACCGCGTGCTTATTGCTAGAAGAATATGGTCCTGAAATCGGTATATCAAAGGAATCCACAACACAGTTGCGATGCTTAATGTCACCTTGACTTTGGTCCAACAAAGGACGCAAGGAAAACTGGATGACCTTCACCAAATGCTGGTGTTATTACACTATGCAATCAGAAGAGGGCCCATCCTCAGCACAATACTCAGACCTCATGAACTTTGTGTTTGCTAACCGCGAGCGAAGAGAATGCGATCTGTCCCTGACAGTTCGGGAGATTGCCGCAGCTCAACACATGGATAAAGCGCTGGACAAACTCAGCCTGCTGGAGGCATACAAACCTCAGCTGGTAGAAAATGTTCAAGTACTGCAAGGATGGCAAACTTGTCATCCCACAGGAACTCCAGCAGCGAAGTACAGTGGTACCATCACTACCTGTAGCATCCAGGGACAACCCATCTCAAGAAACCTCGTGCTGTGATGTATTGGAAAGGTTTGAGACACTCTGTCTGCAATCCATTGTCAAAAATTGTCATAAATGCCAAGTCAACACAACAACGCCAACATAAGTATGGTAAATTGCCTACAAAATTGGTTGTATCAAATCCCTGGGAGGTACTATATGTGGACCTAATCGGACCATACATTCTCAAGGGCAAAGACGGAACTGAAATTGACTTTATGCGTGTCACAATGATAGATCCAGCTACCAGTTGGTTCGAAATTGTGGAACTACCGGTAACTCTCAAATTCATCCGTTAACTCCCAAGGGCCTCAAGGGTACTAACACACATAATAAACCTAAAGAAGCATACTTTGATAAATCATCAGCACAAGTTGCTTCTTTAGTAAACAAGATCTGGTTTAGCCGCTACTCCACGCTTGTCAAGTAATCATTTATGACAATGGAAGCAAGTTCAAGCTCAATTTCGAAACCCTATGTGATTCATATGGTATCGCCGTAAGCCAACCAGCATCAAGAACCCCAAGCAAACGCAATACTAGAACGGATGCATCAAGTAATCATGACAATGTTCGCACGCTGAATTAGACATGGCCAATACAGTGGCTCCTAGTGACATAGCAGACTTCCTCACCTATGCTGCATGGGCCGTTCACTCCACATACCACACGGTACCTCAAAGCCTCCAGGTGCAGCAATATTTGGCAGGGACGTGCTGTTTGACATTCCCTACCTAGCTGACTGGAACAAAATAGGAGATCACAGGCAACGCCAAACCGATCGCAACACCGAACGTGAAAACAAGTCTCGCTGGGTCGATTGGGATTATAAAATTGGTGATAGAGTACTTCTTCGCAAAGAAGGTATCCTCCGCAAATCAGAGAGCAAATACCATAAAGATCCTTGGACTATATCGACAGTCCATACGAATGGTACCATCAGGGTTCACCGCGGAACAAAATCAGAAAGATTGAACATTAGGAGAGTAACACCATACTTTGACACAGACACTTAAACTAAAAGAACATGTCAGTGAATCAATCTTACCCTCTCCACACTAACACTTTACGCTGAAATAATGCTTCAGTCACTACTCAGCCAGTAAAGTCTTGTATCACTAGTATAACTCGGTACACAAAAACAAGTGTCTTCCACTCACACACAAAACGGCCTTCCCATTTTTCCTTTCCACAGGAAAGGTTTTTGTCACACACCTCACCTGACCCTCCATTCGTGGGGGAGGTGACATAGGCCAAGAATCTGAGATTCCAGGTGGAACTCCATGAGTCTCCTTCGCATTGTTTGACACAGAGGAAGGACTCAAAAGTCATAAGATATGAGTTTCTCAGAAATCATATCCAAACAGGATTGTCTTTTCTCAAGAAACCACCATACACATTGTAGGTGTTTCTTCAGTTGAATATACAATAGAGGTTTTCCTTCTCAGGAACCTTCACATGGGACAGTTCCTTTGGGCAGTTGAATATGGGCCAGTCATGGAACTGCCACAAATCACTGCCAATCTCTCCCATGATCATTTGTTTTTTTATGCATGAGATAACTAGTATCTCATTCATCACTTGTACAGTAGTGTTAAGCTCATAAAAACAAAGTCAGCAAAGTCTACAATAAGATTTTTTAAATACTTTCTGGCTTAGGTCAGACATGCTCACTCGCCAATTCTTGAAGAAGAGGACTGCTTAAAAGGGGAATCTTGCTGAATGGATGACCTGTATGTTTTTGGCAAACACCCAACATCCAAGAGGAGTGGTGGCACATAGAAGCAAGTAACAAAGACAACACACCTTTTGGATCGTGTTCTGTCTCACCATGAAACAACAAAACCTTACCAAAAGTCAACTGGGTAGCCTCGAGTACTACCGCATTTGGATCCTTCCAATGCGGTCATGGTAAAGCAAACTTGACGGTGTTGGGATCTTTTAAACTCAGGAGCTGGCCCAAGTAGTAATCACCACCTGCAGCAAATTGAAAATATATGTCAAGTATCTTCCCCATGCTCCACTCACCTCTGCAAGCTATTGAAGTAAAGAGAGGAGGAGTGGTAGCTGATGCTGCATGAGTTCCACTACCCTTCCTGATTCCATGGATATTGAAGTCAGATAGACAAACGTAGTTTCTACTACATCAAAGTACCTCTTGGCAATCTCTCCAATTTGCAATGCAAATGTCTGTGCTGCTGTGTAAAACTGTGAGCCGGAACAGATAAAAAACTTCTCTGTGCCCTCAAGCTATTCAGAATAAAGACATAAGTAACAACCCAAAGCAGTAAAAACACACAAATGTTCCTGGCCCTTCAAAGGATTGGAATACACATTTTTTCCTGGACAAACTTGCCTGTCTTGTCCATTTTTGTTTCATCGTACTTTAGAATCAGAAACACCCTCTTCAAATAATGTAGAGACAAACAATCAACATTGATACTGCGGACCATGAGATGCCACATCAGTAATGAAAAGCACCACACAAAAACATTACCTCTTCAATGGCCCACGTCAAAAGAAGCTTAAAAATAGTGCTGCTGATAGCATCGGCCTCCTTCTCATCTGTGTTGCCATCCTTCTTGGCAGATGCATGCTCTTCTTATAGCATGCGATGAATTGGTCGACTTCAGCATAAAATGGACAGACATCAATCGCTACTTATCTGGAACCGAACTTGAGTGCATCATAGAACTTTGAGATGTTAGATACAGATGAGTGCTTGCCATTATTCTTTATTCACATTTGTGAGAGGAAGGCTAGGAAGTATACAAGGTCGAGGCCTGTAGGAAAGGTCCCTGATGTCTTTATCCGTGAAATAATTTGTGGGATCTGCACGTTGTTCTGCTGACATGATGACAGTGCATTCCTTGAAGATGCTGGGGTACTTTCAAACAAGAAGTTAATGAAGGGCGACTCGAGATCTATGCTCCGCTCTTAACTTTTACTTAGTCCTTGGTTGGCAGTCATGAAAATTGCAGCAGCGTGTTCTGCCGCCCTCAACTTTTGGCGGATGTCGCCTGTAGCACGGTCATGTGGGTTGATCCGGCCACCACCCCTTGACACTGGCGACGTGCACCACTAGACATTGCGACTGGAGGAAAATTTGATGACTGTTTGGCTGGGGAGGTGGCAGCGGTGGCGATGGCTGCGCGGAAATTAATTCAATTGATGTTGATGTGTGGCACACGCACGCGTTGTTGAGTGCAGATAAAAATGGGACCCATTAGCATGTGCGTGATGCTTGCAATGCACGATTGCCCGTATCCAGGGTTAGCAAGGGATGCCCTAGAGGGCATCGGTGAGAGAAACGATAATCATACATGTGTTGTATGATTTTCCTCGCTCTTTTGTAGAGATATTTCTTCCACATAAAAGAGGGCTTATATCAAGCAAATCTCTTTCACGGAGCGAGGAAAATCATACAATTCTTGTATGATGCCTAGTTAAATTTACGGAAACGTCGATTTTCATGGTTCCCTCTAGAGAGGGAGGGCGCTTCAACAGGACTGAACTGATTCTGCTTGAAGTCTCTCACAATAGGGACAAATAAATACCTTTTTAAAACAAAATTGAAAAATCATGTAATGATACTTTAACAAAATCGGGTTGAAATAAACATTTTTTAGACCATGGGATATATTGGCAGCTCTTCCAATGTAGATATTCCCATTACACCCATTGAACTGAATAGTTTATTTGAGTTAAACACCTCTTGAGCAAATTCAGACCTTACAGCCAAGGGAGTCTGTATCTAGCTTGTGGGGTTGTTGTAAGTTGAAGGGGGGGTATATTTACGTTGATGTTGCAGAAGAGGCCCTCTTCCAGAGTTGACGATGTGAAGTCAACTTCTCTGCTGAGGACCCAGAGTAGTGCCTCCCCATGGGGAGTGCTTTGTTGAAGCCACCACACTTTAAACCTAGAATTAGCACAGTGTGTTCTGTATTGGATTCTTTACTCAACATGCATTTGTCATAAAAGAAATGAGACAGAGTGTGTGAATGTACAATACCACTGGCCATGAAGCACTGAATCTTGTTTCAAGTTTTTGTCAAAGCTTGTCTTTTGACAAATACATTGAATTAATAATATCTGATTGTGCATAGTTCGAAAATTTTACAACAGATACCAATTTCAAATTTTTAATGTGACTTTCCTCTTGACAACTAAAATCTAAAATCATTGGGTAGCATATCAGTGTGCAAAGTAAGGTCAGGAAATGTCTATGCAACAATCCTAACTGATAAAATGAATAAGTTTTCCATTACAAAGATACACTAACAAAGAACACTTACTGAAGATTGAGAATTCAACCTCATTTGCTGGTAAATGTTGTGTGTGGGCCCTGTGAATGTGATGTACTTGTTATAAGGTCATTGCAAACTAGAAATCCTATGGCAAGCGTATCTTCTTGGGCATTATGTGACAGACAGCTTTGTTGTTTTTGGGTCACATATCAATATTGGTAGGTGGAAAGTTCCACCCAAAGTGGGTTTCTTTCACATTTTATCTTCATGAACATTAACACCTCACCTGCTGGTAATCTTTACTGATGTTGCAATATCCTTCCTTCCTAAAAGTGGGCAGGAATAGGCTTCTGTTTGTCAACTGCAGATTAACTAATGTCAATACATCTGCATTATGAACAAGCAGGATATTGTGGAGTTGTTGCCACAAGTTTCCATATCATCACTGTGTCCTGGACAAACTTGATTGCCCTAAAAGTATGCAATGGCATCAAATAGTGATTACCATCTTCAGCCTTAATCTCTTGACAAAATGGCGCTTTGATTGCAGATCGAAGACCTGTTGCTCTTTAAATATTGCGATTCTTTTGGTCAGGCATAGCACTGACTGGATCTTTAGACTTGGAGTTCATTGGTAGGGAATGTTTTGACACAAGGCAATTCACTGTTGGTTGTCATGGAAGTTAGTGGTGGATAATAGTCCACTGGTCTGTCTTTGCGGGATGCATTTTTGATTCTAAAGAGTGTAACAATGAGAAGAAGTGCAACATGAGTAGTTTTTGTCTGATATGAACATTTGTCCATCTCATTACATCCACACAGACGTTGCATCCATGTCATGTGTGAAAAGTGACAACCATTTTTCTGGGATAGAACTGCACCTCTGTAGATGATACGTTATTTCATTGCTTAAACTGATCACTATGATAAGCTTCAGCCTACAAGTTTGATGCCAGTGGACACCCATTTTTGTACATGATTTGAAAAAGTTGTAGTCACCATTGTGTAAGTGTATGATCATGAATGATTCGTCAATACCACAGTATGGCCCTTGTTTTCTGATATGCTAGAAAATTTCAGCTATATTTCTTTCATTGCATGTCTAGCAGCAAATAGTTCTAACAAGCTCTAGCTTCTGGAACTATATTGCAGTGTCTTATCCACTGATACCTGTCACCTATAATGTTCATTAGGTACACATATTCATAGTATGATATTTATAGAGGCAGACTGAAAAAAACTTGCTCTTTTTTGTTGCATTAGAAACATACTGTATTCTACATAAAGAGAAATTACTTCACTCTTTTGAAAATAGATGGGATATGAATTCATAACTTCAACAGCCAGAAATTTGCTCCATATTTCTAATTCTGTCAAGGATCCTGTCGCTGTCATAGAGACAAGATTCTCTGTCTAAATGACTTTGTAGAACTCATCTTTGCGTTATGTTGGTGGTTTTTATGTTCAATCCTTTTATCTCATCTATGCTTCAGCCTCTATGTCTGCTGCCTGTGATCACATATATACAACAAACAAATCTTTCTTGTAGTTGCCATTATGTAGAAGTATGTCATAGTGGCAACAATCTCTGCATCTATAAGAACTGCAAAAATCCCCTTTGTGTTGTGTCTGGTGGTATGGTATATTAGTTAGATGGGAACTACGATGTGCATTGAACTGTGGCATCATGCCATTGTTGATGGCTAAAACACTAGATATTGTAAAATGTACATCAAAAAAGAGAAAATAAAGTTGGACAGTCCTGGCATTATATTATGCTCTATGGTATTTATGAGACATACGTGTTGTACTATTGCATCACGCGGAAGTTACTACTTTTACATGTATTGTACCGTATAGTACCATACCATAGCAGAAATATCATAAAACATTTTTATGATATTGACATCATCTTTTTTGTCAGTGCAAAATTACCACGCTTTTGTCACAGCGCGCACGAAATTCGGATTTGCCGATATCATAAAAAGTTTGTACGATGACCACACTAAAATTACGGCATTTTATTATATTGAAGGCTGTTGTTATGATGATGATGATGATGATGATGATGATGATGATGATGATGATGATGATGATGATGATGATGATGATGATGATGATGATGATGATGATGATGATGATGATGATGATGATGATGATGATGATGATGATGATGATGATGATGATGATGATGATGATGATGATATGATGATGCTATTGCCAAAGAAGCTAGTGCTGAAGGTTATCCAGATGATGATGACATGGTCAGTGATGATGAACAATACCATGAAATGTCCCTTGTGAAGAAATAAGGTTAAGCTTCCAGCCCCAAGAAAATATTTACTAAGATGCATATCATCTCTCTCAGACTTCAGTCAAAAAATAGGAAATGCAAGGACAAATGAGATCAGGGGTAGTTGCTAGTCATGTTGCAATAATTGGCTTTGAGTATTGATTGGTCAAAATGGTGCATAAATAATAATATTCCAAACCGTTCTGCATGAATCACTCTGATTTCCATGCTTGTGTGGAAATAAGACAAGTTGTGCTCAACAATTCTATGACTACGAAGAAGCAATCACATAATCCCATGAAGATTACAATATGGATCCTAGTTTCTTGGAGTATGGGGATTCCACTGACACAATGTGTCAGAGTTCAATTTGTCAAGGACAAGGACATGAACTGGAACATCAAGTCCGGCAGACTGAAACTCATAAAATGATCACAAATTTCCAAAGGTGTAGATATCATTTAATCATTGTGGATGATGCATTCAAAATGCAAAAACATGACAAAAAGGTCACCGAGCATAAGGCTTGACAAAGCACACACAATGGAGGGCACCTTGGTGGTATTTACTACTCTGACATGTAATTGTAAGGCCAAACAAGCTAAAACAGCAGTCCTGAATTCCCTGTTCTTGATACAAACATGTATCCACTTCAGACTGCTGGTTCAGGTGTTTTGGGAAAGCAGGATATGTGACTATTCACCAAGACCTGATAAAATGATGTACTTGTGATGTTGGATTGGGTTCAAGCCTGGTCATGGGTTTTCTTAGGTAATTTGAACAGTGAAGTTTGGGAATTGATCACTGGGAATGTCAAATCTAGGAGGGGGTGAATTGCTACTGAATTTTGCTGTGTGCAAGTTTTATCTGGGCCTTTCACCACAGAGGAAGATCATATTTCTTTGCGCATGTCTCTGTGTGTTGTATATCAACCTCTTACCCACCCAACAAGGGCAACAAGGGCAATCTACCCTGGGTTCTAAGCCTCATATAACTGATTTCCACATTAAGATCAAAGCCCAGTGATCTATTTGACACTAAAAATGAAGGGATTTGCTCTGCGGTGTCAGGTATGGTTGCTAAATGTTTCTACCAAAAATTGCATGTCCACTGCCTTCAACTTGGATGTAGGTTGAGAAGGGTGATTTAGCTTATGCCTGTGGTTATTTTTTCATCAATGAGTGCCCCTGTGACTTATCCCAGGTCATCATGCATCAGAGTGAGTGCTGAGCCAACTTGGAAATATTAATGCTCCATGAAGTACTTCCTCTGTTGCAACCCCCTTTCATCCAATCAACAATTCCGGCCATACAAGGCAACAAGAGGTACATCAATTGTCTTCAAAAGTATTGCACAGAAGACATGGACTTATCAACTTCTGTGCTGAGATTGAACATCACCTTTACATCCTTAGAAGCCAATTAAATAGATTGCAAATCACCCACTGACCATGAAATGAAAGCCTTTGGGATCTAAGTGGAAGAGAATGAGAAGCAGCAAGTGGAGTCATACTGCAGACTGCTTGTGTAAAGTCATGGTTAAGCTGAGTATATGTCTGAAGGCTTTGGATTAGCTTCAGAGGGAATATAAGATTGCATTTGCTAGAAGCCAGCCTGAAGACTAACAGGACTAGCAGAAGTACTAATAGTAGTGGAGAAATGTGTTTTGGTCAGAGATATAAGACACAACTAGAGCTCCTTACACTGATGATCGGCCAATTTACATTATGTATAGTTGTTATGAGGCAAGTTGATTGGTGGCTAAGCTATTGAATTATGTGATAATGGAGAAAAGAATTGGGGCAACCAACACTGCAAACGAAAAACACCGGTAACCTCCCCGTACACTCGCAAAACATCAGAGTGTACGGGGAGGTAACCGGAATTTCAAGAGTGTACGGGTGGGTTACCGGTGTTTTTATACATTACTTAAGCCGCATTTTAGTTTATCACGCTAAGCTTTGAAGCAAAAAAAATCTTCCGAGTGGTTGTTTGTTTCATGATTCACATTTTGCAAATCACGAGTTGTAAACAGCAAGATCACGTGTTGGGTCTAGTTTTGGTTTCAATTCTAGGCTTGATCTATGATTTCATTTGGTGAGTGCGCTTTGGGCCTATTCATATTTTCAAAATAATATGGTACTATCAGAAGTGACTGCGCCAAAAAATGAGAACACATAAGAATAATAAGTGGGGCTGAAAATGAGAGTAGTGTGTCTACGTGTTTGTTACTTATTCCTTTGTATCACGTCACCTAATTCTTGTGTGGCATATTTGTATGATAATACAGTTTTATTACATCATCTACATAGGTACCATACTACAACAATGGTGCTTGACCCAGACACAACAGTATGGTACAATAGCAGTGCGCCCTCTCACTGCTTTCATATCACACAATTATTTTTTTCAATTACATCACTGATACCCCACTGGCCCATCATGGGAATTACCGAAACTCAGTCCACAGACTGAGTTATCCCTCCCGCCTTGCACCACCATGTTGCCAACAACAATTGGCAGCGGCCGGTATATTTTGGGGGTGAGTAACCACAATTTCGTCTTGTTCTACAATTTTATGCTCACCACACGGCCAATTTTTTTCCAATTAATTATTTGCAGGCCTGCCGGCGAAATCGCTGAAACTCAGTCCACAGACTGAGTTAGGCATTCCGCCTTGGACCGCCGTGTTGCCAACAACAATTGGCAGCGGCCGGTATATTTTGGGGGTGAGTTTTGATGAACTCACCATTTTTTGCACTATAATACTCACCACACGTCCATTTTTTTCCAATTAACTAGTTGCAGGCCTGCCGGCGAAATCGCCGAAACTCAGTCCACAGACTGAGTTAGGCATTCTGCCTTGGACCGCCGTGTTGCCAACAACAATTGGCAGCGGCCGGTATATTTTGGGGGTGAGTTTTGATGAACTCACCATTTTTTGCACTATTATACTCACCACACGTCCAATTTTTTCCAATTAATTAGTTACAGGTGTACTGGCAAAATCGCCGAAACTCAGTCCACAGACTGAGTTATGCATTCCGCCTTGGACCGCCATGTTGCCAACAACAATTGGCGGCGGCCGGTATATTTTGGGGGTGAGTTTTGATGAACTCACCATTTTTCGCACTATAATACTCACCACACGTCCATTTTTTTCCAATTAATTAGTTACAGGTGTACTGGCGAAATCGCGGAAACTCAGTCCACAGACTGAGTTATGCATTCCGCCTTGGACCGCCGTGTTGCCAACGATTTTTGGCAGCGGCGGGTATATTTTAGGGGTGAGTTTTCATGAACTCATCATTTTTGACCCTATTATACTCAACACATGTTAATTTTTTCAATTAAGTAGTTACAGGCCCAGTTCTGAAATCCCCAAAACTCAGTCCACAGTATGAGTTTGGGATTTTGCTTTGCACCGCCACGTTGCCAACAATTTTTGGCAGCGGCGAGTATATTAACAGAGGTGAGTTGAATAGAATACAATTATTTCTACACTTGTCTTGACTACATCTAATTTTCAATTATTTTATTTCAGGCCAGGCACGGGAACAGCCGAAACTCAGTCCACAGACTGAGTTTGGCATTTTGCCTTGCACCGCCGTGTTGCCAACAACGGTTTGCAGAGGCATGTAAATTTTTATGGTGAGTTATTGAAGTCAAACTATATTACAATTGTTTTCATGTCAGCTTTGTTTCAACTAAACAATTAATTTTCTTCTACCTTGGTGATAATATTGTCCACAGTATCGTTTTTCATGTTGGAGCAGCTTGGGGCTGAAATTTTGGCACCTGTGTCATTTTTGGTGGGCTTGGGGTGGTGGGCGGGCCCCTAAAACATGTTAATGTAGTATGTTATTATTAGTGGAGATAAAATACACATACTCTATTATTGTAGTCCAACAGTAGGTAGCCCTCCCGGGAACCCTCCTGTACTGTTCCGGTAGCCCTCCCATGTGCTCCAGTAACCCTCCGGTACTCTCCGGTAGCCTTCCCATAACCTTCCGGTTACCCTCCCGTACACTTCCGGTATGCCACAGGTAAACATTTTTTTAGCTACTAAGTAAAGCAGTTATAGCCACTAATTAGATTGATATCGATTCTAAGACTTACTGAGAAGTCTCTTTTCCTGTAAAAACATACCAATTCCTATCGTACGTAGAAAAAAATCGAAATGCTCCTTTTGGTCTCAAATTTCTGGTAACCTCCCGGTAGACTCCGGTAACCCTCCCGTACGCTAGTTTACCGGAGGGTTACAGAAGTGTACGGGGAGGTTACCGGAAGATACCATTCCGGGGGCTCCGGTAACCTCCCCGTACACTCGAGTGTACGGGGAGGTTACCGGTGTTTTTCGTTTGCAGTGAAGTCTAAGGGTTCATTGCAAAAATGGGTAAAATGGAATAGTGCACATTTTTAAGCTCCAGCACTTCATGAATTTCTAGACCTTTAGTTTAGAATTTTTTATGATCTTTGTACAGTGATTACATCAAACACATAGGTGGATTGGCATGGCAAAGGCACAATAAAGTGTTGATGACCTCATATTCCCAATGAATTTGCTACAATATGCAATGATGTCCCCTAATTCCAAATTCAAGGGCTTCAATATACTTTCTGGAGCTGTATTTCATCAAAATGTTTAACAGTGTGGAAACAATTACATGATGACAGAAAACGAAATGTTTTTTACTGTGGCCTTCATTAAGAGTTTACATCTATGTTATTGTGTTCAAACAAACAAGTGTCCACCAATCACAAAAAACCTTTGATAACCTCAAGACCTAACAGGTCTTGCATTGGCTTCAGATTATTTCATGTAGAGGGTCTTTGGAGCATTTTGTCATATTGTTTCTCTAGTCGTCATTGTCTACCTAAACTATTTGATATGACAGATGGGATGGCACTGACCTAAGCCGGAAGTAATCGAAAAGTAGTTGTAGATAAAGGAAGTAAAAAAGGGATGCTCCAGCTGTTTGGAGTTTATTTTTTATGAGCTATAAAACTGATTGAGGACTGCCTCATGGTAGTCCTCTCTAGTTTATCATGCATTTTGCATGCAATTTGAGGATGTTAGATTTCTATGAACCCTATTGGATTCATGCATGCCAAACTGGGTGTACATGCACCTGGTTTGGGCTGTACATGCATTCTTGCATGCCACCCTGAATCCATCTGAACCTGATTGGGCTGTAGATGTGATCCTGCCAATGGGTCCCCCAGGACCCAATGGTCTTGTTAATAAGTCCTGCAGGACTCAATGGTCGTGTTAATGAGTCCTGCTTCTATTTGGTGTGATCCTACCCTTAGTTAGTAGAATTCCTATTTGTATGTGTACCCATGGGCCTGATATTGGGCCCAGGTTGGGTCAGGGGTACCAGTAGGTATCCTTGGCTCATGTCACTTGCCCCCACGAATGGAGCGATAAGGTGTCAATGCACACAAAAAAGAATACCTCCTGAGGAAAAAAAGAAACCCCGAGGAGGAAAAAAAGATGGTGTAGCATATGACGAAGCGTAAGTCTTAGGTGGAGAAAGGGGTTAGGTACATGGTATATTTAGTTTATTCAAAGTATGGTGTAACTCTCCTGATGTTAAGTCCCTAGGACTTAGTTCCACGTTGAACCCTTATTGTGCCATTCGTATGAACTGACGTGATAGTCCAAGGATCACTTTCATACCGGCTTTCTGTTTTGCGGAGGATACCGTCTTTTCGCAGCAGTACTTTGTCACCGGGTTGGTAGTCCCAGTCTATGCGAGAGGCGTTCTCCCGCCGTGTTACGGTCTGTTTGCTGGTGTCTATATTCCCCTATTTTAGACCAGTCAGCAATGTAGGGGACGTCAAACAACATGTCCCTTCCAAAAATAGCTGCTACTGGCGATGTCTTTAGTACTGTGTGATAGGTAGAGCGAACGGCCCATGCAGCGTTTGTGAGAAAGTCAGCAATGTCACTCTCGCTGATGGCGCCGGTCATATCCAATTCAGCTGTGCGGAGCATCGCCATGATTGTTTGATGCACCCGCTCGAGTATTGCGTTCGCTTGTGGGTTTCTGACACTGGTTGGCTTACGCTTCAGACCATATGAATCACAGAGGGTCTTGAAGTGAAGTTTAAATTCACTTCCGTTGTCGTAGATAATGTATTGGCTACATGGGTAATGGCTAAACCAGGTCCTGTTGACTATATTACCTACTGTTGCTGACATCTTGTCAAAGTAGGGTTGCTGTGGTTGGACATGTGTGTCTTTGCTCCATTGCCCCTTTGTACCCGTGGGAATAGCTGTGATATCGGCAACTCTACAATTTTGAACCAGCTTGTTGCGGGGTCGATCATTGTGACGCACATGAAGTCAATTTGTGTCTTGTCCTTGCCCTTAAGGGTGTACGGTCCTATGAGGTCCACACATAATGCCTCCCAAGGGTTGGTGATTGCGAGTTTTGTAGGCAGTTTCCCGTATTATAAATGTCTGTGCTTGTTCACCTGGCAACTATGACACTTCTTGACGTGTGATTGGACTGTCGTTCTTAGACCTTTCCAATACATCGAAAGATGAAGAGGTTCTTTGAGACGCTTGGTCCCGGGGTGTTGTAGGTAGTGGTGGAACCAAGCTACCGCACGGTGTTGGAGGCTTTTTGGAATAACCATTTTGCCATCATTGCAGAGTACTTTAATGTTCTCAACTAATTGAGTTGAGTAGCCTTTGTCTAGAAGGCTATCATCTTCTTGTTGTGCCTCCGCTATCTCTCTGGTTGTGAGAGGATGGGGTCCTCTTTGTTTCAATTCGCAAACACCTGGTTCATGGATTCCTCGCTGGTTGCTCGGGATGATTCCGGCTGTTTCATGTTATGGTAACACCAACACTGGGCGAAGGTCATCCAAGTTGACCTGTCATCTGTGACGGGTCCATAGTCCAGTTGTGAGATGGCATTTGCAACTGTATTGTGGATGCCCTTGATATACACGATGGTGGGGCCATACTCTTCTAAGAGTAATCTCCAGCGATACACTCGATCAGAGGTCAGACCTAGAGCATCCTGCATTAGATTTTTGTGGTCAGTGTAGACCGTAATTTGTTGTCCCCAAAGCATGCCTTTGAACTCTTTTAGGGTTTCTACTATGGCCAGTAGTTCTTGTTCGGTCACGCTATATTTTTGCTGCGCCTGACTCAGCTTTCTACTGAAGAACGCCAGTGGCCTGTTGTTTTGAGTAATTACAGCGCCCAGTTGATATTTGGAACTATCTGTGTAAATCTCAAATCCCTGTGAGTAATCAGGGTAGGCCAAGGTAACATCGCGAGCGATAGTTGCCTTTACAGTGTCGAATGCTTGCTGATGGATGTCATCCCAATGCCACGGCTTTCTCTTAGTTTTGTTAGCCCTTGTGACCTTGGTGTGTCCACACTCACCAACTAAGTTGGTTAATGGTGCAAGTATTTCACTGCATCTTGCCCAAATGTCTCTGTAGTATTGGACCATGCCCAAAAACCTACGGAGTTGTTTAACATTTTGAGGCGGTGTTAATGCAAGGATTGCCTGTACCTTCTTTGGTTGTGGTTTTATTCCATCTCTGGATAGCACATATCCTAGGTATTCTGTCTCCGCAGCACAGAAAGACGACTTGCGTGCATTCATGTCAAGCCTGCGTCTCGCAACCTGATGAAAACCCTTCTCAATTTAGTAAGGTGGTCTTCTAAGTTACTCTTGCTGATGCATAGTAAATCATCAAGATAAGTTCAGACGAACTCAAGGGTTGCCATTAGCTCAGACATCTTAGCCTGGATGATGTCGGGAGAACATGCAACACCCATTGGTAACGGCAGGTAAGAGTATTTACCCCACGGAAAGATAATGGTGCATATTTTGGACGCATCTGGATCCAATCTAATGGTGTAATAGCCCATATTTAGGTCAAGGGCTGTGGCATATGTAAAGCCTTCTAGTTCCTGTAGAACAGTGCTGATTTTGGGAAAGGGAAACTGTTTTCTCACCATACGTTTATTTACTTCCCTAAAATCGCTGACAACCTGAACGGTGTTGTCCTTTTTGGGTATGATGAATGTGGGTGATGCCCATTCAGAATCATCTTGCCATTTAAGTACCCCTAAGTCACATAGTCTTTGTACCTCTCTTTTGGTGATTTCTATGTTCTTCTTGGGTATGGGAAAAGGCCTGCCATGGTATGGCTGTGCTCTTTCCTTTAACTGGAGGGAGACCAGCTTACAATCCCAGTCACCTAGCTTCCCACTAAATAGCTCCTCGAATTCTTGTAGGAGCTCCAGTAACCTTGCTTGTTCTGGGCCACTTAGGTGTGTGCAATTGTCTCTGACAATTGCAATGAGATCCGCTTTTTCATACTTAGCATCTAGTATTTTTATGAGGCGCTTTGTTGCCTCCAGAGTGCTCTGTGGTTCCTTTGATGTCTCTTGGTAGATGCTATTATTCATAGTCCAAGCTTTTTCCACAGTCGCTCTTGTCTGTAATTTGTTGATGTCTCTCATTGGCAGTGAGATGTCATCTACTGTGATTTCCTTTGTCCGAAAGTCTAGGACAATTCCTAACTCTTTCAAGGTATTACTACCTAGAATGAGGTCAAACCCTGGTTTGGTCATGTCATCTTCTTTGTATTTCACAATGTCAGGCTGTAGAAGATACTCCTTGGAATTGGAGTACTCAAAGAATTTGACTCTGATCTTACCTCTTCAGTTGTCTGGAAGCTCCCATTTGACGTATGCCAAGACTTTGACACCTGCCGAGCCAGGTAGGGAAAAGGCTTGTCTTTTCCTTTTGGAAGGAAAATAAGGTCTCCATCAGACCCAGAGTCCAGTAGGACTTTGATTTTGTTACTGGGGTGACTCCACAGAGGTTGTTTGTATGCTCTGGCGGATTGACTTTCAGTCGCTGGTTCCATTACGGCTACTAGTGCCGTGACACCGAGGCGGTCCTTGGTGTTTGTTGCAATCATTTCTTGTTTGTGATTGATACTGTAATTCACACTGGGCATGATAATATTGGCCTCACTACGTTGTGTTTGTTTACTGACAACTTTTTAGGGTTAGGGTTTTTAGTTAGATGAGGTCGTTGACTTCATTTTATTTCGAATTTTTAATTCGGGCTTTTTTGTTTTGGAACAAGATTTTTTTGATATTTTGTTTTTAGCGACAGCTATTTTAATTGATTTCGAATTTTGACTTTTATTAGTCAGGATAGCTTTACTCGGACTGGGGGTAGTGTAACTGTCAATTGCAGTATTTAATTTACGTTTCTTACATCTACGTAATTCCCCAGTGCTATCAGACCCACACCCTCACAAACTGTCGTCGGAGTCGCTGTCACTTTCCAAGTCATTAGCGCGACGTTTCTTGCGCTTGCTAGACTTCTTGCGGAGAGCTTTCTTCAACTCCACCCGCACTATCTGGGCAAAGTTCGCACCTTCAGGCTTCCTTTCTTTAGAATTGGGCTTACCTGCGCCCCCATTCTTCTTGATAGGAGTACCATCCTTGTTATAGCAACGGCAGTCACGCGTATTGTGACTTTTGTGTGGCCCCCCATGTTTCTTGCATAGCACACAGTGCTTTTCGGTCCAGCCCACCTTCTTGGGCTTCTTGGGGATGCAGGAGTCCATCGACTCCATCTTCCGCTTCTGTTCAGCCCCCTTCACCTTGATTGTGCTAGCAGGCTCGTTATCGAGTTCCGCATTGTTCTCGATATTCTCCAGGACCAATAGTAGGGCCCTAGTACTGACTAGAGTGGTGTTCTCCGTCAAGTCATACTGGGTCTGCCACTTGGCTGGACACATGCGCAATAGATGAGTCGCGAGGTCAGCGTCATCAAGGGGCAATACCTTCTTGGTAGCCTGATTAGCCTTTGGCCTGTAATACAGGCAGGGCAATGTCTCGAGGTAGCTGTTGAGCTGTTCTACTTGGACGAAAAACTGATGTATCGAAACCCGGTTGGGCTTCTTCAACGTATTCGTAATATAATACTTGAGGGCCTTGCCCGCGTCATGACAGAACACCTGCAACAGGTGAAACATGACGCACTCGTGAAACGAGTCCCGCAAGTCTTCTTGGGATTCTCCGTGTGCGGTACTCCCTTGATGTCTTCCCAAGGAGCTTTAGTCACTTGGGCCTTGATGATCTTCTCCCATGGCTGACGAGCCTTGTCGGAGAGGAGGTTTCCGTACAGCTTGAAGGGCTTCGCGCTGGCCGTTGAGACAGGAAGCTTTGCATCTTTAAGAACCTTCAGGAACTTGTCGTAGGAGGCCTTGGCTTCCACTAGTGCAGGTGAAGCAGTCTCCGTGGTCGTACCGGGCGCATCTCCTTTATTGCCCTTCTTCCTTTTTTTGGCATTGCGTACTTTCACGTACTCCTCCTTTGCTAGTTCAGCCTCGATCTTGGCTGTTTCAACAGCCTTCTTGGCTTCAGTGAAATCCGTGTCAAGCCCCATTTGCTTGCACGTGTGAATCGCTGAGCGTACATGCAGTAGAAACTGCTCGGGAGTCCCGGACGCCCATACCGCCACCTTAAACTCATTCCCAGATTTGGGGGGGTCAATTTAAAATAGGTGGTCATTTTGTCTTTCGCGAGGGCATCCTGCACGGGATCCTGCTAAGGAATATAGCGTATAGGGGAATTCTTCCTGCCAACGCCACGTTCGCACTCTACCCACTTGAGCCCTTCTGGAAATGCTTTCACGGAGGACATGGCTCTCAACTTTTCACCTAGACTAGTGCCTATGAAGAGCGTATTGTAGGAGCTCCTTGGTGGACTGAGGAAAAAATCGTTTGCACGGTGACGTGCAAGGAACGTAGTACCCTGCGTGGTAAACCTCGTCTTGTCGACCGCCTGTAGGTCATCAGGATGAGCCTTTTGTGTGGTAGAATTTGCAATCAACTTACCGAGTTTGGCTATCGTACGATAGTGACCTAAGCCGGAAGTAATCGAAAAGTAGTTGTAGATAAAGGAAGTAAAAAAGGGATGCTCCAGCTGTTTGGAGTTTATTTTTTATGAGCTATAAAACTGATTGAGGACTGCCTCATGGTAGTCCTCTCTAGTTTATCATGCATTTTGCATGCAATTTGAGGATGTTAGATTTCTATGAACCCTATTGGATTCATGCATGCCAAACTGGGTGTACATGCACCTGGTTTGGGCTGTACATGCATTCTTGCATGCCACCCTGAATCCATCTGAACCTGATTGGGCTGTAGATGTGATCCTGCCAATGGGTCCCCCAGGACCCAATGGTCTTGTTAATAAGTCCTGCAGGACTCAATGGTCGTGTTAATGAGTCCTGCTTCTATTTGGTGTGATCCTACCCTTAGTTAGTAGAATTCCTATTTGTATGTGTACCCATGGGCCTGATATTGGGCCCAGGTTGGGTCAGGGGTACCAGTAGGTATCCTTGGCTCGTGTCAGGCACTTGTAGAGTCCTCCATTGCATCGGACGTTGAACATGTAAAAGAAAGATTCCTTGCATTGTGAAATTATTCTGGTGTATTTGATACTTGATGAAGACATCAATGCCATCCATGAGGCCTATTGCAACTTGCCATGATCCCAGATCCTTCACAAACCCATTGAATTTAGTTGCATACACAAACATTGTCAGCATGAAGATCAATAACCTCTGGCTTTACAAGCAAGGTATGTTGTTCATTTGCAATACTCCACATGAAGATCTGAATGACATCATATGATATATGCATCAAGGGGCAACCCTGACTTGGCACAGATGATGAAGTTGTCCTACCAAGCTACAGCAGATACCATTGAAAAATGTTTGCATTGAGCTCTTCAACAATAATATACCATCACCCCAAGCTCAGATACAGTATTGACAAGTAGACATAACGTGCTACTAAATAATTATGCTTCTAAGAAGATATACTGAGTTTAAGCACTTATAATAAGCACAAAAGAATTCATCTCATAACAGCTCCAGTGAACCTGGTTTATTATTTCCATTAAAATCTCTACCTCTTTATCTAAAATAAATCACCTCTGAGACACAAATCTCATTACTGTTGGTCAATCTGTCTTTTATATGGCAAATGGCAAAAGTTCTTCTCTTGTGTGACCATACAAACAAAGCAAGGAGGTGAGAGGGGGACATGGAGGTGAGAGAGGGGCATGAGTAGGTGCAGCTGGGCCTAGAATATTGACGAGGTGGCACAACTTATTGTTCAAAAAATATAAATCACCCAGAATTAAATATTGTTTTCAGTGGGTTAGATATTGATTGACAAATATTGCAATAGTTGCTTACTTGTTGTTATTGTTGTTGTTGTCATCTTTCTCCACAGCAATGGAAATGTTGCCATGGAATTTAAGAAAAATCCTCAAATAAAAGAAGTTATCTCTGTATTCATGCTCTCTTCACTCTGGCATCCATTTGTTGATCTTAAAGAATTAGGTTTTCAAACAGACAACAAACAGTTTCAATTGAAGGAAAATAATCAGTCACAAGATTGAAGAGTTTGCAGTCATGCACCAAACTGTTGTTTGTAATATCGATTTTCTTGATAAACTGTGAACAGCAGTGATACTCTTTAGAAAATGGCTCAAAGGCAGCTGATCAGACAAAGTTGTTTTACTCATGCTTGAAATAATATCATTTGACTGCCATTTTATCCACTTGATTTTGCATGATGATAGGCAACTAAGCATTTTCTAGTCTTGGAAGATCAGTGCCCATTATTCGACCAGTTATCAAGTATGTGTTCCAAGACATTTGCCATGTAGCACCCAATGATATGAACTTCCCCTTGGAAACAGGCACCCAATTGCACAAAATCATGGACACAATTATTAAAGACTTCTGAGTGTTCAAATGGAGATTTTACAAACAGACTAAGTACATCATGAATTTTTCAATGCAATGCTTTTGTGATTCTTTTTGTATTACTTGTCGATGACATCTTTGCATACATAACATCATCTGAACCAAGAAGAGTCTAGGAATTTTACAGGTGTGCATAATGTACCGTGACATTGAGTCTTTTAGTGAGAAAAAATATTATTTTGACTTTTGAAATAGTCCAAACAGAAAGCTTCAGCTCAATGCTACTGTATGTATTGACCATGATTCAAACTTGTTCAGTCGACAAGAATTAAAATATGACCTTGCAGCACATATGATCCAATGCAGGCTTTTATCATCCAGTGCATTATATACACGACAAAAGTTGTGAGTTCATTCAAGGCTTCTTACAATTGCTCCTCCATAGCTCTGATATCAATGATGTCCAATTCACAAGCAAAAATCCACAGTATAACTCAATTTTGAAACATATACAAAAGACAGTAGGCAAGGTGCTTCAAACATTGCTCTGTAACAATCAGTTGCAGAAAATCAGGCAAGCCCAAGGCATTGTCAATCATGCCTTGGCAAGGGCAATACACTCAAAGCAAGTTACATAGGCCACCACACTCACCAGCATATCAGGAGAGGAGCTCCTGTGTTCAGCCAAGCCATCTTCTTGAATGTCATGCTAAGTACAGACCAACAAACAATTGCAAATTGTTGTCAACAGTATGTCAATGACAACCTTTGCCCTGCCAATTGGGAGCAACATCAGTATGACTATGTTCCAGGTCAGCAAGTGCTGAAGAAAGTACACAACCCAACTAAATTTGAAGTGACAACTACTAGTCCTTACATCATTGAGCAAGCCGGTGTCAAATGGTATGCTCACTATCAACTTGATACAGGTCTTGTCAAATGCCTCAAAATGTGCAATGCTGTTCTGTGTCATGAAATCAATAGTGGGTGTTTGCTTATGTTACGCGTTTTCCATTCCACCTCACGAAGACAAGGAATATAACAGTGTGATATCAGAGGTTTTCAAATGTTCCTATGAGCATTCTGGCAAATACAACATTCTCTTTTTTATCCCACCTATACTGGTGGGAGAGTCCGACTTGCAATGGATGGGAAGAATATCATGCCTCTGTCCATCCCACTATCATTTCATAGGAAGCTGTCCTATAGCACAGTTAGCAGCATTGTCTAGGTAAGGGCATAACTGTTAGAACCTGATACTTGGCATCTCTCTTGTTGGTAATATTTTTGACAGTCAAAGCTTTGTCATGATCCCAGAATCATGGCACTTGGGAAAATTCTTCAAGTCGAATCTGGTCCATCATCAATAGGTTTAATAACGGTGAATTGAAAACAGAAAATAGCAGTATCACACCTGCCACTCTATAAGATGTCATAGGTCCATACAAACTCAATTATGTATTCAAATTCTGCCACTGGGTAGGAGGCGTTTTTACTCTTCACTATAGTCTACAGTTACAGTGCTCTGTCTGCATTTTCTTTGCATTCTTTACAAGTCTTGTCATTGACTATCATAATGTGGGGTTCGCTTGTTGCAAGATTTCATCTCCTTGGATGAGTGCGTGAACTGTAAATATTACTTTGAATATCATTACACCAGCATCACTTAATTAAAGCTATGCTTTTAAAGAATTTTCAATTATTGGAGTCTGGAAGGTCTAATACAAAGAATGATGAAAAGAGAACTACACCATTCTAAGTCCCCATTGGCAATGCTTGTCTGCGTCACAATCCTGTCAAAGCCTACTGTTTAATTTTCTGCATCATCCCTCTTTTGCACTCCAACAAGACCAACAAGGAATACCATTGACCTCCACCACCAATCATAGTAGCAATCACAAAACTATTCACAAAATAGTCCTCATCAACTGATTCGCTGCAACAAGAGTAGGAGCCCTTGTTGAAGAAACAAATTAATAAGGAAAGTACAGACACCAAGCTACTTACTAACCTGATTTTTTGTGACCTGGTACAGTTGGAAACAGACATATCAGTGATCCGTGATCCATTGCTCCTCCAAAACATTTTTGTAACAATCTGATTCAACTCTCAAGTTTCTTGCCTACAAAATGTCAAAAAGGCATTTGAAAGTGACAGATATCAAGCATTTTGAAGAGTGTCTAAAACAAACACTTATAATGACATGTCTTGCCATGCAAAAAGTGCTTTCTGCCCTCTTGAGTTTTTGTGCATCAATTATTGTTGGTTAATGAAATGATGAAGCATGATCAACAGAAGTAGTTAGTTATATTGATAAAATAAGGACAATAGAAGATGAATGCACACAGAGTTTGTGCTTACATCGCCTTTTCTGTTTCTGAACCAATTCTCTATTTTACCCCCATCCTGCTCCAAACAACTACTACAGCAACACAGAAGGAACAGGCAAAAAACATCACAGAGGTGATGAGTATAAAAATAACAATAATGTACTGACCAAATAATGTTGCTACGTGTTGGTATGGCAGCGAGAAAGCAATCTCGCCCCATGAAGTGTTAAGATATGAGCATTATGGAATGATGTGCTGCTTTGGCAAAACACAATGTGAATTGGAATTGAATTGTAAAGTTACAGAAGGGGTAAAGTTACAGGATGTTGCTTCACAACAAGCACATCATCAACTGCAATAGAGGTGGTCATGGGTGAGACAGCAACAAATGATATGATAGTCGTAGTGGTTGTAATCCTGTGTTTTGACTATAAGATGAATGATGAGTGCAGGCATGATGGTGTGATAAGTGATGGACAACAATGTATAGTAAATGGCAAAGTACCATATGGTATTATTCAATAAACAGTGTGCATCTTGCGAAAGTGATGGAGCAGTCCACAGACATATTTAGGTTAAGATACAGTAATATTTCAGACAGGTTCAAGGCATGTCTAGTTGATTTGCTTGCAAAGTTTTGTTCTTGAATTGTATTCACAATGATTTTTACATATTTTTTTGTACTTTTAAATATGGTGGGTCTTGGGGGTATAACATAAAGCTTTGATTGGAAAAGTATATGGTAAGATAAATTAATATGGGTGTTATTTTTACGTTAACACATTTGCATTGGGCATGATACGGTGAACGGCCCTCTTCCATGCTGACATGGCATTTTGCCTTAAAGATTGAGTGGAGGAATGATGATTTCTGTCTTAAAATCCTGTCCACTTTCTACATATTTCCTCTGCACTTCTTATTCTGTCATGCACTATTATATCTTACACTCTTACACACAACAACAATAGGATTATGGCTGGTCGTCTACACCTATAGTGCTGTATCTCAGTGCCATACTATTCAAAATACTGATTTCACCTGGTGCCTACCCTTCCTCTATCACTTTATCATACCCAGCATCATTGAAAATTACCCACCATGTTATTATTCAAAATGGATACATATCACAAGGAATGGCCATTAAGATGATGCCTGCTTCCACAAGCATCAGCAATTTACAGTAAATGCTTGTTTCGATGTTTTTAAAAGTGCTTTTATTAATCTTTCTTTGAACTATTACTAGCAAACAATGATTTTACCGCGAGGAACAATGGCGAGTCCAGTAGGCCAAAAATATGACACAAACGTCATGATGAAACACAACAATGCACATTACAACAACCTCTGTCAGTCCAACAAACCCAGTGCATGGAGTACCACTGCACATCTCATTAACAAATATCATTGCCAAATGCAAAACGTAGGTGTGATGGTGATGTTTTTGTCAGGTTTACTTAGGTGGTGGTCTTGTACTGATTGGAATATTGAATAATCCACACCATATTTGATCTATATTCTGCTCTTGTTTTTGGCAATCAGCAAGACAGGCAACTTTGTCAAAAATCAGTCAATGACTGACCAAGTATCTAGGTTATTAACCTTTTTGATAGGATTGAAAAATGTCAACAGTATCAACTACAGAGTCAATAATGTCAACTAGTGTTGATCAACAAATATGAGCCTTCTTAAAAATATGCTCATGATTGTCACCAATGCCAAAATGGGAAAAAGTGACAACAAACATGTTCCACACAAATCCAGATCACCAACACTTTGACAGAAAAGTAACAGCATACATTCAAAATGAATAGTTGATTTTCAATTTACTTTAGTATTATTATTTGTGCATGCACTTTTATAAGTTAACATACAAAAGGAAAACACAGCTTTGCAAAAGTTTGACAGATGAGCTACAATGAACCTTTTCAATGAAAAAATAATTTGTTTGATCATGCACACAATTAATTCCTGCTTAAATTGGCAACTATCTAATTTAAACTAGATAAGTGGCAAGAAAGCTGTGAGCAAAAAATTGGTCCCAATCTTCCTTTGATTTTAATCTAGGCTGTGCAAGGATTTTCATCAATCAGTGATCTTTTCTTTTCCCATAAACCCCTCACCTCCTCACGTTCTACCTCACTGACTGCATACATACCTTAAAATAACTTGAAGCAGCAAACCTATGCAATGTATTCCATATCCCAAAAAATTATGCAAGGAAATGGACTGCCTTTACTATTGCAAATGATATGTGATTCTTGTACTATCAAAGTAAATGTGTGGTGATGAGCTTTGCATTGAATCTGGTGGTCTCTGCCACTTGCAAGGTTGCCATCACAGGTAAAGTGACAAAGCATGTATACAAAGTCAAGTAAGATCCTACTCTGGGAGGCGTAGAACTTTGGTCTGCAGCTCTTGTTGAGATGGAAACAAACCATTTTGCACAGTAACATATTCAAGATTGAGGTCATAACAAACAATGGTGATGCTTTGGCAACAAGCTGTGTTCTTGGTTTTAAGTTATTACTACTGATAACGCTGGTGGCCAAATTCCTGCAAAACTGGCTCTAGCCATTCTGCCAGGTTACACGAATGCTCGCTACAACCAGTACCTACATATGAGCTTCTAGTTAATTAAGACAATGCCACTGAACTGAGGTGGTCAATCCGAGTTTGAACAATCAACGACGAGGCACAAAAACTTTGAGAAGGTTTTGATTATTATTTTAGTTCAGTGTAACCTATAAGAACTAGTTACAGATCTGACCAAACAAACAAGTTAAGAGTACCAACTAAGTGCCATAGTATCCTCATTTCCTGCTTTTCAACATATGACCTTGCATAAGCAGTCATATCCGGAAACCTCTACACTTAGTAACACTTCGATTCACTAAAAAGGTGGATCCTCTTCATGTGGTGGAACTTGCCACCGAACAATCAGCGCTCAATAGCTGAAAGTGATAAACAATCCAGTGGGCCAACAGTGCCCCTTGTCCTGATACCTTGCATCTCTTGAATGCTGAGAGAGAGGTGAGTAAAAAGAATGGGACTTCGAAATGGAACCAGTCGTGTAATGACAAGAGGTCACGACAATGTGTTAGAAGATTTTGATCAGTTGGAAAAAATAAGAAGAGAAACAACACTCACGTAAAAGATTTTGTAAGTGAGACAATAACCAGTTGGTACTTCTTTGATGGGGGTGGTGGTAATGGAATGAAGGTGGTGGTGGTGGTGGACCACAGTAGTCTTCTTGCGCTTTTTCCAGTTCCTCATCAACAACATGACGGTGTGTTGATGAAGGTTCTGGAGATTGTCGAGAATGAAAATTATGAGGATAAAATGAATGTAAAGTGATTTTTTTCTTTGATTGCTTTCCACTAGCTTTCTCTTGATCTTGGAAGGATTTTACGTTGAGGAATGAATACATTCAAATTCTGCGAATCAGATTTTGTTCTGAATGTTTATATTGGTTCCTTTGTGATTAGAAAGATCCAATTCTTGATTTTCGGCGTGTCATGTCATTGGATACATACATATCGATTCCTATGTACTGCAAAAAAGAAAGCAAGTAAATGGTGACAGATGGTCAAAAGTATCAAGAAGGTGAGTGTCAATGGAAATTAAAAATTTCTGCAGTTTTTGAGAGTCGATGAACTGCTCATTATACTATGCCTAAACAGAAGAATAGTATGTTATGACAGGTAGAAAATAAGCCATTACTTTGAACATCGGAAAGGATGAATAAAATCATGCTATAAATATGTTGAAATGTTAAAATAAATGTTATCTTGTCTATATAAACTGTCTTCTCATTGATTAAATAGATGATGTAATTGATGAGCAGCAATTAATGACTCGGCAGAAGTAAATCTAGAAGCATACCAGCTCACGCACCATCCAATACACATAGCATGACATTTTGCACATCCAATCATCAGAGGTTTCAACAAAGTCCACAGAGCCTGGATCAAGACTTTCATTCCCATCTCACCGCCAGGCAGAAATGTCACCAAATACCACAGCAACACCAACAATTGCAACGCCAATGCCCAAGACCAGGACGTATCTCTTCCCGGCGGTAAATGTCAAATAGAGAGTCAGTAACATGGACCCCAAATAAATCACGGTAAAGTGAATCCTATCCCCCACCAGTTTGAATGAGGATGAGACTCGCATTTCACTGCTCACTCACCAATTACCTTTTGTGACGCTTAAGGTTGATACTCCAGTAAGTCTAAACTCAACAGCTAAGACTGCACCCGAACTTATCCTTGTTCGTCTTCATCAAGCAACTGATTTGAGAAAAAGATCTCATTTTTCCAAACATGTTCTGCCTCTTCCTGACTGGCCCAAACCAATGCACTCCCATCATAACTTGCAGAAAGTACCAGCCAAGACCGAGAAGACTGAGGGCACGAGGCAACAGAACACGTTGGCCATGTATGCCTTTGCAATTTAAGACCTTTGGAATCTATTCCAGGTTCTCTCTGCTCTTGACTTGAAGACCGAGGGCTCTTTTACAGGGTAAACTACCACTGCACTGCATTCAGATCCCAAAACAATGCATCGGTCGTTTGAAGTAAAAGCACATTCTAACTTATAGTTCCCACTCTCATGACATGAATGCATCTTTTGCCAAATCTTTCTCGGGTTAGTTCTACTGGTTTGTACGTCCCATAAACGAATGTTGCCATCTAAGCAGGATGCAGCATATGTCGAACCATCAAATCCAAAACTAACCGAGGTTCATTGGATGACAAATGTCTTGAGACATGAGTTGTGCCTTTCGGAGATCATGGATTCGTATCTGTTCAAGATGATTCCGAGTTCAGCATCAACATAACAAGAGGGGATTCAATATCTGAGTTGCGTGGAATAGCATGCCATAACAATGCCTGAACTCTGGTAAAGCATTGACCTACCTTCCCATCAACACTACTTGGAATAATTTGAGTCTCTCCAGCAATCAACGCCACACAAGTGACCGCATCCTTGGCATCATCCATAACCATTAATGGATCCTTCGATTTTGGTTTGTTTCGAGGTGATAACACGCAATGAAAAGATAGTAGGATGCTAGTGTGGAGAGAACCTGAGACTTTCTCATGCTGGCAAATTAACTGTATGACCTTCTTCTTTGGGGTGTTAACTTACTTTTGAATGAACACGTTTGAAAAGCAATCAGAAGTCATGGTTTTGATAAGAAATTCAATGTCTAAATTTCAAACTATTTTAAAACAACCTGAACTTGTATCCTGCGAGTGCCAATACACCTTGAAAAGGATAAAACACTCAGCACATTCAATCAGGTATCCTTGAACCTATAATGCCCAATAACGGTCGAACAAACCGTAACCTTAGGGGTATTTTCAAGAGAGTCAAGCCTAGAATCGGCCGAGAGTTCCAACTTTCAACCAGTGATTTGCCCGACGTTAAAGATTGGAAGAAAGAAAGCCTGCAAGGGTGAGACGTGAGAACAAAGTTTCTTTTAAGCTCAATCACGATATTCTAAAATTATCTTGTCAAATGTCTTTCACGCGGTAGGAATGAGAAATCCTACGGCCACTGTCATTGGGACGCATATTTGGCGCAACAATCGTCAGACACAAACATTCTCGAAATGATTGTCCCTCACGAGAGAAAAGAAGCAGCATTAATGCTGTTTCATATCAACAATTACCGAATTGACGGTGCGATTTCAATTTATGTTTCGATAAAGTCGCTGACGCTGCACTGACTTTGCCTCATCATGTTTTTGCTTTCCAATGATCAAAAAGGCGTACTCGATCTAGTGATGCAGCAAAGGCCAAACACTGGCATGGATTGGAGTATTGAAGCGAAGCAGTTATTTCAAAGATCGATAAGCGAATCAGGCAAGGATTTCGCCTTAATTTCGCATCGAGTAAAGCAATCGAGAGGGGATTGCCAGAACTATTATTATGGCACTTTCAAGAGAACAAGTGAATATGATACATTTAAGAGGAACACGAGAAATGGTGTTACGGGTGACGTGCAAGATCAGTCATTGCTGGGGAGTGTACGCGATGATGATTAGTACTTGAAATCTCCAGCAGCATTCACCTTCAGTGCGGATTGCCACGTCCGTTTACAGATCCAGACTGCTGTAATCGGTTGTAAGAAGATTGTAATTCATGAGAGAAGATGAACAAGAATGCCCGCATTGCTTCTAAACGTTCGCCAATAGAGCAATTTCAGCATTGGTATGATTTGATGTATTTCTTATTGTACAACACACTGTAGTAAGTAACAAAAAATGGCACCTGACGACTTTTTGCCCGATTCTACCAACCGCACAAATATCATGCAAAATTCCCGACCACTGAAACATTTTTTCTATTAGCGACGCAAATCATTTCCACACACTTTGTGTGTAGCGTCTCATTGTTCACGATCAAGCCAACATTTTCATGAAGGTAAACAATCCGTATATTATGCCAACGAAAATCGCTAAAATAAGAAGCATTGAAAAGTATACGGCGGCCGGATTGTTATTTGACTCAGCGCTCTTTTCAAGGGATTGAAGATTCTCCGATGAAAACCAAGTCGATTGCATTGACATGTGTAAATCCTCGGGCACCGGGTAATGATGTATGTATGGGTTTCCTCCCCCAAGGAATGGACTAGTTTCCGTACTGTAGCATAATGTATTGGCGGCTGTCGATCCATTTCCTGGACTGGGACAATTGTTATTTTCTCTTCTCTTGTCTAACAAACCTTCTTCCATTGTTCGGTAGCCAGACATTCTATCAGAAAAGTTGCTGAATCTCTGATTTTCTGATGACTGTATTTCTTGATCTGTCTGAGATAAAGTAGTAAGTCGAGAGCGTATTTGATAGGGCAGTTTCTGGAATTCTTCTTCGCTCTCGACGTTATAACCTATGCTCACTGCGTTTTCCACGCCACCCAACGCAGCAGCAGCATTGAATACTCCCAGGATAGTATTCGGCAAGTCGTATTCAGCCGGTGGCACTTCCTGCCCTTGTTCGTATGCAAAAACTAAACTTCCCGTCGACGACACATCGTCATGCGAAATGAAGCCATGCTTTCCTGCATCTACCGACACAACACTGCTCCCATTAGAAGTCATTGTATCTGTGCTAAGATTGCGGCATCTTCGAGAGAAAGACGGCGAATGAGACGCTGCCGAGAGCTGTGGATGCAGCGGAGGTAGTGCGCCCGTCGTCGGCACTGCTAACACCGAAAGTGTCTCTCCATCGTTGAAGCGTGGGCGTCCTTTCCGTAGAGCGCCCCGTGGAGAGAAATCGTCATCCAGTGAAGACGTATCCTCGCAACTTCGGCTCGGGTGCAGCAACAACTCATTACAATCATGTAACTGTCCTCGTGGTTCCTCTATTACCGTTGAGTTTCCATTAGTAAACATGCCGACTGATAACAAGCTAAAATGTGGAACTAACGCTGTCATTCGTGATATGAGACGAATTCCATGATTAACTCCTCTATGTTGTTCATTTTCATTTAACGGTCAGAATGTTACTGTATGATGCATGATTGAGGCCATTCGCCAAGCTAAGTTAACTCTTTCCTGTGTCAAAAATTTTCTAGTGATATAATGATCTCATAAGATAATAATAATTGCTTTCACTCTCGCAGGTTCCCCGAAAACCGTCCCATCAAAGTGCTTTCTCTTTTGTCGATGTCGTGGTACAATAGGTCGGTGGCTGTGTGCCGTGTTTGACCAATGATTGATCAAGTAGTACAAAAGGCTGTGTTAGACTAAAAGCTCACTGCTTTCAATTTCTGTGGAAACAAAAGAGTTACTAACGAATCGAACAAGATTTTTATTAGGATTGCTCGAGAATTGTAGAACATAGACAACGTACCTAATCGTATGCCCATTGGATATTTTATTTCCAGAAAGATTTTGGCCTAATTGGTTTGTTGCTCCGAGTGGCCACGTATGCGAACTCCGGAAATCAAAGTGAGCGTGAAAGTGCAAATTGATGTCACATTATTTTTTCCTGAGACGGCCAGGGAGATGAGGGAAACTTCTGTTTTTTAAACAACGAGTAGGCTTGTGGCAAAGGAATGGTACATTTTGTGGTCTGTTTAGTATACATTCATATTATTTGGTATATAGTGACTTCCTTTCTTGAAGTGTCAACTTTTTAAACTTAAACATGCCAAAATTGAGGTTTCGTGCTGATGTTGACCTGAATGGTAGAGAAAGTGTGACTGTATCACTTGACATAAAAAGCCGTGTGACAAATATAAATGAATTTTACTATGAAAAGTATGGAGCTTCTTTGTAACATAACATTGGAGAGTTCATAAACAGGTCACAGAATATGGTCCATGCCACATTGTCATGACATTGAATCACAAGCTGTCACTCTCATTTTGTATTGAAGTGTATGCTATGATGTCATCAGTTACTTTGTGAACACTTGAAAACACAAATGTAGTTGAATCACAATTAATAGCAGTAAGCGCATTGGTCACACAACACAACAATCATTTTTGACACCACCATCACAGGCCCATCATTAGCTCCCTTTTCCAAATGCTGCCCAAGACAACCCAGAACTCCACACGTACTCTACAATAGGGCGGTCGAAGGGCACACCTGATCCCAAGACCTACCAAGAAATTTTGAAGCCCTTGATGGAATGGAATTCTTTGTCTTCTCTTGAACTAAGTGTGGTCCTAGCATCGAAAAGCGGTTGACAATAACTTTTTGGAGACATGCAGTACAGTAGATTGAACTCAAGCTTATTATCTTGTCTTTATAATGTACAAATCACATAACCTTCTTGGGTAGTTGGGATTGTCATTCAAAGGTGACATATAAGACCCAACCTTATTGTTACACAAGAATGTACACAAACTTCAGGCAGTTTTTGCATAATCTTGTTTTTGTGTGTGTTTGTTTTCATTGTCCTTAGGGCAAAGCTTACACGGTAGAGTCCATGAGAACTCAAATTGAAGATACTCGTGTTGTGATAAGGAACCTTTAACTTTAAGATACTTGTCAGATGGTTGGTTGTCCTATGTGAGGTTTTTTGAATCACCAATAAGTAGGGATGAGATACTTGTTATGAGGGTTTTTCATAAAAGCACGAAGAGGCAGCATAAAATAAGTTATCTCTTGTTTTGTGTTTGTGCTTGTGTGTTCACTATCCTTTTCACCGCACTTACATGTACACAATAATAAACTTCATTCTTGGATGAGCTCTGATTTCACCCAAGAATGAAGTTTGTTTTTGTGTGAAAGTTGTGCTCATAACTTGATATCACGAAGTTAACCTTCAAGTTTGTGTAGGGGTACATACTAGTAAGCCTGGTAATTCATGCAAACACACACGAACTTTGCAAAAAAATCAATTTCGTGTATGTGTACGTGTGTGACCACAAGGACTGGCCTAAACCTAAAAATTAAACTATCAAATCACAGAACTATTATGTGTCTACATAAGATATTGCAATTATGATTCTTGGCAGAAAAATATGTTCCTAATTTACAAGGAAAGTGTTTTACTTACTGTCTTTCTTTCTTTCTGTCTTTCTTTCCTTCTGTCTATATCCCCAATTTTCAACTTTTTGATAGTATTTCTTCCTAAAGGCCCAATGGTATTTGCATTTTCCCTCAATCTCATATGAACCATCAGGTGTCACCCTTGATGTAACTAACTTGTGTTGCCTCATAATGAGCTAGCGCCAATATCTTGTGTTCCACTAGTAAGTCTTGTGATAACAAAGTGTGTTTACAATGGTGAGACATCGAGAGCAAGGGGGTGACACTCTTGTGATGTTCATCATAATCCAGAGGTACTCTTAAGCTAATAGGATGTTGCTAACCATTTTATCTGGACATTTTCATAGGAACTTTAAAAAAATCATGTTCTGCTGAGAGACAGATCTACTGATGCAGTTTGTGTCCACAGTTTAGACACAGCAGAAATGCTTAGACTGACTTCAAATGATCCAGGAAAATCAATTGAACGTTTCCATTCGAAGATAAAAATCAGGAGACTGATAAACTGCAACATTATAACATAGGCCAAGAATCAGCTTTATTTAGTACCCCTAGGTACTAACATGTAAAAGTATCCTTTACCTAAAAGTAAAATGCATTATCCCAAGTGGCAAGGAGTCCTATTGGAAAGGTCTCCATTGTCCCTAATCCCCAGAGGCATGGACTCCCAAGAACAGACATCCACTGCCCCAACCAAAAGAACCCTCTTGAGAAGGGTGTAAACATACCTACATCATGAAGAATCTTCACAGTTTTGTTTTGCATGAAAGGGACTAGCATTGCCCTTTCATCCTTAATTTTAATGTAAACCTATACTCATAAAAACTGAGAACATATTTGAAAATATTTCTACAATGATCACCAAAAACATTGTATTATTTCTCCAACTAGGTCAGATTAGTTTGACTTTGATTAATCTAAGCTAATGAAAGACATGGCAATTGTAACTCTATATATTACTACAGCAGGAAGGATTGGCATGGCATGATGCTAAATGTTCAAAGCCCGCAAAGATTTCAAAAACTAAGACATAAAATTATTGTTGCAATGCCCACCATGCGTGCAACATGGAAGCATAGAAAAAGAAGCAAAAAACACAAAAAGAGTAGGGTAATTTACGAGGGTTGCGTGTAGAAGAACATTTTGTCAAGAATGACTTGGAGTAAAACCATACACAGAAGGAAAAAAATTAGATACAGATCAAAAACTATATCATCAAATGAAAATAGTACTGTGAATTTGTAGGTATCAGTAGTACTGACCTTAAGCTCACAAGATTGACTGACTTCTCACCAATTTATAACTGGCATAAAGCAAGATCAACAATGAACTGCCCATCATTCTTCATTCCATCTTTTGTGTCCACAAAAGCCATAAAATTCAAGTGGCACAATTCTAGGTAAGTGCCATGAGTACAGCATTAGTAGGTCACAAAGTGTGAGTATAAAGGAGCATACTAATTTACTTCATTGCTCAATCCAAATGTACCTCGTTATTCCTGACAGCATTATTTCTACTGATGACAAGACAAGGTGAGTCTTCATAAATTTATAATAAAATTTCCGCTTATTTTCATTGTCTATGTGTAAAACTGCGTGGCCATTTGGATAGAATCCTGCTGCCATAGAGGTGAAAGTCAAGGAGTAATTGAAGAGGGCTAGCATGAGACAGTTGTGCCATTCTTTTGTCGATTTGTTATGCTATCAATGTTATTATTTATTCCTATTTTGGAAGGTTGTAAAGGAAACATGGACGGTCAATCATAGATATATACATTATTTGCCAGGTTGAAGCAAAAATCAATAGACACTCATTTTCTTTTCTCCTTCCAATCTTAAAGTCTGACTCACCTCCAAGGCACTAGCTTGTTAAGTGCGCCAGTGAAACTGTGTGAGTATGGAGAGTATAAGGACATTCCAATAAGAAAGGAAATATCTTGAAACATAATAAGTTGATCACTATCACGTTGTCTTTAATGAGATTATCCACTCTTTGTTCATGCCGATCCATCATATGATTTGGCACCCTTTGCTGCAATTGATAGTTTGCGCATGACAGCAAGTGCTTTGGCAATAATTTGGTCATGTATAGCGATGATTCATACCTGATGTGCATGTCATCCTTGCTCCTGACATATTTTGTTCTCATCTGTCTTGATCCTTTTTAATGCTTGCTCTGCAAAAATATGCACCAGACTTTTCTACAAAACAAAGGGACTTTCCAAAAGATAATGTTTCTTATAAATGCAGGAATTCATCACACACTATGCCAAGAGAGACATACAACTCAATAATTATAGCTGTTGTTGCTGGCTGATTTGTATCGGTTGTTCTACTAGAACTAATTACATTTGCCAAGTTTGGGATTTAAGTGGTAACTGCTTAGATTAGTTGTGCAAGTTTAGTTCTGGAGGGAGGATTAGCTGCAATGATTTGTCTCTGATTATAGGATTGTTTCATTATGAAACAAGATCGAAACGTGAAACAATATTCTTTGTGGCTTCATAACTTTTGTCGTTTGTTACTAGGTCTCATTGACTGGCACAGGGAAGTTCATTAATTTCACTTAATGTTAGCTTTCTAATTTTTCTATTCTATTTGAGTTTTTCGGAAGATGACTCTTACATTCTGTGAACTTGCTGGTGAGAGAGGGGGGTTCCTGCTGTGAATTCTATGATAAGACAGCCAATAATGCAGACTAATCTTTTCAACCAATCCACATGTTGGGTTACAAAAATATATCCTTTGTACTCTCCCTGACTGAGCACTTCAATAAGTTGCAGGACACCTAAAATATTCGGTTCTACCGCCAAAGCATAGTAATAAATGTTAAACTCTAAGCTGGATGATAGCAGTTTTCGATCGGGTCATATCTACCAATTATGTTGAGATGTTGAGGAAGCACTCCCTCTCTTCCTTTCCTTATAGCCTTTGAATGGATGCGGTCTATTCCAAATAATCGAAATTGAAAAATATTGAACTCAATCTGAGATAATAGCATGGAACTGCTGGACTCGCTATTGTAACTGCTCCTGCTGGTAATAAGTAAGCTATCCATGCCATTCGTTTCCCCTAGAATACTTCCTTCACGGGAGGTTTCCATTCATCAACCTTCTTTGATGCTTCCTTTTCTTCAGCCTCTTTCTTGAGACGTCGACGTTCTTTCAATTCCTCAACAGTATACCCAAATAGCTCTTCTCGATAGAAAACTAACCAATTTGCACACTGAGCTCTACGAGTTTTGTTTGGAGTTAGTTCTTTGAACTACATTTGTATGTCATGTGTCATGGAAATTCATCACCCACGTGTAGAAGGACGCAACTAAGATTGTGGATGGTAAACAGAATGACAAAATTTCATTTTCGGTAACTCGGAACTCACCTGATATCCTTTCCATCCTAGCGGTATCAAATGCTTCTTCAAGCTTTGTTTATTATCAACTGGAATAGACCGAACCAAAGCCTGATTCGATCGTAAACTGGCCTGATCAACCTCCCTCGAATATACTCGTTTCATTCCAATCAAGTCCGGTGGTGTGGGATACTTATCCTTCCACTTTGGAAACACCTCATCTGGATCCCATGATTCTGTCTCCTCGTTGAATCGATATCCCAAACACTTCCAGACCAGGGTATTGACTTCGAGGTCGCTGCATTCAATTTTCACAATTTTTAGCATTTGCTCGTTAGAAAGTTCTTCCGCTGTGGGGGGGCCACTGCGTGAAAGGACAAAATCCCCTTCGCCAACAGGACCTTTAACAGAGTATTTCGGGTCCATCGCAGGAAGAAAAGGTTTGAGAAGATCGGGTCCATCAGATTCGTTAAGGGGTGGGCAGGAGCAATCGTCTCCGGCTGTGGTCGCATCATCTACGGCGAACAGGGGAGACATTCGTTGCCGTTGCAATGCCCGTACCGCTGTAGATTGCTTGGATGATTCAACGGTAGACTGAGCTTGGAACGAATAGCAATTACGCAGCGAAATCGTGCAGAGGAGAGCACTTGCACGCCACGCTAACGAGAACATGGTGTAGTTTGATGTAATTGAGTTTCAGCCGAAGGTATTGGTTGATTGTGGATCGGCTGGTGTGGCGTTCGTGTTTGTGAGGTCTGATGTAATTGAGTTTACCATTGCTGCGATGATGTGTTACTCCGAAAAAATTATTAAAACATCTCCCTACAAATAGTCGAATTTAGATCATCAGTGTTTTTGGAAATTTGCTTGATTTCACAGTAAAGTTGTGACGACTTTTGCGGAAAGCTAGAATCCACAAGATTTTGGCCTAACACCCTGCTGTCCCGTGATTTTTGATTTTCTTTATGCACAATTAAATAATACGACATTGTACCTTCGTACTATTGTAACACAGACATACTCTAACACCTCTCTAACACATGGCTTTGTAGAATAGTAACGTAGAGTAACGTGATGGATACTGCGGATGACGCACGACCTAAGCACAACATAACCGCCATCAACAGACCATCCCATAACATGGACCGCATTAATTTGTTATCATCGTCATAGATCATCATCATCATTTTCTTGATACGTCGTGGCACAGTGTGTTCTAAAGCTATCCCGAATGCCGCGACAGCGTTATGAGAGGAGCAAAGTGTATTGCCATTTCGTTTTAAGTTCACTCATCGTACATCTCGATGTTGTATCGACATTCAGCATTTCGCATGGTGCACCGCTTCGTAACGTCATGGGACGCAGTTCATACCTTGCGGGCTCTTCGCCAGAACGCATCGACGGCGAAAGTTCAATGCCATCGCAATCTTCATTGCGCAGGCGAAGATTTGTTGAGTCATTCTTCTTCGGTTCGACGTTACTGTCGACATCGTCACCATTGATAACAAACGCAGCTACAAGAGACCCCAAAACCGGAGTACTTTTCCCTTCTGTAGGAGAAATCGAGTCATCACTTCCAACAGAATGGGACGAAAATGACAATCCATTTACATCATCGGGCGTTTCGTCCTTTTCTCGTCTGGACTCTTCGCCTGATACCATCTTCTACGCCGAACCCCGCTTCGTGGAGCACGTAGACGCACAGGCTGTTGAGGCCATGACGTCCTACATTTCTGAACGACTCCTGCATCCTGGTGACTCCGTTCTGGATTTGTGTTCTAGTTGGACTAGTCATATTCGTCCGTCATCTGCACGAAAGTTGGAAAAAGTCGTAGGACTGGGAATGAATTCGAAAGAGTTGGAGGCCAACTCTGCTTTGACAGAGTGGACTGTTTTGGATTTGAATGCGGATAAGAACGTAAAGCTCCCATATGAAAATGACAGTTTTGATGTAGTGATGTGTCAGTTGAGCATCGACTATCTGATTCATCCATTAGAGGTTATGAAGGAAGCAGCACGAGTTTTGAAGGTCAGTTCAATTTGTACAATACTTTTATACTGGCGTTTTCTTGAGATGTAATTGAATCTGTTGATGTGTGTTTCCAAATCGTATCAGCATGGCGGGATCATTGCCATTTTATTTTCGAATCGCCTCTTTTTGACCAAAGCAATCGGGCTATGGACGGGCTCTGATGACATTGAGCATACCTATACTGTTGGCAGTTATCTCAATTATTGCGATGGGGGCTTTATTAACATAAAAGCCGAAGATTTGTCTTCAAGACGACAAAAAGGAAAGGAAGACGTGATTGTAGGGGATCCATTGTATGTTGTCACTGCAATTAAAAAATGACTTCCGCCTTAGTAATATCCAAAGTTAGCGCACCACTGATGTATTTCACTCAGGTCTCATTTGTTTCGCGCTTACTTCCGCATGCATATCCAAGAGATTATCCACATGAATTAGCGATTTATCCTCCAAAGTACTCTTCTTGACAATAATTATTCTGACACCAGTTTTAACCATAAGTTACGGTGTAATTATATGCCCATGTGGACTGCCAAAGCAGATGATACACCTGATGGGCATACCCTTGCAAGCAGTTCATTTACAATCAAATGCATGGGCACAAATATGAGGTTTCGGGACAAGTGCCTTCTCCTTCTGTTGCAGAACAAACAAAAATGGCAGAGTTCACGTTTCATAGATAATTGTTATGCTAGATCTGCTTGCTTGCCCGCTTTGCTTTCCTGATAGACGTTCCAACTTATTCAGCAGACATATCTACCCACTTTGCTCCATGGGAATATCTCACTTTGCTTGTTAGGAGAACTCATTCTGCTTGCATCTCCACTTCTGTTCAATACTGGATCTGATAGTGATATGTGGATGCGATCAAGATGAAATTATGGCAAGATATGAAGATTGATAAATGGAGCAATGATTGAAAAATCCAAGGCTGGGTAAAGAAACATCTTATTCTGTATGCTTTCAATGGGTCACCACTGGCTGATCCTCACCTTTGCCTTAGTGGGATGCGTCGAGAGTTGCTTTGTGGATGAAGTCTGGTAATTGAGGTTGTATTTTCATGACTGTGAGGGAGACTATTGGAAACAGGCAAAGCAATGCAGCAGTAAAAGGGGAAAATTCACAAGATTATTAAAGGTATGTCATCAACAGTAGTAGTCAGAAGAAGTCAAATCAGGCAGATTTAACTGCTGAAGAGCCATTGAGTCAAAGTAGTGTTGCCACTGCTTGGTCAATGTTATCATCCCTAGCGAGATAATTGGATAAAGTTATTTTAAATCTAACCAAAAGAAGTAAAAACACATCTTGACTCCCATGGCCTAATCACTAGCAACTACTTCATCATCAAATGTTGCACCCTGGCTTTTTGACCTACTAGAATGACATCTCGTATAATTCTGCATGTTCATCGGTTTCTTCTGTTTTTTTCTCTTCCTTTTCCTTGCTTCGTTCAGTTAGACCTGTTCTGTCGAGCATATTTCTAAATAGTGGCAGCCTATTTATTTTTGACTCCGCTCCGGTAAATAGTCATGAAATCACATCCATTGACCGACATTTTTGTGCTCTTGATCTTGATGCAACATTAAAACACATGGCAGGAAGGATTGCATTTTTATTAGGTATGTGAATGGAGAAAAATCTAAAAATGTCATGTCACAGCTTACTAGGTAAATAAGTACAATAAAACCTCTTTTCAAATATATTGTCCCTGAGAAACATGTTTGCCTATTTACAGCCTATATTTCTTTGAGCCTATATAGAGCATTGTCAAATCAAAATAGGCTGCCCAAAATAAACAACAAATGGGATTGACAGAGCGTGTCGGAGGCCATGAGCTTGTCAAACCAACTAAGAAACATAACTTCTGTGTTCTTTACCTTCTTTGGTGACCATTTTGCCCTCTCTCAACACCTCTTTGCCTTTCTCTACATCTATGTTTCAATTCTTTCGGTTTTGGTTTCCTTACTTCTGACAATCTTGCTCCTAATTCTTCAATACTTTTTCATGTATGCATGTGTCCTTCCATGTTGGCACCTGACCTGAGCCGAAAATCGTCGTAAAAAATATCACGCGAAAATTATAGGTAGTTTCGACAGGTGTCGAAGAATTGATTTTATGAGCTATATTTTGTGCTATTGTGAGGATGGAAAGGCAGTGGAACTGCACTCCAGTCCAAACGATGCAAGCGAACATTGTGTAGACTTCTACACAATATGGTATGTCTATACCCTTCTGAAAGATGTTTAAATCTTCCAAAAGAGTGCTCTCTTGTTTGGGGTTCTGAACTTCCATGTTGGGGAGTCCATGCCGTCGGGAGGTGGACTCTCCTACTTGGGGTCCTGAGAATGCTCCTATTTAGGTTTTGTACCCAGGGGTACAAAAAAGGCTGATTCATGCTCTATTTAGGTTTTGTACCCTAGGGTACAAAAATGGCTGATTCTTGGCCTATGTCACTCGCCCCCACGAATGGAGTATCAGGTAAAAGGAACCAAAAACCTAAGTGTTTTTAGGTGAAAAAATGGGTTCTCATGAGAGTAACAATAACGAACTAAAGAGTTTGTTAAACATGTGTAACGAGTAAGTGTTGTTTGAAGAGGGAGAGTCCGTTTTGTCGTTTTGAAACTGACAGTAAATACGGTTTTAAGTTTGGTTGTTAAAAAAGGTGTAACTCTTCGTATATTCAGTCTTTCTGATTTGGTTCCGCGTTGAATCCTGATGGTGCCATTTGTATGAACTGATGTGATAGTCCAAGGATCAACCATCCTTTCTAAGAAGTACTTGATCACCAACTTTGTAGTCCCAATCACGACGTGAGCTATTTTCTCGTTCTGTGTTTTGGTCTGTTTGGTGTTGCCTATATTCTCCAATTTTATTCCAGTCGGCCAGGAAGGGGATGTCGAACAACATGTCCCGTCCAAAGATGGCTGCACCTGGGGAGGCTTTTAGTACTGTGTGGTATGTTGAGCGAATGGCCCAAGCGACGTTCGTCACGAACTTGTCTATATCGCTTGTCTCTACTGAAGGGGCCATGTCTATTTCAGCTGTTCGAGCATAGATGATATCACCTGATGCACTCGTTCTAGAATTGCATTCGCTTGTGGATTCTTGACACTGGTAGGCTTACTCGTGATCCCATATGAGTCACATAGGGCTTTGAAGTGAAGTTTGAATTCGCTTCCATTGTCATAAATTATGTATTGACAACGTGGATACCTACTAAACCAGGTCTTGTTCACTAAGTTGCTGATCATTGCTGATGACTTATCAAAGTATGCTAACTTAGGTTCCTCATGGGTCTTTTTACCCTTCCGCCCTTTTGTATCCAGGGGAATAATCGCCTCAGTGATTACCGGTAGTTCAACTATTTCAAACCAGCTAGAAGCTGGGTCAATCATAGTCAGACACATGAAATCAATTACTGTCCCATCTTTACCTTTGATTGTATACGGGCCAATAAGGTCCACACATAGTACATCCCAAGGGTTTGTGATGGCGAATTTAGTAGGGAGTTTCCCGTACTTATGCTTATGCCTCTTGTTGACTTGGCATGCATGACAGTTTTTGACATATTTACGGACGGTATTTCGCATACCTTTCCAGTACATCGCAGCACGAAGGGTTTCTTCGAGTCTAGTGTGTCCAGGGTGCTGTAGATAGTGGTGGTACCAACTAACTGCACGGTGTTGAAGATCTTTGGAATGACCATTTTTCCTTCCTTACATAGGAGATGTGTACTTTCGACCAATTGTGTCGAGTACTGGTCTTTCAACGTCTTCAAGCTGGCATCAAGCTTTTGTGCTTCTGCAATCTCGTACTGTTAACGGGTAGATTACATCTTCTTCGCTGCGGTTTGCAAATACCAGATTCATTTCCTCTTGGTATGCAGAGGTGTCTATCGCACTCTCTTCTTGCATGGTGTAATGACACCAGCATTTGGTGAACGTCATCCAGTTCTCGTGCTCACTTGGCATTGGTCCGATGTCTAAGCGAGAGATGGCGTCGGCAACAGTGTTATGTATGCCTTTAATGTAAACAATTTCGGGCCAAATTCCTCGAGGAGCAATCTCCATCGGTAGACACGGTCAGAGGTTAATCCGAGGGCGTCTTGGATTAGATTTTTATGGTCTGTGTAGACTTTTAATCTTTGTCCCCACAACATGCCTTTGAACTCCTTGAGTGTTTCCACTATGGCCAGTAGTTCTAGTTCGGTCACGCTGTACTTCTGTTGCGTCGTCGACAGCTTCCTGCTGAAGAACGCAAGGGGCCTATTACCCTGGGTGATAACTGATCCTAGTTGTTTAGACGAGGCATCAGTATATATCTCAAATTCCATTGAATAATCGGGATAGGCTAAGACTACATCCTTGGCAATTGAAGTCTTAACGTCATCGAATGCTTTTTGATGCACCGTGTCCCAGTACCATGGACGTTTTTTCGTCTTGTTGGCTCTGGTGACCTTGGTGTGACCGCACTCTCCTACCAGTGAGGTGAGTGGGGCAAGCACTTCGCTGCGTCTTGCCCAAAGATCTCTATAGTACTGGACCATGCCCAGGAACTTACGGAGGTCTTTGACATTTTTCGGCGATGAAATCGCGAGAATCGCTTGTACCTTTTCTGCTGTGGTTTAATCCCTGTTCGTGTGAGGGTATAACCTAGATATTCTGTTTCAAAGGTGCAGAATGACGACTTTCGGGCGTTGATTCGCAAGCCCGCCTCGCGTAGCCTGGTAAGCACCATTTTCAATTTGTCAAGGTGGTCTTCCAGGTTTGCCTTTGTGATGCATAACAAATCATCAAGGTAAGCTCGCACGAACTCTAAGGCTCCCATTAGTGTTGACATTTTTGCTTGAAAGATGTCTGGTGAACCTGCGATGCCCATTGGCAAACGGAGGTAAGAATACTTGCCCCATGGGAAAATGAGGGTACATATTTTGGATGAATCGGGATCCAGTCTAATGGTATAATAACCCATGTTTAAATCTAGGGTTGTAGCATAGGTAAATCCTTCTAGCTCTTGCAGGACTGTACTGATTTTGGGTAATGGAAACGGCTTTCGGACTAGTCGCTTATTTACTTCTCTAAAATCAGTGAGAAAGCGTACAGTTCCGTCTTGTTTTCCAGTGATAAATGATGGTGACGCCCATTCCGATTCGGGCTGAAACTCTACCACTCCCAGTTCGCATAATCTATTCAGTTCTTTGATAGTTGTTTCTTTGCGAGATTTTGGTACTGGGTATGCCTTGCCATGATATGGCTTTGCGCCCTCCTTAAGTTCGAAGGACACAGGCTCTGTGTTCCAATCACCTAGTGTTCCGTCAAAAGTTCCTCAAATTCTGTGAGTAACTCCAGCAACGAGTTTTGGTCTTGGAGACTTAGGTGAGTACAATTGGTGCTAACAATTGATTGGAGGTCTGCCTTTTATAATTTGCATCTAGGATTTTAACTACCCGCTGTGTCGCTTCCTGCGTACTTTGCGGTTCATTTGCCATGCTGTTGTTAACAGCCCAGGCTTTATCCAAGTTTGATGAGGTCAGACTATTGATGTCTCTCATTGGCAAAATGATGTGATCAATGGTTATTTCTTTTGTTCGAAAATCTAGAACAATTCCGAGCTCTTTCATGGTTTGACATCCAAGAATGAGGTCGAACGCTGGCTTAGCCATCTTTTCTTATCATACTCTACTACGTCAGGAGTCACTGTGTACTCCTTACTGTTCGAATACTCAAAGAACTTTAAGTTGACTTCGCTCCTTCCTTTGGTTAGAAGCTCCCATTCGACGTGCGCCAAGACTTTGGCACCTGCCTAGTCAAGTAGGGAAAGCGTTTCTCCGTTCCTTTGCATGGAACAGGAGATCACCATCAGATCCACTGTCTAGTAGGATCCTGATGACTGTGTTACTGGTACGACGCCCTGTAGAGTGTTCGATATTCTTACGGGCTGGATTTTCAGTCGCTTTATAGCGTGCTTGTGCTACTACAGTAGTGACCTGCCCTTCTTTACCTGTCAAAGGGGGTTCACACTATTGAAAAGGTCACCCGACAGTTCGGGTCCGACAATTCGGTTATTGTTTCACTCTGTGTAAGGTTGACTGGAAGATTTCCTAGGTCTTCTGCCAGGTTCGAACATGTCTTGTTTGAACCAGAAAATGTTATGTTGGCACGTGGGGAAGTCTTAATCGGACTAAGATAAGTGTTAATCATTTCATTACAATCGATTTTACTACACAATTTCTTAGTACTCCCCAACCCATCATCTCAAGATGAGTCTGAATCATCACTGTCGCTCATTTCGTGATGCTTACGCTTCTTTTTCCGATAGCGCTTTCATTTTCTTGTTGGACTTGGTAAGTTTGTCGATTTTAGCGGATAGCTGCGCATAGCTACTTCCTCCTCGAGCAGGCTCTCTAGTCCACGAGAGTTTCCATTTGGTTTTCTCCCCTTGAAGCTTGACTTCGGGTCCCATTGAGTCATACTTCCGCAATCCGGAGTGTTGTGGGTGGTATGTGCGCCCCCATGTTTCTTGCAGAGAGAACAGTACTTCTCTGTGCGACGTTTCTTCGAATCCGGTCACTAAAAGAGACCATCTTCTTCCTAGATGAGTCGTTAGCCTTGGCTACGGTCTTGGGTCCTTCTCCAACCTTCTCGGTGGGGTAGGCCTTCTCGATGCGCTCAAGGACTTCGAGAAGTTCCCTGACACTCTGTGGTACCAAAGCTCCACTGAGCTCATATTGGTCCTGCCAGTTCCTAGGAACCATCCTGAGGATGTGGCTTGCCAAGTCGGCATCATCAAATGGCCCGCATACTTTCGTAGACTTTGCAGCCTTGAAGAGTAAAACAGGCACGGCAAGAGTTCCACATACCCGTTAAGGCGCTGGATCCTCTGCACAAAGTCCCTGGTGGGTACCCTGTTTGGTTTCTTCAGCCCATTGCTGATGTAGAAACGTTTGCTCCGCTGCATCCGTCCTGAAGACGGTCTGCAGGTGCAACTGGACACATTCCTGAAAGGAGGTCCAAGATGCCGGGCGTTTTGTGGGATGCTCTGTCCCATACACATCGGTCCAGGGTTCGCAATTGATTTGCTCCCCAACGATGGTGGTCCAAGGACGACGGGCAGTCTCCGACAATTGAGTGGAGTACTGCAGGAAGATCGCTTGGCCAGCGGACACTAGGGCCTCACTGGTGTGGATTTTAGCAGCAGTTGCTTTGTTCCACGACTGGAGGACGGGGAATTTTCATCCGTCCCTTTGAACTTGGCTTTGGCCGCAGTGGCCGCAGTCAGTTTTGCCTCAGCCTTTGCATCTGCCTTACAGGCTTCCCGTAGTCCGTGTCTAAGCCTCTCTGGGAAATTATTTCCATCGAGGTCTGGACATGGTTGAGGAACTGTTCAGGACTTCCCTCATCGAAGACGGTGACAGACAAGGTCATTTTGTTGGAGACCTTGATTTTGTTGATTACCTTCGGGTGTCCATGGCAGTGGGAATGTAGGAAATGGGTGGCTTGGACCTCCCTGAACTCCGCTCACACTCCTGTGGCTTGAGTCCTTCTGGGCTTGATTTGCTGGTCGACATCCTCTTGATTGCCTCGCCAAGGGGCGTATTATAAAACAAGGCCTTGAAGAAGGTCTTGGGTGCCCTGTTGAGGTTAGCTCGAAAAAGAATTTTTTTATTTTTTTATTTTTAAATTTTTCTTCGTCGGCTTTTATTTCTTGAAAGTCTTGCTCCAAGGTATTTCGCGAGAATTCTCGATCACGAAATTAATCCGACTCGTAGGAATCCCCGATCGCAGAAGTCGATCGCTCAAGTTTATCGCTGATGCTCGCTGATCGCGGGATTATTTTGGAGAGCTCGTAGATCGCGAAACCGTAGGAATTCGCCGATCGCGTAGCCGATTTTGGATAAATCGTCGATCGTGCAAAAAACGTATCGCTGGTGCGAAAAGTTAAAATTGCCGCCGCGATAAAAATTGTTAGCGCACTCGTGTCGGAAGGTTTGGATGTCGATGGCTTCGTGCGCGAAGGTCGCACCACGGTTATCTATAGATAGTGACCTGAGCCGAAAATCGTCGTAAAAAATATCACGCGAAAATTATAGGTAGTTTCGACAGGTGTCGAAGAATTGATTTTATGAGCTATATTTTGTGCTATTGTGAGGATGGAAAGGCAGTGGAACTGCACTCCAGTCCAAACGATGCAAACGAACATTGTGTAGACTTCTACACAATATGGTATGTCTATACCCTTCTGAAAGATGTTTAGATCTTCCAAAAGAGTGCTCTCTTGTTTGGGGTTCTGAACTTCCATGTTGGGGAGTCCATGCCGTCGGGAGGTGGACTCTCCTACTTGGGGTCCTGAGAATGCTCCTATTTAGGTTTTGTACCCAGGGGTACAAAAAAGGCTGATTCATGCTCTATTTAGGTTTTGTACCCTAGGGTACAAAAATGGCTGATTCTTGGCCTATGTCAGCACCAAATAGCATTTCCTTGGTTGATGCTTGTAGAACAGTATGTATGACTGACCTTCCTTCTTAGTAAAACGTTTTCTTTTGTGCCAAGAGGGTCTTGTGAAAAATGCCTATCAACTCTGTTGTGCCTGACAAATGACTGCCACTCTTATCATTTAATATAATTCAAATGAATCCTCATGATTACTTTTGCAGTACTTACATTCACAGTACTCAAACTTACACATTATTCCATACCAAGCACAAGATTCATCTGTTGCGGACAACAAAGGTCACCTGGAGACAAATACATCAGGTACATCAAATACAGGCCATATACATTAACACATGACACAGAATGTCATGAGAAAGACCAGACCCCTCACGCTGATAATTGGATGTAAAATGAGCAGCTAGTGACAATGTTTTGTTGGTAAAAATGACACTTGAGTAAGTCCATCATTGTGTTCCAATCAACATCAACGGGAAACTAGTGGCCCTACTTCACTTCATGTCCAATGCAATACATGAAGTGAACAATGAATACATGTACTGAATGTATTGACACGTGACAGAGTCATAAACATGATAGTACTAACTATCTAATCCAAAAATAATTAATAATTATTACCATCTTGTGTACCATGCTTGCAGATAACATTTCCAATTTTCAGGCTGAACAATGACAGCAACCTGATTGTTACCCTTTCTTATGGCAAGGAAATTCATACCTCTGTATTGTACTGCCTCTACACTGCGATTCAATAATCTCTCATGCAATAGAATGAAACAACATTTCTAACCCTAATGAGAAAAAATAGCATTAAAATGGATTCTCTTTTTAAAGCAAATCAGTGTTAATCAGGGTTAAAAAATCAAATCATGACAGTTGTAACCTATCTTTTATACCAAACCAGCAGTGTTGGCAGAAATTGACATTCCATAACATTCAACACTTGGCATTGGTGCAAAAGAAGTCAACAATGAAACAGATTGTTTCTGACATGGTTCAATCACACTCCAACCCGCACCTACCCCTTGGTTCTTGTTACCAGAATTTCCCATCATATCAAGCCTCCAAAGGCTTTGACAAGCCATTCATGCAGCCCTTTGAAAAAATTTCAACTTATTGTTCAGATTGTTATCTAGAATAGGAAAAATCTGGACAAAGAAGTCCCCAAAGACATTATTTTGACAACATCAGTGACAAAGAGAGAACATGAGGTTCAGAAAACATGGAAGGCTCATTGACAACGGAGAGGTCAGGGCGACATCAACCAAACCAGCTGCCACCACAAAAAGACTGCCCAAGAGGACAAGGTCTCCTGCCACCATGAAGGGGGCACTCTTATGAAAAAGGCACCATTTCCAGAGGATGACCTCATAGACTATGATACACATGTCCGTATCAGTATCCCTTATGGGTACCTAGGCTTAGTTGCATCTAGTTTAGGTAAGGAGATGGTAGATGTTTATGCTTCCATTCAAGTTCCGGTATCCAGGAGGAACCAAACAGATGGCTCAGGGTTGCAGACAGACTGTGACAACTTGTGTGTGAGTGCGGCCAGAGGTCCATCACCAGCAGAACAACTGTAGATCATAATTCTCATTCTAGATTGATGTTAACACATAATTGTTGTTTTCATTTAAATTGTTGGCTACCTCACCTTCACCAAGTTGGTAAGACACTTTTATAACATTGTTAATGCTGACTTGCAACCCCTCCCCTAAGAAAAACATTATCGGCCAGTTCAAAGCCACCGTGGCGGAATTATTGGCAGCATTTGTGGATACTGCATTCAGCTGGTATGACAACTGGATTGAGCTTGATGATTCCTGTGAATAGAAGAACCGGATTAAGGATGGTATGAGCCAACCTCTGACCATAACCATGGTGGTGTGATGTCATCCTGATAAAGGGCTTTTGGTCCCAAGTATGCACCTGTCCTGCACCATACAGTACTTCAAGACAAAACTCCTTGTATAATTGGACAAGGACAATAAGAACGACTTGACTAATAAATAGTTTAACCTTTTTTGCAGCTGCTTTCAGGGCGTTGCTGCTATGAAATGGGACCTTTGTGCTACCAAGTATAAAGGAGACACGTGCATTGAGAAGAAATTTAAAAATTTTCAAGGCTGTCTCCAAGCGCACCAACCTTGGCAACCAAGTCATTTGCTGGCTTTGCCTAAAGAGCAAGCCTGGCCATATGCAGTTCAGAGACTTCCTTGGTCAAGTCCAGATCTTGAACCACATCAAAAAAGATATCTTTGTACACAAACAGAGATGCCCAATGATGCCAAGCTGTGCAAACAAATTTTCCTAGCCCAAACAAAGGCTCACCACATCAATTAAGCTGAAAAGCACAGAGTTGTTGAGACTGATATCCTCAAACTCAAACTCCAAGAGTTTTTTGAGAGCTGTCACAATGCCAACGTGCACAGCAGAGAGTACAAGTGGCTTGTCTAATGCAAAAAGAAGGCCAAAGAAGAGAGCAAACCCAGGAGAGGAGATCATTCCAATCACCACACAATGATTGTTCTTGCCTCTTTGACATTCAAGATTGACAAGATAGGGACTAGGACAATTACGGGCCTTATGAACAACATCATCAGGATGATCATCACTATTATGATCATGACCCTCCACATCACAAATGTAGGGACCGTGACTGTTATTGCAATGATAAATTTCGTTGCCCTGACAACGAGGATGCAACAAAGGCAAGGACCATGGAAGAGATTACCACAAGGGTGGTCATCGAGCCCATCATGTAGACATGAGCAACAGGAAGCCCTACTTCTTATGAAGTGTTGACTCTTCCGACAGGGAAGTCAAAAGAATTTGTGTTCAATCCCCTTAATGAGCTCATTCTGGTAGTCCTTCCCCAAGTGACCCTGAGGAACATCACCTGTTGAAGAGTGAGAATCAACCCCTATAATGTTGATGCTAACAACCCAAGCCAATGGGTAAGAAAACCAGCAGCTTTCATTCCTGTGCTTCCAAGAGCCATGTAAAAGATGCCCCTCAAGTCATGTTTAGCAGTGATGGTTGGGAAACAAAACCCCCTCCCGACAAGACACCTTCCATCCCAGTGGCACTGGTGGTCAACTTTGATGCTGTATATCTATCCCAGCAAAAGGATGTCCCTGTCTTACCCTATCATGGCACATACCATGTTGAAAAACCACATTGGTATCTTGAAGCTTCTGGAGAGCCTTATCAGATCAACTCTCAGCAGTAAGCTATTGGTCTGGGATCCTTCTTTAAACCTCACTCTAATAATTACACTGACAATGAGAGTGACTTCCCTTAAGGACACAAAGATGACATCCACATGGTTGATCTGCTCCCCAAAGACACAAAATGTTGTGAAGAGTTGGACAATGAGTCTGTTATGCCAACTGATTAGCTAGAGCATGCTGGCAAAGACCAAACCTTACTTGACATTTCCTTTGGTACAGGCACCTTTATGCACTTTCATGGGTAACATCAGATTAAATACTGAAATTCTATGTCGTGGCAACTGGACATTTCCAGCACGTTTGTGGTCAACATGCTCATGAACACAATCTTGAGACCAAACAGGAGATCAATCTTTTACAAAAAACGAACTCCAAGTGCATGATCTCTCCTCACACCATAGGGGACAAGCTTACACAGGAGCGCAAGCAGGTGCTCCATAGACACATTCAAAACCTCATGGAATGGTTCGGGGCCAAGTCCAAATGACTGACCGTCCATTGTAATAGTCATGAATAGGGCATAGTGCTTATAGAATCAACCATTAAACTATGGTCTAGTGTGTCAGCATGTGTTTTTGTCACAGACCCTCTGGACAACATGTTGTTGCCTGATCTCAGCACAATAAGTGATAATAATTTTAATGTTCCAATTGATGATGTGCATGATGAGTATGTTTCATGCACCATGCAGGAACAATTTCTATTTGATACCAAATTCTTTTCCCCTCCTAACAGTATGATAAATAGTAACATCACATGTAACACCACTGAAAATGAATCTGTAGGGAACACTTCCTAAAGCCACCCTTGAACCCAAGGTCATTCCCAAGAATGAAGCACCTTCAACCATTTGCGTGGTTAATTCCATTGGTGCAATATGCAGGAGGCAATTGTTCTGTATTCTCCTAGACTCGGGTGTATCCTGTTGTCTGATCAAGCTATTCAGCTTACCTCATGAGGTTACCCTCAAGAAACTCTCCAGTAACAAAGCCATCAAGACCTTATCTGGCCAAGTCATTGCTCAGCAATTTGTCTCTCTGTATGACATCCGCCTCCCAGAGTTTGATAAGAAGAGATGAATTTCACAGCAAAAAGGTCTCATCATTGACAATGTTATTTTTCAAACTGACATGATTCTAGGCACTAATTTCCTTTCTCAACCGGAATTGAGCTTGATTATAATAGAGGCAAGATGCAATGGTATGACAGCATGCTCCCCCTGTGTCCTCATAATGGTCTCATGTCCCAAGATTTTGACCACATGGAAAATATGTATCACATTCAGTTTGAAGATGAGCTCCTTGGTCAGGATTCTATCAGTGGACTGTGTTACAGATGTTGTTGTTTCTTGACATCACCTCACAGCTTGTCAAAAATGTGACCTTCGACATTCTCCAGGGTCATCAAAAAATTGGTTGCACTCTAGGTATATACCCCCACAAGAAGGTACACATTGACACCAACCATGATGCCAAACCAGTGCATGCACAGCCCTATCCTGTGTCCCACATTCATTTGTCTACTTCCAAACATGAATTGGACCATTTTGTATGCCTTGGTGTCCTTGCTCCTCAGCAAGAATGTGAATGACAAGTCCTGCTTCATTATTCCAAAGAAAGATGGCAGTGTCTGCTTTATCAGCAAACTACGACAGTTGAAAAAAGTGATCAAGCAAAAGCAATATCCTTTGCCTATCACGACAGATGTCCTGCACAAGCACATTTGATACAAGTTTTCACCAAACATGACATTATTATGCCATACTACACTTTCAAATTGGATGAGGAGAGTCAAGACCCCTGCACTATCATCGCTCCCTTTGGGAAATACAATGCACTCACTTGCCCATGGGTTTAAAATGTTCTCATTCCACTGCACAATGAATCGTGGAAAACATCCAATTGGGTGTTGATGCAACTGATGTTTATATTAATGATGTTGGAGCATTTTTCTCATCGTGGGACAAAAACACTGTTCTCTTGGACATGGTCCTCCATCGTCTCTGTGACAATGGGTTCACAATTATTCCCCTCAAGTGTCAATGGGTCATCCAAGAAATGAACTGACTTGGTTATTGGCTCACACCAGGTGGTCTTAAACCCTAGAAAAAGAAAATTGATGAAATCCTGCACATGGACTTTCTACAAACATTTACCGACCTCTGACGATTCATTGGCTGTGCTATTTGTTATCGTGACATATGGCCAAGTCACGCACATGTTCTCACACTCCTCACAAACTGTTTGAGCATGAAAAAGAATACACCTTTGGAATGGAATACCAAAATTCAACATGAATTCAACAAAATGAGTCTATTAATTTCAAATGGCAGCAGATGCACTCTCAGCCTACCCTGACCCCTGGCCACAACAAATGGTTTCACATCTATAGAGACTCATCTCTACTAAATGGGCACTTGCATCATGCAAGAAGGCCATCATGTTTCCTTCTACAGCAAAAAGCTTAAAAGTGCTCAAAAGAACTATAATACTACCAAAAAAAGAAATTTGTCCATTGTTGCAACTCTCAAAGAGTTGTGGTCAATGTTGCTTGGTTCCATAATATCCATGTGTACATCAACCACAAAAATTCAACCTTTGATGACCTCTAGACATAACTTCAAAACAAAATTGAACAATTCTCATCCTGGTTCCACTGCTTGTATTAAAGGCCCAAAAAATATTATGGCTGACAACTTCTCTAGGATCTTTTGCCTTCCTACTCCATCTTGGATTGAGGAAGGCAAGAAACATGTAGAACCCACCATTGTTTCTGATGATGGAGGCATTGAAGAAGGGTTTCTTGCTGACTTCAAAAACTCTTAAAGTGTCTTGATGACAACATCAATGCAATTCTTGAATGTTACTTTCTGAGATCCCAGATCCAACTCAAAACCCCTTGAGCTTTGCCTGCATATGAGAATAGCAACAGCAAGATACAACTCCTGGCTCACTATATAACTCCAAGTCTTTAGATGAAGATAGTGATGGCATTATTTGTTATGCATGTCACCTGGCCTCAGCAAATGCTGGAGCAAATCGTCAATGGTTCCATCAAGTAATGGGACACCATGGAGAGAAACAGTTGCATGAAACACTTCAGTAACATTACCATTACCCCAAGCTCTGATACACTGACAAGTTCAAGTGTGAGCACTGTCAGACATATAAACTGTTAGGCAAGGGCTACGGTCTATTACCTGAAAGGGAAATGTGAACAGCGCCCTGGGAAGAAGTTGCAACAGTCATATTTGACCCATGGATGGCTACAAGATCAAACAGAGAGGTTGGATTCAAGGTGGGCACATGCATCAACACACTGTCCAATTAAATAGAGCTGATCAGAATTGACAACAAGACCTCACATCACATCAAGGACAAGTTCGTCCAGAGGTTGCCATCCTGTTACCTCTGTCCTACTAGTTGCATACACAATAATGGCGGATAGAATTCATTGGATGCACATTCCAATGGCTCCTCCATGGCTTTACATCAAGGATGTACAGTCAGCAGCTAAGAGCCTGCAGTACTTGATTTGCGAAGTATGCACCAAACACTGGGCACTGTATTATGAGTATTGCTCCACTGTATTATGAGTATTGCTCTACAGCAATCCACCACATACATGCCAGAGACATTTTGGCCAGGCTTTGGTGACTGAAATGCATGCCATGCTAGTTACTTGGCCTCTACACTAGATAGAAAATGAGGGGTTCTTGCCTTTAGCTGTGACATGTTCTTGAATGTCCAACTCTTTGCAGACGGGCAAGCCATAGTGCAGTGCTGCTGACAGTATGTCAATGACAACCTTTGCCATGCCAACAGGAAGAAATGTCAATATGACTCTGCTCTGGGTCAGAAATTTCTGAATATGGTGCACAACCAAGCTATTCTGGGAGTAAGAACTACTGGTCCTTACAACATAGAGCAATCCCATGTCAATGACATGCTCACCATTGAGTTGTGTCCAGGTATCACAAATACATCAACATATGCAATGCCATCCTGTATCAAAAATGAACGATGGTGACCTTTGTATGCTTGAATCCTTTTCTGCCTCCCTGAGAGAGTGCAAGGCACACATCACATTGTGTATGTAGAAGTGTTCAAGGTTGTCTCAGGGTGTTTTTGTGGAATCATACATTCCTCCTTTTTCCCACTGTATTTGTTTTGTCTATGGCAGAGCAAATCTTGCTGTGAAAAGGAAGAGTGTGGTACCCATGTCCATCCCAATATCCAGTACAGGTACCTAGGGTTAGTTTCAGTCTAGTCTACTGTAAAACCTGGAATATAAGAAACTACATATTATAAGTAACACCTGTCCAAGTATGTGTACATTTGTGTTTTATGGTATTTGATGGTGCAGAAAGTAAATCCCACATCACTGGTTCCTCCTTGTCAAATGCTTCACATCAATCTGTATAAGACCTAGTGACTCTTGCTGGTTGTCAAGTTATGTGCATTTGCCATAAACTCACAACACATTTTTTCACACCACATACATCACAGACGTCATCTTATTGCGGTTAAGCGCCTCTGTAGAGGTGCACGAACAGGCAGGAAGATGGTACCTAAATTACCTCGACATATTAGGGTAGCTTTGTTAATGAACCAAATTTTTTACCATGTTAAGAACACTAACAATGGGACTATGCATAAGTAACATAAAATCTATCTTTTGTACATTTAGATATCTTATATAATCTGGGTTTTACGGTAGGTAAGGAGATGGCAGATGCTGATGCAGCCATTCAAGTTCTGGTATCCAGGAGGAAACAAACAGATGGCTTAGGGTTACAGATGGGCTCTGACAGTATGAGACCAGAAGTCCATCACCAGCAGAACAACTGTAGATCATAATTCTTATTCTAGTATGATCTTTAATGGTTTAATTGCTCTTGTAGCCATGGTCAGTTGTGGACAGAGTAAGGTAAAAGTTGCCTGGTTTCCCTTACCTCCCAAAGGTTGTCTGATTTGTAGCAAGCAGGGATAGCTGCTATTGTGAACTTTCTCCCTTACCACGCCGACCTTATTTTTGTGGTGACGTAACAGATCTTCCTCTTAATATTATACTTCTGCTTTCCAATCAAAATCTCTTCTGCACTATAACTAACTAAAAGTCAGAGCAGTGCCTAAATCAACATTAATGAAATACTGCAACCCAAAATAAGCCTAGGAATACATTAGGAGAGAATGCATAGGATATGGTAGGATTTCCTTCATAGTTTTTTTTGTTTAACTGCAGATAAAGAATCCTATAAAAATCATTGAACGGGGTTGTTTGAGTACTTGAGTTCAAATTTCTTTCAGCTATGCATACAATTACTTTTCATAGCCATCACCAAATGTGGTATTTGGTTCTTGGCTTGATTCTGATGCATAATATGATGGTAGAAGGAAGGCTTGGTAATGAGAACATAGAAAGTGCTTCAATGTACCAATTTTTTGCTGCCATATAAGCAGAGAGTGGAAATTGAATGAGGTAAAAAGAGAGTGTATTGAGAGCAATGATTTGGAGGATGTGGTGCACACAGATATGTAGGCATAATGACATGAACGTAACATATAAAGTATGTCAATTGGCATCCAGTGAAAGGATCTGAAACAAATGTTTGTTTTAAATTTAATGGATACCTTTTTGCAAAATTGTTGTCACTTAGACATCAACCTGACACCTTACTCACACCTAGCTGACAAAAATGCATTTTCTGACAGAAAATGGTTATTTTGTTGGACAAAGTCAGGAGACCCAAAAGAACTGCACCCATTTTGTTTTCTTGGCACCCTACCACTGTCACAAATTCATGCAACATGCACAGCATCTTGTAGTATCATATTTTGCTGCCCACCACTTGCCCATCACAACATAAATCAATGGTTTGCTCAAAGGAAACCACTTGTAAAGCTATCCGGGGAAAAGCTTCACACTTAATGCTTGCAATCAACAACCAAGGCAGTCCACACGGAAAGACATACAAAACAAGGATAAAGAATCATCAGACTCATCATCCTAGTGTGCACTCAATAACTGCTAACACAAATTACCGATTTTCGTATCCTCAAGTTTCTGTCTCTCTTGTAAGGAAAACCAAACATGGTTTTAGAAGTCCACATATGAATTACTTTAAGGTGGAATGTTTCCTGGCTACATCTGCATTGGCTATACAGGAGTCCATGGAGGCATTCAGTATGCAACTCTTTGGGGATGTAAACTAAAGTACCATTAATACCAGTGGGTCACCATTCTGCTAAAAGGCATGTGACTTGCACTTTGGATTGGAGGGGAGCAACACATCATAGGATCTGCTGCACTTTAGGATTATTCCTTTCAAAACATATGCTGTAATGATGAAGAACCAGAATATCAGATGTTTTTCTACAGACAGCAGTTGAAATCTCTTAATATAGTGACTGTCCAATGCTGACAAGGACTGAAGTATTTACCTGTTCGTGCTAAAATCAGAACCATCCGAGTTTCAAAATTGAGCAAAAACTTTTCCTGGTATCAAAACTAAGATGTTATTGTGTGGAGACACCAGCTTACAATTTTTTGGACCAGGGTGACAATTTGGGGACAACTGATAGTAGAGAAAAACATAGGTTAGTAGATTCTATTATTATTGCATATCCTGAAATAGCTTATTAGGCCATGTATCTATCCCATAAGCAATGATCATGAAAGCTGTTCCACAATGAATTGATACTCACAGTACTTATAAATTGAAGTGGGAACAGTTGTCACAAGCTGTGCCAAACTGCACACTAGTGCAAGGTGCAAGGCATTTCCTTGTTTCCAAGTTCTCTTCAGATATTTTAAGGCCAAGAATGATATCAATCAGGGGTCAGGTAGACTCTTGGGCATGGGATAATGCACACTGCTTGGGAGTCGTGCAGTCATTATTTGTTGGCATGCAAACCTTTTGTATGACTTATAGTAATAATACATACTTAAAAGAGATACCTATCATCATAATAATATTATCTGATGTAGTGATTTAGTTATGAATTTTACCTCCAGTTCTGTGTCATCATAATGATATTATCTGATGTATTGATTTAGTTATGAATTTTTCCTCCAATTGCTTAATGCCATGCATATACCTATTACATTTTCATTTGTTGTCTCCATGAAAAGGAACCGGTACCATCACCATTAATCATTTACTTATGCAAATATTGAATGGTGGAGGATACAAAAGTCATTCTATTTTTCTCAAGTGTACTCCACCAATGACCAAATTGACCTGTGCCAATGTGGGGTGTTTGTGGGTATCCAAGAAGATTTTACCAATGGCATAACATGACCCAATTGGGTTTTAGACCAGTGTCACAGTTTCTACCCAATGCTAAAAATGGTACATCAAAAATGCCCAGTTTTGGCACTGGTCACCCAATATTGACACTGTGCTCATTTGGGGACAAAAACATCTCACATGCAAAACTAGGACATTCCAATTTGGGATAAGACATTTACAGTAACAACATTTTTATGCGATCAACACTCAAACCACAATCTATCACATCACAAACAAAATAAAGTACCGAGTGTGCATCTGGTCTTGCAATCACTTTCCATAGAGTATCCAATACGATTATAGTAAATTTGAATATCACTTTCCTTTAAAGAAATTGTCATAAAAGTTGCCTTGTCTTCAAAAAAGGATTGAGCAGTTACCCTCAAAAATTCTTGATGTTATTATCCTAGAGAATTTCATTAGAATGAATTAGCCTTCCTGTTTTCATAGAAACCATGTCCGAAAAATAATTTGTTTTCTCTCTGAGTAACAAAGCGAGTTATGTAGGAAACATATGATTTATTCCTCTCAACTTCTCGCTTCAATTTTACATGCAGACAGTTTTGGAAAAACACAAGCTCTTGGAAGGGTTTTGACACATTGATTCCACATGGAAAAAATAGGGGACATTAACATCATAAAACTATTACGACAAAGATTAAAAGTAGTAACAACAGCATCTTCACAATGCCTAGTTCTTGCTTCTGTTTCAAGGAAGTGGTCTTGTTAAAGAATTATTGACGTCTTTTATAGGAATACCACAATGACATTGTAGACAAATTTACTGAGACTGAGATGTTGTCTAGTATGCACAATTTCCTGGAAAAAGTATAGAAACAATGATGATTTATAAACGCATTGCAGGATTTATTTCTTGGAATAATGAGAAGATGTTATCTTGAAAAAGTATTGAAACATAGTCTATTTCAAACTTATATAGTAGGTCATCATGTACCTCCATCGTCCAAGTTCCTATATATGTTTCAAAGGTGAAAAATTTATCTCACCAAAGGATGAGAGGGAGACTGAGGTGGAGAAAATCTTCTCAGTTTCCAAGACAACTACAGTTTTGAGTCCTGTAGCTTTTTTCTGGTTTTATGTAGACATTTTCTTGATGCATTCATAATCACAATATTTCTGTTTTTGTGGTGTGGTATGTATAAGGTGTGGTTACACAAGAATTACGACAAAAGCTCCGTACAGAACCAAACAACCAATGTGTACCACCCTTCGTTACCTACCTGAGTATCTTGTGCTGAATTAAATTTTGCTGTACAAATTTTATCAAGTAGGCAAGCATGAATTTATTTAGTATATCTTCACGCATATCAAACATGCTTGCCCCACATAATACCCACCAACCGGCCCACTCAACCATCACCTGTCATCTCATGGGAAGAGCCACAGTTATGAACAAAAACAACATTGCTTTCTGTTATCTGCACCAAAAAAATTATGAATTACTAGAAGCCAAAATTAATCAATACTGCAAGTAATCTGCAATTTGTCTACATAATTACTGCAAGTGACATGCAATTTGTGTATATAATAGCAGGAGGGATTTCGTGTTTAGTAAATTGCAATGTGAGGTGTCCATGTATGGGGACTGAAGTTACTGCAATTTGATCTACTGCAACATGAGGCATGCAACTTGTGATCAAGTACTGCTGCTGTCTGATTTTGATGCCACTAACAACACAATGTTCTAGAACGCAAAGCCATTGAATTCTACTTGGGCTTCTGATGAGTTCTTGGATTCTATGCAACTTCTTCTTGGTTGGGAATTCTTTAAATACTCCTTGATTTGACATCATGGAATACACTATATTCCATGATGCCTTGCTCTGTCTGTTACTTTTACTTGTCATCATCCTCTTCCTCAACAATGAATGGATTAGAGTCTTTTCCAATTTTGTTTTTCTAGTTCCATTACGGATGCCCTTGCACCACCACCAGCCATCATTCTCTCAATCATTGAACCAAGATTCTCAATTGCAGCTTTATTTTTTTGAGGTATTACATTCTGAATAGGCAAGTCCTCTTTTCTCTATCTCTGAATCTAATTAGGTCATTACTCCTTCCTTGAATTCAACAAGTTTTAATTTCATTTCTTTTAACTCAGCAAACTGTGTACATAAAATCTCTAACAACCTCATATGTAATTGCATGCTCTCAAATGATGTTTCTGCTTGAATCAGGTGATTTCCCACCAAGAACAAGCTGTACCATTATTTCAGTAACCTCAGCGTACACCCTAAGATTGTTTCCTTTTTGGTGCCAACCTCTTTTACCCTTCTTTATTGCATTGGATTTGGGAATAGGAGCGATTTCAAGGTCATTCTCATTCTCCACTAAACCATGCATGATTTGGGAATTATGTCTTGTATAGATATGTTAGATACTGATGTATTTTTTACTTTGACTTCAATGTGAACCATGGAGGATTTTGATGAATCATACATACAAAACATCAAAATATACAAAACATCAAAATTTACACAAATTGCGTTTAAAAAATTCCAAGTTTATTTAGCTTTTCTCAACATTTTAAACCACAAACAAAGGTTGGGGAAAGCTAAAATAGAAGATAACACTTTATTTAGGTAGCATGAAGTATCAAATACATACAGGTTATATTTTATTTCTAGTTGGACAGCAAAGTACATAGCTGTTACAATAATAATGCAAATTCTAAAGCATACGACCTACATCTACATCAACACTTCTTCCTCATCCCACGCAGATTCAGCAGCATATATATGCTGCGACTCACCCCTCACCAACACAATGTTCAAAAACTGCTTGTGACGACAACTATTTAACTCCTTTGCTCCACCCTTCTTGTGCCACTTCATCCACATGGCATTGTTACCAGAAGCCCCTTCAATACACTAAAGACTGTAAAACCTAATTTGTGCGGATTTGAATTCCCGCCAAAATCTTCATTGCATTATATCCAATTTTGGGCCAGGAGAACAAAAACAATGATCTCATTCATATCTGCGGTAGTGCATATTGTTAAAACACAAGAAAGTTCAGCTTTTCAATGGTTGTATGCACACCTCTGTCGGCCAATCGCCAGAAAAGTTATTACAATTCAAAGTATCTGGATACAAGTTATGTCCAGCTTTATTGCAAAATCAGATCCACACAAATTAGGTTGTACAGTCTTACTTGAAAGGCAAGTTGATGATATGAGGGTCATCGTCAAGTCCATCTTCGGGCTCCTCAATGTTAGAGTTGATATAATGGCCAACTTGGTTTGAGCGGGATTGAAAATGGATATGGTTGGGATTGTACTTGATGCCAAACCTGTCTAGGATCTTCCTAGAAGCCCTCTCAGAGGCCAGCTCTTGGGGATATCCAAACAAAATGGACAACTTTTGGCCACCGGGCCGGTTGATGGCAAGGACATTGTATATAGTAGCATCCTTTGCACCTTCCCTGAATATGAAGTGTAGCCTAGCAAAAGATTGGCTTAAGTTGTTCCTGTGGGACTTGAGTGACATCCTGTTGAGCTTATTGACAAGATTGTTGGTAGCGTTGGCCTTGACCCCCTTCTTGGGAGTACAGGTGGGAGTGCATTTGCTTGCCATGTCTTCATTGAGGTTGCCAACTTCTCCCTCTTCAATTTCGGAGTCTTTCTCTAGATTGTTGATGTCTTCTTTGTCCTCATTCACCCACTCGTTGTCGTAATTGCTGTCATCAGGACCAAATTTCTCTTCACAAGCCACACACAGGAAGGTATGTGAGTGTCTCCTGTCAATTCCAATAAAACAAGACACAAGACTCACTGTTGGGAGCAGCTGATGCAGCAGCTCTCCTTCTTCTTCTTCCACTGATGGCTCCTTCAAGCTCAAAATTTTGGGGTTTATGGCAAAGAAGGGCCTGGAAGTTCTTGAGTTTTGTTTTTTCTTGTGGGGTGCTGTCTTTACAACACCGAGGCCAGGGCATCTGAATTAGTTCCACGTTGGATTTGGAACTCCTGCTGGTTATGTTAATGGCTTGCTGGTTGATAAGCTGTTCTAGCTTAGTGTTGTTGGCTTTGGACTAAGAACAGATGCTGCATTATGGAACAAAACAAGGGGATCCAGGTGGGCCCTCACTCGTGCTGGCTTGTTGGTTCTGCCGGCAGCCATGATTCATATACTCAAGACTTAAATAAGTTGTATCCGTGATGCAAACATCTTATTTGTATTTCAAAATTGTATAATCTGTCCATAGGAATTAGTAATAAAGGTACGGTATAACATACAATCTTATCTATTTTCAAAATTCAATCCATTTCTATCGATATCTGAAAACGGATAAGATTTTGTCAACAAATAAGATTCAAAAGTCTTATCCATTTTCTGAATCTTATCTGTTGGTTGGTATCCTCCTCATTGCTGACACCACTCGTCATCGGGTCAAGTGAGGACGTACGTTCCCTCAATCTATCATGCTCTCTCAACCCAACAACCATCTGTGAACACTAGCTAGTGAACACCGCGGCCCTCCAACCCCCACCCCCGCTGCCCGCCTCTGCCATTGGCTGTCCAATTCCACCACCACCCTCAATGATGGATCTTCCTGATGCTTGCAACGAGGCTACAGCTGTTGCCTTCCAACGTGCTGATGCCGAGAGTGCGGCCGGAATGAAGCACGCCCGAATTGTCCAGCCATCACTAACCAACATCTACGTCATCTGTAGAGACCTCCAACAATGTTCAGGCCACAGAGTTGGCTCTGAGCTCTCCGGAAATGATTTATTCTGTGCATTCTTTGTCTGTGGAGCCAATATTGCTCTGCTAGCTTGGCTCAGGCTGATTGAGCATGATTCCCCCCCCAGAGACCAAGATTGTCCATTTACTCTAGGCACTCTTCTTTATGATGGTCTACCAGAGCACCAAGGTTGCATGTTCTACAGCAGGTGGCTCCAATGGTCTAAAACTCTTTGCAAGTACGTCTGGCCAATGATTCCTGCCACTGCAAGCCTGAAGATTCATGTGATATGTAATTTTTGTTTGCTGTTTACTTTTATTTGTCTCTCCTTTTGCTAACCTGTCTATCATTTTGCCAACCTGTGTGAAGATTTCATTCGAAAATAGGTTTAAGACCGATATCCACAATGACTGCCTTCTGAGTGTTGATGGGACAGATTTTCAGAGGTCCCGGAGCAGCAAAGATTGGTATTCCCACAAGTTCAAGAGGTCTGGTCTTTGTTTTGAGGTAGCAATTTCCATCTTGGAGGGCTACATTTGCTGTATTTGTGGACCTCCGAGGCCAGGAGTTTACAATGATCTTATGATTTTTCGTGAGTCACTTGCAACATGGTTAGAGCCTGGTGAGCACGTTGAGGTGACGATAGGTATTTTGGTGGGGTACCATTGAGAGTGAAATGTCCAAAGAGTTTGACAGAGCCAGCAGAAAAGGAGGCAATGGCCAAGCGGGTCAGATCTCGTCAGGAAACCGTGAACAAAAGATTCAAACAGTAGGGTATTTTGAGACAGGTCTTTCGCAATGACCTGATTCATCACTGTGATGTGTTTGCTGCTATTTGTGTGATTACTCAGTTGGCCATTGAGAACGGTGAGCCTTTGTTCCGGTTCACTATGATGATATGGATTTAGAAGATCATTAGATTAACATGTATCAGTAAATTATATCTATTGCATTGTGTAAAATCAAGTAGTAAAATAAAGCATTGTTTTAGTATACTTATTTCCCCAAACTTCAATGCAGATCTAGCCCATGTCTAGCCTTGGTGTCAAAAAAGTTACAAATGCTAGAATTGTGTAGGGTGTTTTCAGTCATAGCTCATGGACAACTCACTGAAAGTTATTGTACAATACTGACCCCAGTCTTAAAATCGGAATATGAGAAGTCCCTTGATCACTTCAAGATGAACCTATACTGGATATCAGATAACATATTTTTTAAGAACTGAAATCACAGAATACTAGTGGCTGTTAAAATAGTGCTTGCCCTACGATAATGATAGCTGGACAATCGAAAACACATAACTTGACATGCATGGGTATCCTTCTTTCCCTACGCTTTCTTCTTCTTCTTCTTCTTCTTAGTATTTTTTGCTGTTGTTGAGGTGGGTGGCAAACACAGCTGGGACAAATAATCTCTTGCTGGTTCGAGCATCCCCCCAATGACATTCACAACAAAAATTGCACTACGAGAAATATGGACCAATAAATGAAACGAGAATAATAAAAATCCTCTGGCATACGGATGAAAACTGTTTTTCAGTCAAGCTACAAACTAAAGATGCACACTCACAATAGTGCTGTCGCCAATCTCCCAACATCAGTGGCTGGTCTTAAGTCTCCATATCCAACAGTTGTTCCCGTAATCACGGCCAAATACGCAGCATTTGCAACTGACATTTCTTCGATCTGTGTAAAAAGCAATATCCCCACCCCGAGTGCACACAAACCCGGACCGATTACGCCGCCTGGTATTCTCGTCTTCCACGAACTAGAAAAATCCATAATTGGACCGCAAAACATCCCGAGACCACAGAAAGATAAAGATATTATGAAGATTTGTCCGAGATGAGATAGTTTGTCTGATGGGCAAATGTCACCATATCCAACACTGCACTGAAAAACGAATGATTAGCAAACGCCTACGCAGAGAAATTGACGTGAATAGACAAGCTTAATCGATTTGACAGAACGCACGTTGTCAATGTTATGACACAGCAGTAAAATGCATTGATCCAGCGATGCCCCTTCGCATCATGTGCCATCATTCCATCAATGTTGTAAAATCCGACAGTACCCACACCCATCAGTGTTGCAGCCACCGTCAATAATCTGGATGACGATAGTCCGGCCATGACTACCAATTAAGATGCAGACCACTAAGATGCTTTGTTAGGAAGAGCATCAAATTTTATGTTTTGACAACAGATCGCCCAAGAGGCATGCTGTGGTCCTTTCCCGGCGAAGAACCAGAAAAATCACGATTGTAGAGAATGAAAGGTAATCGCCTAAACTACGGTAAACTGCGGGTTATAAGTTACCAAAAATGTTAAAAGATACATTTGGGTGGTACTTATACCTCTACAAACGCTAGAGTGATTTTATCATGGTAAAAAAATATCGGTATCCCAAGTTACTCTATTTGCCCTCTCGTACCATACGAGCTTAGTTTCCCGCCAATTGTCGGGTCTGCTCAGGGGCGAAAAGAAATGAAAGGTTCATTTTCCCACTCACTGCCCACCTTTTCATCGCGCCAAACCACGAGCCATCTCCTTTATCTCCTTTATCTCTGACATCACTTAAATCTCCGCAATGGTGGCCTTGTTTAGTATTCACACTGTTTTTGCTGTCTTTGGAAGAGAGCGCTTGAAAAGGGAAACAGGAAGAATAAGAGAAAGACTTACCAAGTCCATTCTTGTGGCCGAGGATCTTTCCCTGTTGCTGCAAACAAGACTTGCAATGACAATATGAAATAAAAGTAATCATTAATATAATATTGTTATTGTTTTGATTTCCCCATTTCATTAATCATAGTTAATATGGTTACTGCTATTATTGCCGGTAATCTAAAAGATGCTGTCTCGCCCGCACCGGATCGAGCAGCCGAACCTGTAGGCCTCATGGAAGAGGAAGTGCCTGACCCGGGCGCTGTAGCGGCCGAGTCGTCGCTCCAGAAGTCTTTCTCTCTCAAGGACAAGAGAGAGTTTGTACGCGCAGTTGACGCCATTGTGGTCACCGGTCTCTCTTGTCAAGGCTTGTTTTCAACTGGGAGTGCCACATGTGTCCTATGCACGCTTCAAAAAGGCAATCACAATGGCACAATCTCTCAAGAATTCTGACGCCTTTGTGTCATACAACATTAGTGGCAGCACAGGCAAGATTCATCCCAGCCCTCCAAGTGTGCATTATGAAATAAAAGAGGCTTTGATTCTTTTTGTCTTTGAGACAAGGGAGCGTGGGATACAAGTGAGCACAAGAATGATCTGTCAAGAGGCATCTCAACTGATGCCTAATTTCCGGAACAAATCCATTGTAGCCAAGGATGCTGCGGTCTTGCACTTCATAAAGAGACTTGGGCTGTCCCTTCACGTGGCAATGGATAACGCACAGAAACAGTTCCTCGAAACCGAGGAAGAGTCCCAACATTTCATCACATTCATGAAGGCAAAGATTGCAGGAAAAGATCCATGCAACATCATCAACATGGACCAAACATCCAGCCTATTTTCTTTTCACTCCAACAAGACCTTCGAGTACAAAGGCACATGGACTGTTTGCATGTCAACAACTGACACCAAGCGAGTTACACTCGCAGCCTGCTTGTAGGCAAGTGGTAGCATGCTGCCTCCCTTTCTTATCTTTAAGGGAGCAAAAAAGGGGTGAATCGCGAACTACAAATTGTCATCTTTCCCCAAAGGCAGATAATTTATGTCAACCAAAGGCATGGATGGACGAGGACGCGATGAACCAATGGATTGATCTTGTCCTCGTCCCATGGAAGAACGAGAAAGTGCCGGGGATCATACCACTCCTAATTCTTGATGCATACCGCGTCCCCATGATGGGCAACATAGTCAATAGAACTCAATCTCTTGGGATTCAAGTCATCCGCATCCCTCTGGGATATACTGTGTCAGCCAGTTGATGTTGGCATTAACAAAGTAATCAAGACATGAATGAGAAGCAAGTGGAAAGATTGGATGGTTGAAGGGGATGGTTTTGAGAATGGCGCGGCAAAGGAGCCATCCAGAAGATTGGTGGCTGCATGGGTCTTGGATGTGTACAACAACATCCCACGACATACTGCAAGGAACGCATGGATGAAGAGCGGCTACAAGTGGTTTTAAATATCTGTAAAAGGAATTAATGTTAGTAAAGACTTCATTGTTTGTTTAACAGATTACTAAGGTTTAAGCTGTTATTTAGACTAAACAAATCAATTGTCATACAACAAAACATCAGTGTAGGATATCCCCTGTTGTGATCAAAGAGACGGCGCATTGAGCATTGCCATGGTCTGCAGTGAAGACCTTGACAATCACAACAACCGCAACGTCCAAACGGAGATTGCTCTCTCCCGCCGTGTATTCCCTGGCTGCAAAGCCAACACGCGACCCGTCTGAGCCATCCATGTTAATTGTGTAGCATGCAAGTTCATGCTCCACGAAAGAGTGCAGACGGAGCCGAAGCCCAACACCCCTGTCAGCTCCGTTCACTACCAAAGAGTTACCGCACCCGAAGGGATGCAACTCACAGCTGCGGCCATTACTATCGGCCAAAAAACCAACAAGAACTATCCTTTCCATGGCAATTTCTGAGTTAATCACTGGGACATATGGATGTTGTGATTAGTTGTACTCTGATGTGTTGTGAGTTTTGCAGCTTTTTGGCATAACTCGGCAACCACACGGAGTTATGGGGCCCTACACATATCAGCATGTTGTTAATGGAAAGGAGAATCCAGAATCCATCTAAAAGAGTTTTAGGTCTAAATTGGCTGTTTAAATAGCAGAAAAAACAAAATGTTCATGAGATCAGGCACTTGGAACCTATGCTCCGGTGGTACTTAAGACCCGCAGTTTACGGTGGGATCAAACTCAAAAGTTGCATTTTAGATCTAAAATAATAATATTTACACCTATAGCCAGTCTGGGACAAAACAAAAAATAGGTATCGTACTTAATGCACCACTTTTTCATACATCTCCTCCAGAGTGCTGCGGACAACCACAAAGGAACCACATACTTTTGGTTTAAAGTTACAACAACGCTCAAATGGAAGATGTGGCATGTGTGAATCTTTTTGTCATTCATGCTAGCACTGAGTTTGGAAATGTGAGGTGGGAAAGGAAGAGTGGAACTGAAAAATTATTTGTATTGCCGTAAACATCTATTTCTGAGAAAGTAGCCAATGTTACCCTCAATGATGTCTCCCCACTTATTGTATGCTTAACAAGGGATGAAGTTTTTAATTTATATAAGATACTCATAATGATCTGTGGAATTACTAATAGCAGTGCTGTGCGATGCATTTTGCAGACAGGATATAGAAATTCTTCATAACAGTCAGAGTAAACTTCTCATGAACTGCGTGACATGCCCCCCTGGGCTCACACTCAAAAAGGGGGTCAATTATTGGTAGCAGGACCGGCAACAGATATTCTTCCTGCCCATTATCACATTGCAAATGAACACCACCAGTAACCTCCCTATACACTCGCAAAGCGTCAGAGTGTACAGGCAGGTTACCGGAAGTTTCAAGAGTGTAGGGGGGGCCTTACCACTTTTTTATACATTTTTTAAGCCACAGTTACATTTATCATGCAAAGCTTTGCAGCAAAAATATCTTCGGAGTGTATGGGTGGTTCATGACTGACATTTTACGAATCACAAGTTACCAACAAGAAGATCACCTGTTGGGTCTAGTTTTGGTGGTGATTATAGGCTTGGTCCTTGAATATTTTGGTGACGGCTTACTGGTCCTATTTTATTTTTGAATTGGTTGGTTTTATGTATGTGATGCAATTTTTTTAAACACCATCCATATAGGAATTAAATACAAATGTTGAGAATTCCTGACCGACAAGTACGTCATTCACTGCCTAGGTTGCGACCCTAATCTGCCATTTCTTTCAAAAACCCTCTAAATAGGAATTAGGTACAAAATTTGAGAATTTCACTGACCAGGCCTAACATCACTTTTAACGTCATGACTACTACTATATTCTACACTTGATACTGCGCCAAAAAATACAAACACAAGAATTACACAACACAAAAAAGTACTTAAATACCTACATTATAGTATGGTACAATACCGTACCATACCTACAACACAGGTGCTTGCACCAGCAACTGTAGAGGGGTTGCACTCTCACTGCTATCCCTTCACCTCCATTTTTTCAATTACATTGATACCCCACCATCCCATTGTGGGAACGGGAACGGCAGAAACTCAACCCACCGGCCAAGTTTGGTATCCCCCTGGCACCGCCGTGTAGCCAACAACAATTGACAGCTGCAGCTCAATTTTAAAGGTGAGTTCTAATGAACTCATCCTTTTTTCAATTATTCAACTCAGCGCACGTCAATTTTTTTCAATTAAATATTTACAGGCCTACCGGTAGAATGGTCGAAACTCAGCCCACAGACTGAGTTTGGCATCCTGCCTATCGCTGCCATCTAGTCAACAACAATTGCCAGCGGCGGGTATATTATCAAGGTGAGTTCTAATGAACTCCCCCCTTTTTACAATTTTATTACTCAGCACAAGTAATTTTTTTCCAATTATTTATTTACATGCCTATCACGGGAATGGCCGAAACTCAGCCCAGAGACTAAGTTTTGTGTCCCTCTTACTGCTGCTGCCTAGCCAATAACAATTGGCAGTGGCAGGTATATTGTTAAGGTGATTTCTTATGAACTCACCCATTTTTACAATTTTATTACTTATCACATGTCATCTTTTTCAATGAAATATTTACAGGCCTACCGGTGCAATGGCCGAAACTCAGCCCACAGGCTGAGTTTGGCATCCTGCCTACCGCTGCCTTCTAGCCAATAACAATTTGCAGCGGTAGGTATATTTTCAGGGTGAGTTCTGATGAACTCAACCTTTGTTACCAAGTTGTACTCACCACACATCAGTTTTTTTCAATTAAAAATTTACAGGCCTACTGGTGGAATGGCCAAAACTCAGCCCACAGACTGAGTTTAGAATCAATTGGCAGCAGCGGGTATAATTTCAGGGTGAGTTCTGATGAACTCAACCTTTTACCAAGTTTTACTCACCACATGTCAATTTTTTTCAATTAAAAATTTACAGGCCTACCACCAGAATGACCAAAACTCAGCCCACAGGCTGAGTTAACCCTCCCGCCTGGCACCACCATGTAGCCAACAACAATTGGCAGCGGCCTGTCAATTTTGAAGGTGAGTTCTGATGAAATCAACCTCTTTTACAAATGTTTTTACCACATCTCATTTTCAATTGAATACTTATACAGGCCTACTGCAGCAACGGCCGAAACTCAGCCCATAGACTGAGTTAGTCCTCCCACCTGGAACCGCTGTCTAGCCAAAACAATTGGCAGCGGCGGGTATAATACGAGGGTGAGAACTCAACCTTTCTTACAAATGTTTTAATACAGCTAATTTTCAATTAAATAGTTAATTTGTTCTACCTTAAGGGCCAAAACTCAGCCCGCAGACTGAGTTTTGCCTCCCACTAACTTCACTGCCTGCAAGTGTAAGTTCTTCTTTGTGTTTTTAATTAATCATTCAACTGAATTCTAATTAACTTCATTTTATTACCATTACACTGCAATAGCATGTTGTTGGTGTGCACGAAAAATCAAGTCTTAGTGTTGGTGCGGATGGTCCGCAGGAGAATTTTTAGTGTGGGGCTAAAATTTGGGACTCTGTGGCATTAAGGCTCATTTGTTGGGGGGATGAAGGGGTGGGCCCAGAAGAGATTAGGATGCAGTATGTTTAATTATACTAGTAGAAATAGCTTGAACCTACTCCACCCATTACACTATACTGCAGTCTAACAGTACATGCCTGACGCGGTAACCCACCGGTACATCTCCAGTTACCCTCCTGTTCACTCCAGTAACCCTACTGTACTCTTCTGGTTGTCTTCCTGTTTTGGTACCTCTCCGGTACACTTCCGGTATGTCTCCGGTTAACATTTTTTACCTACTAAGTAATGCAGTTATAGCCACTCCTTAGATTGACATCGATTCTATAACTTACTGAGAAGTCCGTTTTCCTGTGAAAAAGTGCTAATCCCTATCATAGGTAGAAATAATTGCGAACACTGGCTTAGGTCTGGAATTTCTGGTAACCCACCTGTACACTCCGGTAACACTCCTAGAGTGCAGGGAGGTTACCGGAATACACCATTCTGGGGGGTTTTGGTAACCCTCCTGTACACTCGAGTGTACAGGGAGGTTACTGGTGTTTTTCGTTGCATAATGAAAATATCACAATTATTCCTCCTCTAGATATGGAATCTTTCCTCGAAATCATTCCCTTAAATATCAGCATTGGTGACAAGGACATAGTTGTGACCTAAGAGTATTGTTGAAGAAAAAAATACAAAGGGTATTTTTTAGTAGGTGACGTTTTTGTAGAGATATTTTCAAATATCAAATAGGTTCTCAGTTTTTATGAGTTAAGTTTTACATTATGAATGAGGATGGAAGGGCAATGCTAATCCCTTTCATCCAAAATGAAACCATGCAGATTCTACATGGTGTAGGTATGTTTATGCCCTTCCCAAGAGTGTTTATTTGGTTCGGGCAATGGAGGTCTGTTCTAATGAGTCCATGCCTCTGGATATTAGAGGCATCGAGACCTTTCCATGAGGACTCCTTGCCAACTGGGACATTACTTTTACTTTAAGGTGAAGGATACTTTTGCATTTAGTACCCAGGGGTACTAAATAAAGCTGATTCTCAGCCTATGTGAGTCACCCCCACGGATGGAGTACCAGGTAAAAATGGAAAAATCCTGTTTATAGGACAAAAACCTACGTCTAGCGACAATAACAAACTAAAAATGTGCTAATCATGTATGTAAGCATAAGTGTTCCATCAAAGAGGGAGATAACACATAAAAACAACATTTAAGAACTGATTGAGTTTGATTGTTGGAAAAGGGTGTGATTCTCCTGATGTGTAGTCTTTGAGATTTTGGTCTGCGAGAACCCTGTTAGTCCCATTTGTATGAACTGATGTGATAGTCCAAGGATCAAATTCATACCAACTTTGACCTTTGTGGAAGATACCATCTTTTCTAAGAAGTACTTGATCACCAACTTAATCATCCCAATGACAACGAGAGAAATTTCCCCATTATTTGTTGTTGTTCACTTCGTGCTGCCTATGGTCTCCAATTTTATTCCAGCCCGCAAGGAATTGGGGATGTCAAAGAACATGTCCAGACCAATATTTGCTGCACCTGGGGAGGCTTTTAATACTGTGGTGTAAGTTGAGTGAATATCCCATGCTTAGGAACGCGCATATGTCCCTGGGTGCTACTAAGTCAGCCAGTCTATTTCAGCATTGCAGAATATCAATATGATGACTCGATTGATTGGTTCTTGACACTGGTTGGCTTACACGTGATCCCAAATTTGATTAGTACATAAAAGTATGACTACTGACGTTAACGCCAATCAGAACGGTAACATTTATCTCTATAACTAGTCCAGTTCTGGCCTAGTTTTAATGTCTAGTCCACCTGAACTGGACTAGTTATTCGAGTTTTTCCCGTTTCTATTTTTTTCATTGCACCCTAAGGTGCATCTTTACCAGAACTCTCATGTTACTTTCTCGTTTTCCCAGTTTCAATGTCAGTCATGTTTCGGCCCGATCACGCATCCTGGCCAAAAATACCAATAACATGGGCAAAAGCATGAGGCGTGTAGTAATTTTTGGCGGCGGCTACTACAAACTACCTGTGACGGACATGGTGGGTGGTGATTTGTCTCTATGGCTAATTTTTGGTGAGAAATTCATTGGTGACATCAGCGGGGCTGTCGGACCCAACCTTCTAGTCGAACTTGAAAAGGTCAAAATCTTTAATCCAGATCTGGACTAAAGATTATTGTTAGTCCAGATCTGGACTAAATATTATTGCTAGTCCAGATCTGGACTAGTGTTCTGATTGGTGTTAAGGTAGAAAATTCTAAGACTCAATCCTATCGCTTGCTGCTTGTTTCCAGATCAACTCATATGACTGGAAAGAACGGTTCTTACCCGGCTGTTGGTCATACAATGAAGGGTAATGGGTAGGCACTCTGCATAAAATGTACACAAAAATGTTCTTCAAAAAATGGTCTCAAGATCGCACCGGAAGGTCGAGGAAAAGATACCGTAGACTCCGACAATATTCATTGCTTCTCATCATCCTTGTTGACCGAGGCGAGCACAGAAAAAAAGCAAGGCAGAAAATAAGACCTAATAAGATCATCATCACATGTCGCTCATGTGGCTCTTCATCAAAAATTGGAAGTTGGATGAGGAAAAATACTGCATACCTCCGCATATGACACCAAAACGGGGCAATTGCCTCAATCTCCTGTGGCTAGTAGTGGAGGATCTCAGATGCCTGCAAACAAAAGAGTTATTGAGCAAAAACTCTCGCAAATGGTTGCATGGATGATACCTTGACTTTCCAGTAAAAATGAGCCAGCAAGTATCTCCTTCATTGGGTCCAAGAAGAAGAACCAGATTAGATAAATAAGGTTTGCTCAATAGCGGAAATATTTCTCCAACAAATGTGGATGCACTGGATACTCTATCCTTTAAACAAGTCCTATCATGTGTTGACGAGTTGGAAACGAAATGCACATGGCTTGAAACCCTATGCCGATCTCTTGAGTGCACAATGCAGCGGCAGCAGTCACTTGTAACAGAGGGCATTTGATCTCTGCCGTGGTTTCACAGATCGATACTAAGTTTTGCAGCATTGAAAAACGGTCAACTTGAAACTCAAAGATTTGGAAAATTTCTCTCTCTCTAGGTAGAGTCCCACCTAAAGAATCAGCAATGAAGTATTCTGCTCCAACCATCCCTATTTCATAGGTCTTGATGTAGTTATCAGTTATCTTACAATTATGCTTGCTAATGTAGTAAGGAACAATCAAATGTCGCGGAAAAGCACAACACAGCGTGTCAAAAATCTTCTCCAATACCCAAAGACGTTCTGTTATGATTCATGTATAGATGGATGCTTTGTGCAATGCGATTCAAGATCGTCACTGTAATACTTACCATTGCGAATGATCATCTAGTCACGTTTTCCTCTTCGAGCAGTTTTAGCACCTGCTTTCGCCGATGGCTTTCGTTCCACCACAGGCGCGGGTTGTTCTTCGCTACCGGTGCCAGTGAACTCTCCCCACATTTGACTGAGCATCTATTGAAGATCATATGGACGTGAAGTAAAATCAGACGAAAATTATAGCGATAAGTTTACCACGAGGTGCCATGAAAGACTCACCTTGGTAGGATCCTGCTGCATCTCCAACTGTCTCTGCATCTGCTCCTTCTGCTCCGGATCCAAATTCTCCATCATCTTCGGCATCATAAACATCATACCCCCCATAACAACCATCATGAGCAACATTGGATTCTTGAATATTCCGAGTATACTAAACCCATCCCTGGGTTCGTAGTACTGATACGAGGCATGCGCCGTCAGCTCCAAGGGGTGAGGAACCGCCTGCTTCGTCGCTCCGGGATACACGTACTCGACGCATTTGGGCGCGTCCATCGCCTCCTCCAATAATTGTATTTTGACTTGACTGAAGTGATGTTCCCGGCTCTGGACGTCTAGCAGATGCACTCCGGGCGGTACACGGTGAAAGACGAAGCTTCCGTCGGGCAGAGTGTACGTGGTCAGGGATCCGTCGTTCAGGGTGAGACGCGTGGAGTTGAGGGGGGCATTCGGATCGGGGAGGCGGAGGCGGCCGCGGATTGTCGCGTGGGGTGGAGTGGCATCGGATTTGCAGGGTGTTGGTAGAATGCAGAAGAAGAGGGCAACGATGAGAGTTGTTAAGACCGTCATGGCCGTGAGCTTAGAATTCTTTGATGATTTTTAATCGACGAAGGTGGACAGGAGAGGAGAGGGAGGTTGTGTGGAGGTTGTGCGCTTGGAAGGCTACGGGATAGTAGTATGGGATAGTATCTGATACTATCTGATAGTATGAACATTCAAAAAAGACCTGATTGCGGAACTTTCGACACCGCAAAGGTTTCTACTATTCATTCCTACGTGAAATAAGATCTTGAAAGAGAAAGGGAACCAAGGTAGGTCCCGCTCGTCCCGGAAATGACCCATAGCGAAGTCTTGATTCTCGACCGTTGACAATGATGACATGAATGAGAGTGACCACAAGCCACCACATCATACTGTCGAGGATTGGCACTGTTCCTGGTGCTATTGAGCATAAACCCTCTGTAATTAATAAAATATCCAAGAGTGACGATCCTATCCAACTCCAGGTGACCATGGTATCTGCTTCTTTATAAAGCCAAAGTCTTTTAGCACGGGCTGCTTGGCGACAGACAAAAAAGAAGTTGTGGATGCAAAAAGTCACGAGAATGAGGTTGACAAATCAATGTCAGAGATGACTGCATCAACCAGCATGTATCCTTTGTTGAATGTTGCACTCGTTGGCAAATCTTCTTTCGCTGTAGATGATTTCCTTAGTTTCACATGTCCTGGACAGGTCCTTGGACGTGTCCTACGTCCAATTTCTCCAGGACACGGATTTTTTGTGGACACGAGAACATACATCAGTGTTGAGTCCCATGTCCACCCCGTGTCCTCAGAATGTTTGACTCACAACATTACATAACAGTATCTAGGTGAATGCTTAGGTATCTTAAGAATTTTTGTGCTGCAAGCTTTATGAATTGCATTTAAATGAATGTAACATGCATGCAGCAGCCGTCACTCTTGGTATGTTGCACATGAAACTATCAAAAAAGAGCCTTAAATTAAACACTCCATGTCTGCTCACATTGCATCATGTCCTCTGTGTCCAAAATTTGATGTCATGTGTCCTCATTTGATAACACTAAAAACATGAGATCAAACATGTGAAACTAAGGTGATTTCCCGGACGGAATGTCGGGTGCATCCATTGCCGATAGAACGGAGACGCCAGTAGAGTCTTGTCGTGCAGTGACGTGAATTCCCAACCACTCACCGCTCATCCAAAATGGTCAGACAGGCTCCACGCTCTCCACTCCAGCAGACAGTGTCATATTCACACCAGCATCGGACATATTCGTGCTAAAAGAGACTCTCCATGGTCTTCCAAGGTCCTCTCGCGGACGGGGAAAAGAGGCATCTCCCTCCTTGCTGGCATTGTCGGCATCCACAATGATCTCTCTCATGCCGCACTGAAACTATGTCCATCTGCATTGGAATCTGCCGTGTCTGGAACTCTCATGGAGGAATTGCCACAGCATGTCAATTCCTGCATCATCTCTTATGCGATGGAAACACAGCAATTGGGAATTCAACTCAGGGAGGACTTGGTTCATCCCTGGATCAATTTTAATGCAACTTTTGCCAAGGAGGACCCAAAATGGCATTCAGAATACGTGGCCAGTTGAGCAAAGTGCACTCCGGCTTGGAAGGAGGCCTTGAAGATGAGGCAAAAGTATGCTGGCATCATGTGGGATGCAGAGACGGCTATTCAGGCGTTGCACCATGCGAGGGCTGCAAATCCTACCAGAAAATAGGCAGAGCGTTCAGACACTTTGTTCTTGGTTGTCTGCCAGGAAGAAAGGAGGAGGAGGTGCAGTGGGAAAAGGCGCTGCAAGATTTTGGGAAGCGGCATGGGCTTACCAAACATTGTGGTTCCGTTATTCATGCCCTGGAGGAAATACAATTGGCAGAAGGTCAATATTGTGCTTTGGTGGAGTTAGAGAACGGGGCTGTGTCAAATGCACAAGATGTTGAGCACAGATGACTGGACGCCAGGCAGAGCAACAAAGAAGAAACATTATATTCGTCCTCCAGTTGTTGGATAGAAGTATTCAAATCGGGAAGGAGGTCTTTGCAGACATTTCTCTTAATTTATCTGTCTAACCATTAAATTTGGATGACAGCATCCACAAGCAGTTACCCCTCCCATCATTGTCTTCATCAATATTCATGACTCCAAGGTGACATGCACAATCGAAAGACTGGCCTGCTATTAATGAAACAAGAATGCTCAATCTGCGTGATCATGTTGATGTCTTGAAAGTCACATTGGGCAAAATCGATCTCATCACTCAATGAATGCTTTGGGGCTTCATGCGAGGTTGGAGAGTGAAGGTTATTCTGGGAAGAGGTACGTAAGACCGATTTGCTATTAGTATTTCACTCGTGTCACAAAGAGACTTTACGATGCCTATGCAATGCAGTGATGGTAAAAATTCTAGCACGGTAGCCATGGTTCTGAACAAAACCAAAGGTGAAAATTTGCTCAATCAATGGAACAAACTTATCAAGTCACTCTCCAAACATGCTACCAGGGCCAGTCATCTTTCAACACAAATAAAGAGTGGTAACTCTGAACTATACAATATTTTACTCCCCGCCAAGAGGGAATTGAAGTATCTCGATGAAAATGAAGAGACTCCTTGGAAAAACCTGTGTGATGCCGCAGAGGCAAGATGAAACAAAAACAATGTATGACCGATTTACAAAAGGTACAGACTTGTTTGTCACTAGATGAAGATGAAAGCAATGGCATTGCCAAAGACCCACCACATGATGATGCAAAAAACCCAGCAGCCAATTTCATGGGGCAATCTATGAAGAAGACTACATCCATGAAGAAGGCCATGGGGAAAATGTTCTCTGTACTTCCTGGAGGAGGAGAAGAGGTCATGGACAAGGTTTTGAACGGGAGCAGTGGAGAGGCATTTTGGAAAGAATCTTGATGAAGCCAAACCCAAAGAAGCGAAAGCATTGGAAAGCTTTGGGATTGCAAGTTATGTTAAGAATGTATTGATCGCAACATATGCAGAGTTTGCATTGCACAAATTTAAAACCAATGAACGCTATGTGTGGGCTCAGTTGTAGAAGGTAGATGGAAGAAAAAGTATGACTTGACATTTTTGGCGTGGCCCAAAGTTTATTGAATATGAAGGTTAGATTCAGTCCCTCAAAAACTTGGTGATTGCAATCAAGCTTTTTCAATATTCCGAGCACTGTGAGATAATGATGACCAGCCCCGGCGACACAACTGATATTCACACAGCAGCATGGAGTGATCTATCTCAGTGGACCACAAGCACGGAGTCATGAGTGAAGGATCACCAGAAAGATAGTAACTCTGGTACCGGGTTCTCTCTCCAACTCATTCTCGAAGACTTTAGTGACATCAAAGAGCTATCCAATCTTGTCGTTAACAATAATGATGATGACTTTGAGATAAAATGGATGCTATGTGTCACAAGAAGCCTGTTGCGCCCTTACCGCACGTCCCGGAGGACCCTGACATCAAGGATATGGACTCAATTTTTTCTAAAAAGCTGAAAAAACATATCTATTGAATCAATTATCAGCTAGGTTGGTCCAAAGAAACATCACATCTTCATTTTCCTTGGTTAGAAAGGAAGAGGAGCTTTGATGTTTCCGTGAGCGAATGAGAGTATTCTAAAGAAGGATTCAAAAATGATTGGAGCGGCAAAATACCCACAAAGAAGAGTATGGAGATCACTAACTTGACATTTAGGAGTTCGACAACTGGCTGCGCACTCACCAGATATTTTCCTTTTATCTTTGTCCAGGTAATTCAATTCAAGTTCAAAAGGAAAACACATCTATTTTGACAATTGGCTGCGCACTCACCAGATAATTTCCTTTTATCTTTGTCCAGGTAATTCAATTCAAGTTCAAAAGGAAAACACATCTGTATATTGGGCCGCTGATTGCAGGAGTAACTCAAATACAATACTGTGCGTTAGATGGGAACAATAGATGTATTACTATGATGACTGTGGAAATGGATCGAATTCCATATTCTGATGCATTTGCGGTAGAGGTTCACTGGTCTGCTAGATGACAAGGAGAGAAGGACATCATAATTGATGCTGAAGTGCATGTTCAATTCCTCAAACCTATCATGTAAGAATTGGACAGTGTCTACTTGGTAACGTTTTTTCTATTGCCCCCTCACTCCGCTATCTTTGTGTTGGATGATGTTTGGTTTTGGTTTGCTAAGCAGATCAGAAGTGAAACTTAGATGGAGACTAAACCCATTCATCTTGATTTATTTGACGTTATTAAATTAATGATTACTTCAGAGGAGAGCAGCATCATGAGCGTCAAAGTTGAGTTAGAAGAGGAATCAGGCATAGATTCCAAGGCTACAATCATTGACAGATAGGGGCCCAAAAAATGCGTTTGTCCCCATTGAAGAGGATAATCCAAAAACTTTCTAACACTTTTTGGTTGCTTCTGAAAGAGCTCCAAGCTTTTTCTTGTGCTATAATCTTTGTTGGACTATGGATGTTGACACGAAGAACAGTAAGGGACCAAAAAATTGATGACTTGATGCGGAGAGTTAATTGGCTAAGCAGCAAGTTGAATGATATCAATACACTGCTAAACACTTTTGTGCATTTGATTAACGAGAGCAATCAGCAAGTACTCAGGGATGAGCTATGAACGTGGCAAATATCAAGAATATATGTCTCCTAATAACTGTTTTTCTACTCATAATTTACATAGAATTCAAAAGATCACAAAGCTCATCTCCTTTTCAAGTCGTAGGGCAAGTCACAGCTACTCCTTCAATACCATTCTGGTCGTAAATACAGCTCTGTAACAGCGTTCGACAAGAGAGAACAATTCTTATTATATCTTGTTTAGAATAAACTACGTTGCAGGGAGTAAAGCAACTCATCTGAATAATGAGTGACGCAATGTCAGCTACAAAAATTCCCAGTGAATCTGCCGTCCCTGCACTTCCTATTGCAAATTCACACAATGCCCTAGGGACATCAAGGTTGAGTCTAGAATAGCCTTGCACGTACACACCACCTCCAAGGAGTCCGGCAAAAAAGCATGAAAGAATAAGAGAGTAATTGTACCAAAAATGATGTATCAAGTTCAGCAAGAAGAACATGAGGTTGGCAACTTGGAGCATCGGCATTAGCCACAAAACAGAGAGAGAGGCACCCTGAACAAGTTTCCAGGTGACCTCAACACAAACACACCCAACTGATAAGACCAATTGCTATAATGATAGAACTGAGCTCTCGCTGTTGCACTTGTTACAGGGAAGCACATTGCATTCCACACCCCAGCCTACTCAAGCAATCATGAATTTCGGGCCCTTATAATTGAAGTATGCAAATCACAAGGCAAATGAAACTAAAACATACCTGAAGCCTGCACTCCTCTGAATAACTGTAAAAAGGTATATTGTATAAGGACACAGTGATAAAACAAGATTGAAGCATTAGCGTGCGGTGAGTTGAGGTTGTAGAGATCACAATGAGTTCACAATAGATGGTGAACTATTTTTCTCAAGACGACCGACCATCTCGACATTATTTTTTGTCTCATCGAAATCATTGTATCTGGTATGCACCAACAAAGATGATTCTAACATGTGGATTGGTGGAATATTTTGCTGATCAAGTGCATCTCCTTCTGCGTTTGTCTGAATGGAAGCATCTAACTCTTGCTCCTCTAATTTGCACAGACCATAGTAAAAGATAGTATAGTACGCGACTGCAAACAGCACAACACTGAACACCACAGAACTGAAGCTCCAGCCAAAGAGCTCTGAAAGCAAAGACTTGTACCCATATCCCCAAATCCCAGCTAGTCCTGTTCAAGACGAAAAGGCAGTGATATAGTAGTTCATTTATTTGGTATCCCGTCCGTGACTATCTTCAACCACATCGCAATTTGGCTGATCATCATTGCTGTCATGAAAATGTTTTGGGTATTCTTCATGAAGCCACTTGTTTCCATTTGTTGAATTGACATTTGATAGAACAGAGTATCAAGTGGCTAGATTCAAGGTTGGTAGAATATCGGAGTCAAACTTGCTCGCAAGATCAGATGCCAAAGCCTAAGGGTGAAACGGATGAGTAAGAACTTAGTTTGAGTAAGTTCCATTGTAATCAACACATCCGTCCAGTCTTTACCTCCCCCAGGCTGCACTGAAAGCTGATAAATGACACCCCAATCAGTTCCAGTGCGATTCCCGACAAGCCATCTTTCCCTCTATACCTTGCTTTGTCTGAAATTTTGTCATGGAGTAAACCGCCACTGTCTACTAGAAGACATGCCAATCCCATACTGAATGATGCCACACGCATTCTTGTTTTGTATGATACAACCTGAAACCAATATGGTGCAGTGATCTTTACGATGAGTCCAGGAATTTGATTGGATAAAAACGATGTGTACAGGCAACGAGCCAAAGGGTTATATTGTGTGAAAATGGTCCATGGAACAGATTAAAAATAAACGGAGGAGAACACACAACTAGCGCAATGCCGCCTGATGGAATAATAGGGGCACACGCTAGCATTTGCACCAATGGTGCATTGTTCAGCACACCAATCAGCCAAAATTACCTTGTCACTTTGGTTGTCAATGCCCGGTTTGTTTGGGGGTTAGCATATTATAGAAATTCCAGAGGTGCTCGTCACCATCCTACGAGCATCACTACTTTCACCTAGTCTTATAGTGTGTCAAGGTGTGTAGTCTTCGTTGATGGCGTCTTTGGCCTCGTAACCTCCTCGTAACAACATTGTCATCACACCACCTGTTGAGTGTTCTTTTGAACTTGCTCAACATACACTTCACACAGAGAACTCATAGTGCTCTCGTAGAGTATTTGTATACCTCTAGAGTAATAGGAGGTAATAGGAATAGTACAATACTAATAGAAGGATGAGGCAAGCTGGAGACCTCACAGGAGACTGCTGGAGATATGTGAGAAATATTATATAATAATAATTATTATAGCAGGGTGCTTTTTCAACCATTTTGTGTTGTTGTTATTTTTTCCTTTCGCCTCCCGTTCACCGTCGACCAATCAGTACACAAGAGGAGACAAAAGAATGCTAGCTAATGATCACCGGCGACCGATAGAAGACAACAGCCAACAAGAGAACCCATCAATGCATATATCAACAGTTTGCCCTTTGAATAGTGAAAGATGACCTAGATGGACAGTCAAAGCCGCGCTCTATGCATGCCACGACAGTCCTCTGACAGTCTTTATATACCTTTGCAGCTCCATGAAGGAGGCAATCCCCAGGTAACCCCCTGTAATCCTCCATGGAGAATAACCCATCCAACCCCATTTAACTTTAAAAATTTCCCTTAAATGATGAGTCTATTTTGCACATCTGACAACGCCGTCTTCTTATGGAACTTTACATTATGATGTGCATTTGATCGTAAAAATACAGTTGTAAGAATATTTTGATGAGAATGATTCTTACTTCATTATGATAACTTGAAACTTTTGACAATCTTGCGCAATCTTTCATCCATCTTATTTGATGGGGACACAACAGTTAGAGTTATGTATGAGTTTCCGTCAGAGCCCTCGGCAATGACAGATATTGCACGAAGTGGTGACGCTCTTTCTCCTCGATCAACAAAATATTCAAATTGGTACCGGCCTCGGCTATCTTCGTAAGCTGACAAAAGCGTCGTGGGCCGTCTGAACTTTGTTGAGATGAGAAATCCTGCTGCGTCAGTTGGGCTCCCTAACGATTTCTTAAGACTGAAATTCTGAACGCCTGTGTTGATTATCACCGATACATTGGTGTCCCCATTTCTTCCAGGCGGACCAAATGCTGCATCCGGTAAAACACCCGATTTCGAGTTTGAATTCATTGATAAATCGACATCTTTCACCTTCCGCTGTGCCTGTGCCAACGCCAGTCCTGTATCTGCCACCCATTCCTTGGGAATTAAAAATGAGCATTTTGCAATACTTCCCCGTCCTGTGTTACTTTGTGCGGTCACACGCTTGAAGCCGTCTCTTGGATACACATAGTCCAGTCCAAAGTTTTCGGAGAAATCTTCTGGCAGCAGCGACAAAATACTACTGGTTATTCCAAAGAAGTTTGCAATCAGTGCAATTGTCAGGGACGATCCAACTGACAGGAAAATTCGGCGTGGAGATGTTCCCATCACTTGCATTAACCGCTGAATGTCGACGGGGTGAGATCGCCGCAGACTCCCACGGCTATCTTCTTGTTTTGACTTTTTCTGCGCTTCCCTTCCTTCCCCATGAACGCTCCCCAGGTCATCATCTTCGTTTTTGTGTGAAAAAAACCGGGATGTGTGCACTTTGGTATTAGAATATTGTGTAGGTTGTCGCGTGGGCAGGAAATCGCGAAAGAATCCTCCTTCGCGATGCTTTTGTTGTATGGCAATTGTTGTGCTATGTCGACGAGAGACGAAACCTGCTCCGGAGCGAACACACTGAAGAGCAAGGACAAATGCATGTAGGAATCGGCGGCTCCTCTGAGTCGCAGGCGACATGATCGCAAACGGGAATACCGAAGTTCGATTGTATGACAAGATTGGAACGTCTCGTCGGCAGCGCGAACTTAACGGTTTACTGACGATGATGGGACGGACCACTTTTTGGTGTAGTGTGTGCCACTTTTGTACAATATCCTGTGCGTTGTACACATACAACTGTACGGTATTTGTATTGTACCGCAAGTCAAACATACGATCTGATACGAACAGTTCATCTCTCCCACCGTGGGTATGGTACCAATGGCACATGTACGGCAAAGTATCGCACCTACAGACTTTCTACAACAAGAAAAGAAAAAGATTGTTCGATCCATTTTGATGTCTCAGTGATTCTTTGATGGGCGACTGATGCAAACTACTTGCAGCTTAGGACAACAATGCTGCTCCTAAAATGCAGTGGTCTTGCCGATGATCCGAACCTGCTCTTGCCGGTCATACACGTCAATCCTGTTTAGAATGCAACAGACGAGACACGTTTGACGGGATAAATTGAGCTCTCGCGATCCATATAGACGTATGCTGCGTATTGTATGAGCTCACATCATTATTTCATTTCCACATTGAATTTTCGCTTGAAACCTCTAGAGTAACCTATGTTTTTTACTGCTCTCTTCTTGTGTGGTCTATCGGTAGTAGATGGTCACAGTTTTCTCAAGAGGTATAAAGGACTCCTTGCTTGTTTTTTATGTACGTGTATACCATCATCCATTAAACACTGATTATCGTCCAATCCTGGTATCCATGTTCTCAAGTCCAAGATCAAAGAACTGCGTTGCGTATAAGGCACTGTGGTGGCCAGCTGACAAGAATACCCCAAGGCCAACGGATTGGTAAGTTGTTTCGTTAGTTTGCATATCATGCCCTGTTTGAATTGATGTCTATTAATAATGATCTTTTTTGCTCTACTCAGTCCTCAATGCCTTAACAAAGGTGGAGCCTCAGCAAGGTGTGGATTGGTTGGTGATAGGAACTATAACTCCCAAAAGTGGTGTAGGCACGATGCTGTGAGTCAATTCTCAGTCTCGGAATCTTCACTACTTCATTGCAATTTCCATCCTTTCTCAATCAACCATGTTGCATGCTAAACCAACAGACCCAATCAAGCGCAAGCAACCTACAATGAAGGATCTTTGATCGACTTAGATGTTGTAATTTCAGCTCACCGCAAAGGCCATTTTGTCTACAAAGTAAGCTCACATCTGAACAATAATTAGTTTGTGATGCCCCTTGCTCAGTTTATGGCTTTTGCACTGTTACTTTCCGCTATCAAGGTATGTCCCATTGATCCGGGTGAGACTGCCACTCAAGCATGTTTTGACAAGCACCCTCTGACGTTTGTGGCAGACAATCTCTATGGTGCAGTACCAGATCAAACTATCCTGAACAAGTGTATCTGCCACCTTCCACGTTTCCTGGCTCAAACACTGATGCAACTGACGGTGTAACTGGAATCAAGTACAATCACAAGTACCGACTTCCGAAAGGGTTTCATGGATCTAATGTCCTTATTCAGTGGCATTGGATTCCTGGTAATGAAGGTGTTTTCACGAGGGCTATGATAAGTATCCTTGGCCAAAGGGTTTTGAAAACCAGTACTCGAACATCCACTGTCCTCCACTAGCAAGATCTTTGAAAAAAAACATAATGTAATAGTGGTATAATTGCAATAAACTAGCTGCTCATGCCAACATGGACTTCAGTAAAGTAGACAGAGTAATCTGTGAGTGTGACCTACATTGACATTGACTTGTTCGTATTCATCATCTAATACCCATCTATCGAAACAAAATCAACATTCGGCAAACGTCACAGTTGCATTCTTCCAAACTAATGCTGAGAGTGATCTATGGGGCACGGACAGTTCAGCAGAGTGAGCTTTATTTTTACTATAAATGGTGTGCATTCCCCAGCATCCCAAGCTTTGTCTCAACTCTCCCTTCTCCTTCAATGGAACATAGCCCCCAACTTCTGGTTGGACCTCACGACTGGAATCCACCAAGTGGCATACCTAAGAATTGGGATCAAAGACCAAGAACTGCAATGCTTATCACTTTAATCAAGGGCTCATCCATTTTGCTCATGCCTCTGGTGCTGAAGGATAGTTGATCGTGATTGATCATTTACGTGTCATGAAGCACACCAACTTATTCGTTCGTTTCCTCTGACTCAAGTGTGGCTGTCGATTGGCTGATGGAGCTTATAGGATGCATGTGTTGCCAATGCATCTTTGCACAGTTGTTGCAAGCGCTTTGCAATCATGTGTAGACTTGCTTGAAGAGTACTCTTTCAATGGCCTTGATATTGACTGGGAGGTGAGTTGTGTCACTGTTGAATCTTGAATCTCTATGCCGCGTTGTCACAGCTGCTGACTTCTGTGTCATTATCACTAGTATCCCAGGTTTGCTGAAGACAGTGGTACCCCAAAGGTCAAGGGGAACTTCAGCCTTCTCTTAGATGAGGTGCACTCCGCCCTAGATTTGCTGAAAACAAAGACAGGGAAGAGCTATGGTCTCATGGTGGCCCTTTCTTGTTGGCCCAACCACATTGCTAATATTGACACCCCACACTTAAACTCGGTGCTTGATGAATTCCACCTGATGACTTATGACTTCAACGGAGCATGGTCTGACCTCACAGGTGTGCATTCACTGATGCATTATCAAGGCTGGGGCCCCAAGAAATTTTCACTTGATGACTGTGTTCGAATGTGGCATGAACAAGGAACTCCATGTCAAAAATTGACATTGGCCTTAGTTGCTACGCTTGTTCATTTGCAGATGCAACGGGCTTCCAACAAAGTCATTCTGGAAACAACATTGCCCATTGGGGTGTCAATGAAGGAACTCCTATGTATCATAATATTTTGCAACAGCTTCCATACATAACAAGCGTAAGGCATGAGACAACAAAGTAAGTTTAGAATGAATGAAGATTTTCAGTGTGAACATATGATGATACTCAGTCTGTGTTTGTTTCATTAATGTGCACAACAGAATGCAGTTTGACTTATTCCCAAGTGGTGGTCTCGTATCAGTGAGTGGTGGTTGCTTCCTAGCTAACTAATAAATAACAGACGTAAATTGACGACAAGTCTTGTCATACCAGTTTTACGACGAAAGGTCAATTTGCAACAAGATGGAATATGTCATCCATAACTGACTTCATGGGTTTTGATCTGGGAATTATCCGGTGATTTACTTCAAGATCTGTCAACACCTCTGTTGGATTCTGTCAAAAGGAAGCTACATAACCCAGCAACGTCTTGCTTCTATACCACTCCCGATCCACCTCTCTCAACAACTTCATCAACATTGGCAAATACTGGCTGTGTCAACTTCCACAACAAGGAGGAGGAATACTTCATCACCAACTACGAAGACAAAAAGCCCCACTCCTTCATCATCTCAATTTACTTCTCTCCCTGTTACAGGCCCCCCATCAAGCTCTGTGGCATTAGCGGGGCCATCCTTGAAGCTAGTAAAGATGGGATTAACAATAAGATTCTGTTCTACCAAACTCCATTGATGCAATGGGAAGATTAATATGAAGACTTTCTTTCAGGTCTCAGTGTAATGTATAAAGATGGTATCGCTGGCAAATACCTCTAAATGGATGATGACTCTCTAAATGGGTTGAAGTATGCCTTGGTCAACATTGTCGCATTTCTTGCCCAAAGCATGAAAGAGACGAGGGACCTGATCAATGGTGTTTACCCAATTAGCAATGCTTTCGGGCAGCTCGGACAAAGTTATCAAGACTATAAATGCAGCAAAGAAGAAGCTCATATGATGTATCCCACGAAGAAAGATATGAGAATCAAAGCAACAACAAATGCAAAGTGGTATGTTACACCTGCACCTCTCTATTGTGAGCCCAAGGGTGAACGAGGATGCACTGGCTACTGGGATCACTTGGCTGAATGCAACAGGCCATGGGCCGATCCTCCGCAGTATTGTACAGAGTATGACGGCCAGAAAGCCGGAGCCTTCAACAACAATTCTCCTGTACCAAATTCATCCGGGAGAGCAGATGTCGAAGGCTGCTGCTTCTGGGGATGCGGCATTATTCAAACGACTGGTGTATGGTAAGTGTTGATTTGAGGAAAACAAGTGGACTGTACTCTTCTTCTTGTATGTTGTCTCTCACTTACATTCTTCTCATGACTTTATCTATTCACAGCAACTTCAGTAAGTTAAATTACTACCTTTGAGCCCGCATGGGAGAAGAAGGAAGGGAATTGAGGCATCCAAACATCAACTTCTGTGATCAGCCGGATGATATTTGTGCAAGCGAAGAACACAAGTAACTAAAATGGATAGCAGGGATGTTTTACTGGGTTGAAAGTCTCCAAAGCTACCTTATTGAAGGCTGGGATTACATTACCGAGCTGAAAAAGGTTGTTGATGGTGGAATGGAAGGAAATGGTTTTATTGATGCTTTGTCTGGCATTGTGAACAGGGGTTGCCATAACCCTCTGTGTGCCACCGGAGATGTAGTTGGCAAGTATGAGAGATTCACAAACTTTTTCAAGGTGTTGGCTGAGTTGGTAGCCAAACATCAACTTCTGTGAACAGCCGGATGCTATTTGTGCAAGTGAAGAACAACACAAGGAACTAAAATGGATAGCAGGGATGTTTTAGTGGGTTGAAAGTCTCCAAAGCTACCATGTTGAAGACTGGGATTACATTACCGAGCTGAAAAAGGTTGTTGACGGTGGAATGGAAGGACATGGTTTTATTGATGCTGTGTCTGGCATTGTGAACAGGGGTTGCCATAACCCTCTGTGTGCCACCGGAGATGTAGTTGGCAAGTATGAGAGATTCACAAACTTTTTCAAGGTGTTGGACAAGTTGGTATCCAAGCATCAACTTCTGTGAACAGCCGGATGCTATTTGTGCAAGTGAAGAACACAAGGAACTAAAATGGATAGCAGGGATGTTTTACTGGGTTGAAAGTCTCCAAAGCTACCTTATTGAAGGCTGGGATTACATTACCGAGCTGAAAAAGGTTGTTGATGGTGGAATGGAAGGAAATGGTTTTATTGATGCTGTGTCTGGCATTGTGAATAGGGGTTGCCATAACCCTCCGTGTGCCACTGGAGATGTAGATGGGAAGTATGAGAGATCCACAAACTTTTTCAAGGTGTTGGCCGAGTTGGTATCCAAACATCAACTTCTGTGAACAGCCGGATGCTATTTGTGCGAGTGAAGAACACAAGGAACTAAAATGGATAGCAGGGATGTTTTACCGGGTTGAAAGTCTCCAAAGCTACCATGTTGAAGGCTGGGATTACATTACCGAGCTGAAAAAGGTTGTTGACGGTGGAATGGAAGGACATGGTTTTATTGATGCAGTGTCTGGCACTGTGAACAGGGGTTGCCATAACCCTCCGTGTGCCACCGGAGACGTAGATGGCAAGTATGAGAGATCCACGAACTTTTTCAAGGTGTTGGCCGAGTTTCAGCTTTGATACTCGAGCTCTTGAAACTTATATAGATGCTTTCCCAGGGAAATTTAGACTGGTGGAAATAGATTTTAAACTCAAATTTGACAGTTATCAGTTGGTGCTCTGAACTTATTTGTTTCGCTGGATCTAAGTTTAATGATGAGGTGATAGGGGAAGTAGAGTTGTTAAAGGTTAAAGTAAAATATAAGTTAATCCTCGATTTGCTTATCAACCGAAGAGAAATGCTGAAAGAAAGCTTGGAATAGTGCAAGCCCATGTGTAAAGTCTTTTGTTCCCATCGTTTCGCGAATCGAATGCATAGAAAGCTGCGGACAGCCCATATCAATGGCCCTAATCCCGGTGTTGGCGCTGATGATAGGTCCAATCGTGCTTCCACACGCACAGTCATTCCTTACGACAAATTCTTGGATTGGAGGCAGACCAGCCTTCTTTGCAATTTGTCGTACAATAAGCCCAGTCATACCATTTGTCGCGTATCTTTGATTGCTATTCCTTTTGATTACCATGCCGCCATTCATTTTAGGACCATGGTTCTTTTCATGTTTGGACACATAGTTTGGGTGAACGGCATGTGCCTGGTCGACACTCAAAACGAAGCTCCGTTGAATAGCACGATCGTACATCAGAGGATTGTCTTCTCCGGCCCCAAGCACATAAGAAATCCGCCTTACGGCTTCTCCCATAATCGGCGACCCTGCACCCGAGGAGGAGGAAGATCCAACCTCTTCGTGGTCAAACATCGCTATCATTGAGATATCGCTGTCATTCTCCAGACCATCATGTGTAACATGATCTATAAGTCCTTTCAAAGAAAGGAAGCAGCTGGCTAAATTATCAAGTCGAGACGAATGAACAAATTCCGAATGAATTCCACCAATGGATGCAGGTTGAACGTCAAACAAGTTCAGTTCAAAGTCTACGATGCTTTTAGGATCGACACCCAATTTTTTTGCAAGTATTTGAACAAGAAGCGGCTCCTGATGTTTCATCCATTCATCACCATCATTATCAGTGCCCTTTTCTTTATCATCGTTACTGTTTCCGGCAGTGAGCGACTCTTTCACCGCGGTTGCAAGAATGGGTGACAGATGATCTTCTTTATTTATTGCAAATGCCTCTCGCTCTTTGGCTGTTTGGAGATGTATGGCAAGATTGGGAATGCGTAGTATGGCTTGATCAATCTTTACTAGCTCCTGACGTTCGAAGGAATTTTCATTATGTTTGTCAAAATGAGTATAGAAGACAGGCGAAAGAAAAAATGTCAACCCTTGAGGTATTCCAAGAATATCTCACCTGTCGAATTTTACCAGTCGCTTCATCATTGATAAAAACGCGTCCACTCACTCCTAAATCTCTGCCGTAAACAGGGGAAAATTCAATTAGTCCAATATCGTACCGCATTCTAAGCGCACCACACCACAACAATACGATAAAGCACTGACCGGTCAAACCAAGTATGCCACAGCCCACCCCCGTAACACTCGGCACCAATCTGAATGGCACCGCTGCTGCCACCATTCTTATCCGTGGTACGCTTCGAATAAGGCTTCACCTTTAAATTGGGACTGTCGGTATGACTCCCAATAATCTTGAACCCATTCCCAGGTACATACTTCTTTCCAACCGCGAATGCCACCAATGTTGATTTGTTTCGTGTAAAGTAATATTTCCCTCCCGGTACAATGTCGATCGAAGAAGCGTCCTGGTCGTCGTTATCCTTCCACTCGACGAATCCGGCAGATTGTAAAGCCAACGAGGCAGACTGCACTGCGTGGAATGGATCAGGAGAGGAGTCGAAAAAAACCATGGCCTCTCTTGCCAGTGGGAGGTGCTGTTCGTACTGGCTGGAGAGTGGCGGGAGCGTGCTAATGGGGGTTGATCGAAGACGCGTGAAAGGCCTGGCATGTTTGATTGTGAGTGGTGAACGAGGAACGAGCGTTGTTGGATGGTGATGGCGGACTGCGCTGCTGCCTGTAGTGGTGATGGATCGGATGGAAGTCGTCCAAGCTAACGACGTTCGAATCCCTGCCAAGAAGAGGAGAGATGACGACGGTGTGGAGACACGCATTTTTATTGACGAGGTTGCTAGTATCGCTGTCGTTGATGATGGCTGAATAGATGAAATGACTTGCAGAAAAGTTGCCGATGCGCACATTCTACCATCGTTGTCGTCTGACAATCAAGGGCTTCCACTTCTTGTGTTGCTGACATGGCCCTCACATTCAAAGGTAGATAGATGTGACTGACATCATCCAAAGGAATAACTACGTAAAAGTAGGTACTATGTCTCATTTAGAGTGGAAGCCAGAAGTGCCTTTTCTAATAGACGTACGATAATGTCTCCGGCTGTTCTTTTAGCATCAAGATCATCATAGTAGAGTCCAAAATGTCTATGTATCGCTACTTCTCACTTATAAGAAAGATACCGATATTCAAAAATTACAAATGCCGATTTCGCGCCAAAAACGGACACAAGACACAATCAAACCTCACGCACAACAGAAGCGAACCTATGTCAAAGCGAAGTTCACGTGACCCGACCTCCTGTGTTTGGTTTGTTTTTGGCTGTCTGTTATGTTGACACAATGACGCCGCAGCCGTAGTTGCGTTGCAAAAGTGGCATCGCACACACCGGTGAAGGAACTATCTAGATCCAACGTTCCGAGATCCAGCTCTACGTTATCCATAATAGTCATCGTCGCGCTGCCGCCGTAAGCAAACCTTGGCGTGAAGCCACCATCGATCTCGCAACACCATGCCAGTCGCACCATCAGCGATAACCATGGTGAACCACAACTACAATCACATGATAATGCCTCGCCTCCTGCTCGTCCCGCTAATGGCATTCCTAAGCTCGACGCTACCTTTCGCACTCGCCCAATCTCGACCACGCTATAACGTGTACAGCCTCCCCCCCTTCGAGATAAAACTCGATGTTGATTTATGGACGACTGTCTTGAACGGATCATACTTGACTAGCAATGGTGCCAGGAGGATGGATGCCATGGACAACTATTTCAGTAACGACGACACCCTCGACGACGCCGCACCGACCAATTTCGTGGCAGAATCCGATCCCGCCTACGCCCTGTCCGAACTCAAAGCGGCACTCTCCACGGCGGCGCAAGGCAACGAGGCCGCGTCCCTCCCGAGCTATCTCCTCTCCCTTTTCACCGAATACACCACCTCCTACATCACCACCTTTCTCCACTCGGCATTCGACACGGACGCCCGATCGGCCAAGGGATGGAGTATGATCCACGCCGTAGATTTGCAGGGAAAATGGATCGATGTGGATTTTTGGCAGAGCGAAGTTCACTTTTTGGATGGAGAAACGAGACTTCGACGGCTGGCCGAGGGAGAAGAGACCTTTGCCTCGCTCACCGTTGCCTTTTCGGGAACTGTCGCCGTTCTTCAGGGAAATGCAGATGTTTCCGCCGTGGTGGTGGACAGTGATGACCCTTTGGCCACATCGCCCCAAATAGACCGATCCTTGATTCGTCTGGCGATTGACATGGCCTTTTCTCCCCCGGATGGACCGTATCAATTCCTATCTCATGTCATTACTAATTCTATGGAAGACCGATTGTACGGTCTCAAAGGCAATGAGGGGGACCTGAGCGAAGGGCAAGCGATGGAACATGATGCCGCCTTGCTACTGAGTGGGAGTCGCGAGGTCAAGACTCGAATGGATTTGGATCTTTTTCCAACGGCGGAATTTGTGGGTTTGAATACGGTTTCTGCCGAAGCTGGCTCTGGATTCATGTACTGGTTTGGTGATGTACAAGCTGAGAAACGAGAATCGATTGCTGTATTTGTACAAGGCGCATTCTTGGTGCTCTTTATTGGTGGGTTTTACATTTATGCCAGCTACAAGTACAGGAGGAATCATCTGAAATGGGAATTGGAGCGGTATGGTAGCAGAGACGCAATTTTGTTCAAGCGGAAATACAAACGTCCGCGGGGACAGAGATTGGCCAAATTGGTTTCCGGTTTGCAAAGATCGAGAAGCAAGGACAATCATTCTCCTGTCACAGTCGAGATTGATGGAGTCGATGGGTTCTTTGAACGAGAATTGAGTGGCTTAGATAGTTCAGACGAAGATATGTATGATTTGGAAATGATCGAAGAACGAAGCTCTCTTGAGTATTGTGAGGAAACGCAAGATTTAGAAAAGGGATTACGAGAGTCATATGACGAGTCTAACCGGTTTAAAAGGGGTTTGGATATGAATCCCATTGATGAGCAGAGTATTGCTGCCGGAAGGGGCAGTCCTACTATGAAAGCCATGGATGATGAAATGAAGCAAAATTCCTTTGCTTCCTCCATGCAGCCCGAAAAGATCGACTGGAATGAAGTCCTTGAGAATGTCGTGCCCATCCCTGCCTCAGATGCTGTCGCCAATTTAGATGATCGCAACCCCACCTATCACATTACCTCTCACAACAGCCGTTCGGGCCTCCTCGTCCAAAGGCGCTACGTTCAACCCGCCTCGCCATTCGACGTACTCTACGGAGCCGCCTTTCTCCACGGGGAAGCAGATCGAGTTGAGGCTCAACGACGTCTTACCAAAGCGTACAGTGGAAAGAAAAAGATTCGGGCAAGTCCAAGTGGAAGGAAGAGGAAGAAGAAGAAAAAGACATTAACAATGAAATTGGTGACAGAGGCAATGAATGGGCAGAGGAGTAAAGATGCGATTAAGCCAATGATGACAATTGCCGAAGTAGAAGATGGTGTGGCCGGTGGGGGGTTTCGAGAGGTGTTTAATGAAGAAGATGAAGATGCCCTTGATAGCGAGGAAGAAGAAAACGCAGAATCTACTCCTGATTTGGCGCAGTTTACACCTGGAGAATTGAGACACAATCCGTCGCCGATGTCGTTCTATTCTCCTTCGAATTTCATGAGGAATTTGTCAGAGAAATACAACTTGGGTTTATTTGAGTCATCGTCCGACAATGGAACTGGGTTTGAGAAAGTCACGCCAGAGCAAGAAACGATTAAGGAATGTGATGATGCAATACATGATGATTTTCCGGTGGAAGAAGGAGTCATATTTCGTGACTTTCCGAGACAGGATGGTACTCCTTGTATTATATATAATGTCAACGAGAGAGAAGATAGAACAGAGACGCAAAGTAGCCATCCTCCTTCAACAACAGACAGTACTGTGTCGCCTTGCGAAGAAAGACTCGAGATGGTCGTGGGTACGGTGAGTTTACAATGAATGAGATGTCCGGCATGGTTATCAGTGAAACACAATGACAGGTCATTATCTCACTTGCCTTGTCCTTGGTCCACTGCCTCCAAGATTACTACAAGTGAACTTGATGCAGATAAAGATGAACAAACCGAAGCCAATGATGATTTCGCATCAAAGATAAACAGGATACTAGATTCAAAATGCAAACAAATCGAGGAGAGGAAGGCAATGGAACTAGAAATGCAAGCTAGGAGAAGAGAGCGAGAAGGACGCAAGAGACTGAATGCCGAGGTTGAGCAGATCACAGCTTCAGATGAAGGTTCAGATCAGGGTGACATAGGCAACGAGTTGTCGAAGAAAACCATGGAGTTCGTTTGACAATTTGGGCGTACCAGTGAGTAGATCAATGTTACAATCTAAGCAATAACTCTCGTAAGTGATTAAATTTAATAATCGGATAGGACGACTTTTGACAGAGCCTTTAAAAAATATCAATATATTTTTGCAAATAAGAATTTGCGACAGTTTGCAGTTGGCCGACCCTTCACATTTTTTACTCCTGTCCGAGACGACGACAACCGGAAAGAATCACACATGGACTCGAAAATGAGTTTCATTATGGATCAACATCACACGGCTCGGGGCGAGAAAAGCAAGGAGACAGGCGAGAATGTCGACATTGAGGTATTGCAAAAAGAGTACCGAAACATGCAAGCAAATCGCAGTGCCTTTGCTCATGAGAGTGATTTAGTAAGTTTCGATTTGTCGGTTTCTTTGCATTGGAAAAGCAATGCTGTAGATGTAATTTCACATAAATCCTCTCAAATCGAAGGTGCTCCGTAGGCAGCAAGCAACGCTCGACAAGCTACGAGCCGAGAACGAAACTCTCAAGTCGGACGTATCACGACTTCAAACTCGCAAAATGACTCGCCCAATAAATGCGTTCGAACAGTCTCAGCTCGATCGACTGTACCAAGAATTTGATCGATACACTTGTCTTGTAGAGACCGAAAAGGCAAAGAGAGCCGCGATGGAAAATGAGGCTGCAGAACTGCGTGAAGAGATCTGGAAGAGAAGGAAGCAGATGGGTGGTGTGAATGCTGATGCGAACAACCAACGACGATCACAGAAGCAGGTGATGTTGCTGGAGAGTCGGCTTGATCAAACGCTTGTGAAGTTCAATAAGACAGTTTCGCGCAACAAGCGGCTTCGCGAAGAAATTGACGGGTTGCGAGGAGAGCGAGTGACTTTTGAGAAGGTATATAAAAAGATTGAAAAAGTGCGTTCTATTGGCATTGTCCTGCTCCATGCATCGAGCAATGTGTAAGACTAACGCGATTTATACAAAACATTAACCGAAGGACCTCAGAGAGAAAAAGAGGCAGATGGCACTTGTTATTGAGCAATCTAACCAGGCATATGAACACCGAGACAAAGCACAGCTTGAAATTGCTGCCATCGAACAAGCCAATCGAAAAGAAGAAGATGCATACCATCAACAAATGAATGAATTGACCGACGAGCTTGAACTTATTAACGAACAGCTTCTTAACAGTGCTAGACGAAACCAACAGCCAATTTCCGTTGATCCTTCCGAAGAGGAGCGGAAAGCTGCTGAGCGCAAAGAGGCCGCGAGAGCAAGCGAGATAGCGCGTATAGAAGAGGAGCACGCACAACAACGGAAGGAGCGAATGCAAGCCTTTGAGGAGGCTTTTCAAAAAATATCTGTTGCAACTGGTATTGCGGATGTTGACGAGTTAGTAAGAATATTCATCGAAAACGAAGAACACAACTTTTCGTTGTTCAGATACCTGAACGAGCAAACTGCAGAAATTGAACGGCTTGAGAGTGAAATACACGCGCTGCAGGAAGAAGGCGCAAAGTACGAAGCAGAGGAAGGCGACGATAGCGAAGAGAGGGATGAGATAGTGAAGATACAGCGACGAATCACTTCGACAGAAGAACAAACAGCTGAATATGATGCAAAATGTAACTCACATCAAAAGCTACTCGACGAAGTCAAAGATGAAATCAAGGTGAGTGTTGACGTGGTATTTTATTTTAAGTTTCAATTGATCTGCCAAACTTATATAGCTGTTATGATATACCCCTGGCAGCTTCTATTGATCAGACTCGATTGCCAATTAGATCCCGATGAAGGAGGCGTATCAATAACAACGGACAATGTTCTTCACTATCTGGGTCTAGTTGAAGAGAGATCCATCAATATTATTTCCAATTACAAAAGGCTCCAAATCTTGTCAGACGACGCACAGAGGAACGACATAGCCCAAAGCGTGGCTCCCTTAAGAAAAGTTTCTATTAACCCACCAAGACTACTCGACTATTCTAGCGACGAAAGTGCTGATGATGGGGAAGACGCTGAGTCTTGCCTCCCAAAACCAGTGCACAGACAGGATATAAACTATTCAAAATTTGCTTCGAGGGCATCTCTGGTGAAGGTTAAACGAAAGACACTAACCGGTACACGAGGGTCCATGATGAGAATCAGTCAACCCAGCGGCAGAGTTTCGGTAGCTTTCATGCCCGATACTGGAGTCAGAAGTGCTGGTAGCTCATAACTTACGGCGAGTGGGAAGGAGTCATGGAACGAGTACTTCTGGCTAGTGCCGATACATTTAACCAAAGTAATTCATGTACACCCGTTATCCGATCCCATTCATATAAGGTTCACTCGCTAGCGGAATAAACATGGAATGCACCCTGAATGAACCTTCAGGTTCTTGAGAACTGTTTGAGCTTGAATTATCTATGTTTGATACGTCTGAGTTTGAATCATGTGAGCTCGACTCACTTGAGCCCATCCCCAAACCGCAATGTTTCATCCTTCTATTCGACGCCATACAAGGTTTCTTTCAGTATGCACACAATACCTCCAGCCATGACCCGACCGCCTCCCGACACCTCCCGACCGCCATGGTACATCATCTGTACATCATATTTTATGTCTTCGCGTGGTACACGACCGTATGAGACCGTAGGAAATACTTGTATTTTCGTCTATTTTCGTCCAATTGGTGACCGGGTTAGACTACGTAAAATACAGGGTGTCACGTGGGCTTTGTCGAATTAATGTTCGGTCTTGTGATGGCCCAAAAAAGCCAAAGAACAGCTGGGATCGTTCGACGATCAGTTGCGATAGTGCTTTTCGGTAGCTTTTCGGTCAACATCATCAGGCTTCTTCGGAGTCTCTTCGGTACCATAGCATACAATCTCATACAGTACGATGCAAACAAGTCGTGGCTTCTCTTCTCACAGTGAATCATTGGAGAAAGTCGTTACCATCACTAGATCTATTGTCATACCAACAACGGATCAAGCGACAACGAGCCCCGGTTAGATTTATCCTCTGTACTCTTTCGTTCTCATTTTTTACCTTCGCCATGTCGGATGAGGCCCCAAATTCAACGGATGCATCAAAAACCCTCAAAGATCTCCAAGCCGAACTGTCCACATTGGGCCGTGTTTCGCATCGGCTCGCCATGACAGATGCCGGCCCTGCCCTGGAAAAAGTGCTGACTCTCCTCCTCCCTCGGTTGTTGTCTCGTATTGGTAAGAACGATGACGCCAAAAAAGAAAGTCGCCGTGGCGTGAATAAGCGCAAACTTGCTTCCACTGCTGTAGGTGACAGCGTGGAGATCGATAGCATTCAGGATCAGATTGATGAAATGTACGACACAATACACAAGGAGTTGATTGAGATGCTGGGGCACATCATGAAACGTGTCAGACATGACGGACAGTGCAAATTGCCATGCATTTCTATTCTAGACTTGCTTGTACCTAGGGACGGCAACCTGTTGGATGCAGAAACTGCGAATGCCTTTACTGTCAATCTAAGTCTGGCGTTCTTGACACTTGGGGTAAATCGATGCACACCTGTCGAGTGTTGCGCGCTACTCCCCGGCCTGCTGAAATTTCTGGAGGCACTATTGCTCGAAAACAACGACGTTCCACAAGAAAATAAGTCAACCTTTGAAAGCAATTTCGCCGTGGGGGTAGGCTATTTACTGGACCCAAGTCGTAAAATCAGACACAACCAAACTCGACATTTGATCTTACGTTGTCTTGAACGCGTGGCACAAAATCCTGCGGAAAGTGCTGCTACTGCAAGGAGAGCTGTTAAGTCGGAATCGTCGGTATCTTCACAATCTGCAGACCGGTCAACCGTACTCAAGCCTCTTGCTAGCACCAAAGAGCTGATGCTATCGAGTCCTATCATTTCAGCAGCAATGTTTGACCTGTTCTTGGATATATTCCTTTATGCACCCATCCCAGCTACTTCTACGTTGATTCCGAACGGCATGTCAACAGCAGGCTATCAATGCCTTGTCGAGGGTGCAGCTTCGGAAGAATCAGGCTGTAAGAGTTGGAGGGAAGAGTTCGCTAGTAAGACAAAATTGAAAGAGCTCAAAGTCAAGTTACTAGACTTGATTGCCCCGTGTCGGAGGTTTGCCATCTTCCTTCCGGATAAGTTTGTATCTGGAGAGGCAATCGTAGTCGATGACTCATCATTGAAAATGACTTCTACAAGGCACAGCCTAGAATGGCTTGGCATGTCTAGAACAGTGGCCTTAATGGTAATGCTTTTAGGAGATTCTGATCTTGATGTCAAGTCGAAAGCTGAATCTTATTTGCGGGCTCACATGGATTCATATCGCGGCAAAGAAACCCCAGCAAATTCAGTTGGCTCTATTCAAAATAATTTTAACGATAACAACGATCCTCTTCTTGGGAATCAGGTCGCTCTAGTGAATTCCATCCTTGCGAATGGTATCGGGGATGTATCATCAAATGCTATTGTTCGTGAAGTGCTTTCAACGTTCGAATCTCAGGTTGCGTCAGATGTGGCAAAAAGGAGGCTAGGACTTGTCTACCTTACGACAGACAATTCTAATGCGTGCCAAAAGGCCGTGTTGGCTTGCTGTCGAATGAAAATTTCTGATTCGACTCTTGCACCTGCTCTGAGATTTATTGCAAAAGTGGTAGAGGACAATCCAAAATTTTTTCATGTCGGTTTGGATATGGTTAATAAAGAAGCAGATATTGCAGCAGTTTCGATAGGTTCGCTAGTACTGACTCTCGTCGAGGATTTGTGGAAGCCTGGATCATCTGGGTCACCTGCCGTGGAAGCAGCAGCTACACTTTTGAATGCGCTTTGTCTCCGATTGACTCACTTTTACGATTCAAGAGAACAGTTCGATTCAGATCAGTCTGGGTCATCAGATCGTCTTCAGTCAATGCTTGCGAGATCATTGTCACTGGCATGTTCAGTGGTAATGTCGACATCATCAGGTCAATCTACCTCGTTGAGTAGCAACGGAACACGCACTGCAACTATACAACTTGAAATCCGTGATAAAATGTATGGAGTAATTAGTACATTGGCACGGTCAAAGCGATTCTGCCTTGACGAGGGATATTCTCTTTTTGACTGCGGAAAGCGTGGCAGTAACTCTGGATCGTTCGTGTCAACAGCAACGGCATCTTTGTTATTCGGCTGTGCTAAAAATGAAGTAGAATTATTGAGAACTCGTGCGACGTCAGCTTTGGATGCTTTGTTGGCCGCGTACGTCCGAGTTGTGAAGTTTGGTATGGAAACCCGCGAACCGTTTGAGTCGGAAGTCCATACGGCCCCTCTCACAAATCCATGGGCAAGTGCGCCAACGAATACGCCACAGTTGGGTGCGATACAACAGGGTCACACGAAACAACGTTTCAACACAGATGGACTTTCCCGGACAATATGTGATCTGTTGTGGCATGCAGCTCGTCGCGGAACAAAATCATCCAGACTAGCTGCTGCAAGGTGGTCTCATGAGCTTCTGCTTCTCATGAATCCTAAAGATGCATACCATCTTCTATGTTTCTTTTCTGGGGATGACGATGTAACAGTGTCCATGATTGCCAAGAAGGCACTTGGTATCGAGAATACGATCGGGGAAGACGTAGCAAATTCTCTTGGATCTATCAGTATTGAGCATTTTAATGGTGTGGTCTTTTCTGAACTCATGGTTGCCATTATTGGAAAGGCCTCAGTATGCAGCAGGTTGCATTATGATAAGTTTCATATTAGAGCACAAGCCGCAACCCTGAGGTTCTTACTTCAACTTTTACTTTGTGAAGGCAGCTTTTATGGAGATGACAAAATGAATGAATATGTCTTGACTATTCTCAATACCCTGTCAGTTTACAAAAGTCGTTCATTAACGAGAGACGAAACAGATCTTTTGGACGAATGCGCAATTTGTTTATCAGGATGCACATCATCCTCTCAAGAAGCTAGGCTTGTCGTGAAAGATAACTCGACTGGATACAGATTTGAGGATATTTGTGAACAATGCCTTGCATCCACTTCATCCAAGGCCCGAGTAAGCTGCCTTGCAATGTACCTGGTCGTCAGCATGTAAAATCTCTTGAACAACATTCATTTATGCATACCATGCTTCTTTTTCTCAACCATTCAGAGGCACTTTGCTGAAGTTATCAGAAGTTTGTATGAAGATCTATCACTGTGGAATAATTCTTTAGACCCGTCTTCGAATATATTTTCTGTTGCATCATGGATCGTTGCGTCTGGTTTATTTCGCAATGCAGAACTATGCAGAGACAAACTCGAGACAATGCTTCGAGGCAATTGTATGCTCGGGGAGGTTCATGGCGCTGCATTCCTTGGGTCGTCTTGTGTACGTGCGTTCCGGCTTTCTCTTATTGATAAGCCAGTCGAAGCCGACTCTCACGTCCATCAATGCTGGGAGGTATGTGGTGATATTGTATCTCTTCTTGGGAAGGTAAGTACGGTCAAGATATTAACATTGATCATGCGTAGGTCTAGCACAAATCGAGCTAACACGAATATTTTCTATCGTAACTCAGGGCCTGTCACATATTGAATTAGCAGTCGGGAATTCCTGCTCCCAAGGTTTAATGATCGCATTTGGTTACAGTTGCCAAGATGCCCCCATTCTTGATTCACACCTCTATCAAGCAATGGCTATCGCGTTAGATGGCATGAACAATTCTTTAAAAAAATATTCATCTATTGATCACGCAGATCCGACGAGAGTCTCTTCTCTTATCCGTGCATCTGGGGTTTTGCTCGCCGCAAGTACTTCCGGTGCAGGACATTTTGAAAAGGCATGCCCCAACCACATTGATCTTGGGCCTGCGCGTCTTCAATGCGTTGAATCATTGTTTGCCGTGTTAGGGTCGGCAGTGCACAGAAAAGATGAAGAAATAAGTCTTACTGTTGGCGAAGCTTTAGTTAAATACGCTGATTCGATCGGTTTCGGCGAGTGGAGTTCGGCGTCAGACTTATTGTGGGAAGATGGTCCATACAACGAGGCATTTTCGTCTTCGCTCCCGCCCCACCAGCATGTTCTTTACAGGATTTTCAAGCGTGAAATTGTGTCTACCAACCCTACGAAAAAGACCGCTTGCTCTGCTCTTCTTCTTGCCATCGTTGGCCACGCGTCTCGGTTAACTATTATCGATCATTCTTTTGCACTGAGAGACGCGATTCGCGAAGTGTTAAAGCATCTAGAAAAGTTTCAGTATTGGTTCATTCAGCTCCTCGCAGACCCCAAGAGCAAACAGCTAGCTCGCGAATGTGCTTGCAAAGGTCTTGCTGCATGCCGAGGTTTATGTTTGGCTAGTGGAGATGGATTGTCCCATCCTCTGGCTGCTACTCTGAATGAGCGTTTACTAAAAGCATTCGGACAAACATCCAACCATGGCCGATCTGCAATGATTGAATCTGAGGCACAAGCAAGGGAGCGTCGCGAAGGCGAAGAGGGTTCTGAGATTGATTCGCGAGACACAGAGGTGGGAGGGACTGCTGGGCTAGGCGAAGCAGCTTTAGGAGCATACAGAGAAATGGCAAACGCCGCTATGACGCTTGATCGTCCTGATATTCTCTACACATTGATGATTCTTGCCACTAATCATCCAATATGGCTTGATAGTGACTTGAGAGATCGTTATAGTGCCAAGTCACTTCTAGGACGCATAGAAGGATTGAACGGCCGCGAAATACGCGGTGCTTTGGAGCCTCATCTAGGGAAGTTGATACCCTCTCTCCTTCGAGCATGCAACGATCCGAACAAACAAACAAGAGAGCAGATGAATTCTCTTTGGGTTGGGTTGACTGGAGGAGGGTCTGAAGCTAGAGACATCATCACCCGTCATTTTATTCCTACCTTAGATTCCTTGATGAAAGATGCCGTGAGTAAACTGTGGCGCGCAAGAACTGGAGCTTGTGGTGCCCTGTCTGACATAATTGTAGGAAGAAGTTGGGACGACCTAGGGGGTGGTGGTGTCGAAGAAGATGAGGTGGAATCGGTTTCTAGTGAACATGGAGGTGCTGCTATTCGGCTACTAAGATTATGGAAGCTAACAGTAAGAGCACTTGACGATGTGAGGGCCCCGGTTCGAGAGCGGGGTGAATCTTTGGGTAGGGCTCTGCGAGCCCTCACAATCCGACTTTGTGACCCTATGGCTTCGAATATTACTGCAGACGAGGAATCGTACATGAGCAACGTGCAACGAGAACTATACAAAAAGAGAAAAGAAAGCAATGCTGAAGTAGCAGCAACTGTGTCTTTAAGCTGGCTCATTAGGCATGGTCTGAACCAACCGTGTGCCGAAGCAACTGGCATTTGTATATCATCCACTCTAGGTATCGTTGACGTTGCAAAGCCTTCCACATTACAACCTGTGCTAGATTCCCTTGTGGGTTCGTTGCTAATGGCAATGAGTGCGCTTGAACCGGCAGCTTTGAATTATCTTCAGGTAAGAGCCGCGGGCAGTGATGCTATACAGGGCTCTGGTTCTGACAGTTATGATCGACTGGAATCAATGAGAGTCAGACTTGCGATGAGTGGTCCTATTTACGAGGCGCTGAACAAATGCCTTGACATGATACAATACATTGATCTTGATGCTCAGAAGAAGATCGTCCCTGAGCTAGATGGCGCACTACGCCGGGGTGCTGGGTTCGCAACTCGCGCAGCTGCTGCTGATGCAGTGACAAGTCTCTGCAGTTCATGCCCAAACGCTTTTAAATTTCCTGGAGTGTCCACTAGTAACCCATCCGTGCGACTCCTCAGGGCATTGTACTTCGCGAGCGAACGTGAGCGAGGTGCATCTTCCAAGGACAAGATGACTCATGCTCTTGGGTCCCTCGCAGAACTTGCCCCTGGAAAAGCTGTCAGAACTCTTGCTACAAGGGTAAGTTATGCTTCATCATGTTCTTAAAGATATGTTGCTCTTTCTAAACAAATCCCTTAGGCCTGCGAGCGTTACTCTGAATCGTCAGGAAGCAACAATGATCCATCTGTAAGAAGAGCGGCAGCATCCACTCTTCGAGCCATAGTTGTACGAGCAAGTGGTCAATTGCAGGATGGCGGTCCGAGAGACATTTGGATGAAAGTTATCCTACCAACTGCATTTCTTGGACGACACGACAAGGACTCTAAAGTAGCATCGCTTTGGAATGATGTTTGGGAAGAAGGTGGGACTGCCGTTGGAAATCGTGAAGATACTTTCGGAACATTGTTGCAGGAAAGACTGTTGCCATTCTTGAACAATATCATTATTGATCACTTGCGCAGCAATTCTTGGGCAAATCGAACAGCAGCGTGTGCAGTTTTGACAGAGCTTGCTGATGCTAACATCCTAGCACCAATTCCTTCATCAGTCAACGACATTAATGTTGGTATTGGATCACAAGAACGGTTTAGAGTAAGAGCAGCTGCTAGCTGTTCAACCTTGTCAGAGTGTGTCAAGATGATCGCTCGTAGTCGCATTTGGGCAGGGAAGGGTGAGTCAGTAATTATGCAAAATATAACTTGTCCTATGTATGTATTAACAAAAATATAAAATACTCTCGAATGAAAAGCCGATGTTGTGAAAGCAGCTACGCTCATTGCAGGTAAATGGACGGGCATTGCGCCGATGAATGAATTACCAACTTATAGACTGAGCACGGAAGTTGTTCCTTTAGTGATTCGCTCTGGTAGTCGAGATGATTTATTTGAAGGAGATTTATGGTTCAAGTCATCCTATAACAATGAGGAGGAACTTGACGAGCTAGAAGCAAACTATGATGATGAAAAATACGTTGACGACACTAAAGACAGCAATGATGATACAAATGCCAGGGCGCTCGACTTAACAGATGAGCGCAATTTTGATGAAGATGATGCACCAAGTGAGGAGAATGTTATAGCAATGCAAGATTTTAGATCTCTCACATTTTGTGGCTTTTGCAGGCTGCTCTGCGACCAAGGCTTACGAATTGGCACGAATGAATTTACAGAAGGTGTCCTTCCTTACAAGTCAGCTGTTCTTGGTGGACTTTCGAATTTTCTTCGGACGCTAGTTGCGACTAGAGGTTCTAGCAACTACATTGACGTCATACGTCATCAGCGACTAGTCTACGGTATGCTCGCTCCAGGCCTGTATTCATTTGCGTCAAACTCTCAAGGAAAAGAAGGAAACGGCCTGCCTCCTTTACTTGTTGCAAAGTCGTTAGAGTGCTTGGCTTCCGCATTTTTTGACGAAGTAGGTGATGCTCCTCACTCCGATTATTCAAATCCCCTAACGATGCTCAAGTTCTTCGCGGACTGCAGTGGTGTGAAGCAACCTGCGTGGAGTGTCAGGCAAAGTGCAGTGCTTGCTGCATCCAGTTTAGTGTCTAAGATGTCATCAAACTGCTTGGGTAAAAACGATGCAATCACAACCGTAATAGATTGTTCCTCTCACGCACTGAAGGATCGAAAATTCTGGAAAGTGAGGTAAGACCTTGGTGTAAATAAATTGCATAAACGTCTCCATGCTTTGGTTTAAATCATAATGGTATGATTGATACAACCCTTCAAAACAGGCAGGCAGGGCTCGAATTACTCCTCGCTCTAGTAAACCGTGTTGGTAAGCAAGGAGTCTGTGCTTCTGACTCAGACAGACACCTGTTACTAGAAGCAGTCCTTCCTCATAAAGAAACAATCGTAGGTCTAGCGCGTAGAAGTTTATCTGACAGCGAGTCACAGGTGTCGGCTACTGCAAGCTCCATAACGCTTGTAACCGCGTGGTGGCCCTAGATTAATTAACCAGTACATAAAAATCAAGTAATTCAACACACGAAAGAAAGCCTTGCTTAATTGACGTTAGGGCGCATTGGCAAGACGCTCTATTAATTCCGCTTTTTTCCCACTCACTGGGAGACCAGCGTCCCGCAACCTTTCCTTGAGCTCGGGGATTGTCAAGGATGATAGATCAGATGCAAATTCATTGATAACGCCTTCATCATGGTCAGAGATCTCTGAATTGTCGGACTCACTGTCTTCGTCCTCTAAATCGTCCTCGTCTTCATCCCTTTCGAACTCATCCTTACTTACGATATTTAAGTAGCCATAATCATCGCCCTCGACGTCGTCTTCATCTGCCCATTTTGCACCCTCTGGATGGCACACTTTCCATTCTTTCGACCTATCATCAATCTCTACCATATATTCCCTCTTCAACTCCTGTCGTATCGCATCAGCCAAATCGAAATCACGATTCTTCCTTGCCAATATCCTCTCAGCCAATTTTTCTCCAATAATCCTCTGGACGCTTTCATCAGGCACAATTGCAGTATCCGAACTCATCTGGTACTCCTCATGTCTCAAAGCCCATTCTCCTTGTCTGTCATCTACATTCACATTGTAGGTATCCGTCAACTTGGCAAAAATAGCATCAGCCTTATCGTACTCTCCTGTTGCCTTCGCCTCTGATCTCTCCTCCACTAATTTTGTAATCGCTTCGATATCATCCTGCGACAATCCTATCCCCGGTCCTCTCTGGCAGTAAACCTTGGCTTCACGGGGCGCTCGGTCCCTGCTGCCACCATCACGACTCCATCCCTCTCCATCTGCTCGCCATTTCTTGAAGCCATCGTGAACATTCACTCCATAGGACATCAATTCTCGTTCAATGCTATCCGCCATTTCGAAATTGCGATCGAACTTACACTCCATTCTCTCTCGAATGAGCATATGGATCTCCTTCTCGGGCAGAGAGCAAACAGAAGGATCAATGGGTCCTCCAGTCTGATAATAATCATGTCCATGCTCATTTAACTGACGCTCGCGGCCACGCCCTCGTCCAGAACCTCTGCCTCTACCGCCCCTGCCACCTCTTTCGCCCCGTCCTCCGCCTCCTCTGCCACCAAAACGATCTCTCGTATCACGGCGACCGCCACCACGCCCTCCTTGCGGTTGCGTAGTCCAGACCCTATCTTTATCCCACACCGTGACACCATGGACATTCAACAAAGTATCGCGAACATTGTCCGCCTCATCAAACAAGCCCTTACGACGCAACATCGTCCGTTGCGATAGCAAATCGTTAACGAGACCTTCGTCGGCAGGATTGGTGTCCGCAGGATCTCGGGCATAATCATGAGCAAAGTCGCCTCGACCTGCGGCTTTCCCTCTGCCGTTGCCGCCCTTGTTCCTGCCGAAACGACGACTTCCGTCGGAGGAGGACTTGTCGAATGGGGCATCTGCGCCGCCATCCCAGCCTCCGTCTTTGAAGTCGAGTGTTTGGACGACTGCGGGCGCAAACAATTGATGTAGAGTGATGAACGATTTAGCTATATCATAATTTCGACATGTAGTTGAAAGTCTCAAATAGTCTCAACTACACTTACAGTCCTCGTAGTCATCGTACCATCCTCCCTGTTCTTTTGACGAGGAGAGAAATGTCGTCGCCGCTGTTTGTTTTGTAGGCAACACGGCAAGTTTGGATGTCAAGACAGGATTGATCACGAATGCGTCGGATATCTTGAACGACAGGAGGAGCGAAAGGGCAGCGTGGAATCTCATGATGGTACTTAATTCTTGTCTGATTGAAGAACAACTTCTACCTTATTCTTCACAGGCTACGAGCAGCGACAAGCGAAGTTGGAATTATCGGAAGAAAAAAATTAGGTTGTTGTATGTCGTTTCAGTGGTGAACGATGACGTTTGTTTTCATTGCTGATGGGTTCTAAATATAATATCGTGGCGACAACGACATGACGTGAACTGGGCGATGGGCGATGATGATGATGATGTGGAACGGGTGATGGGTGCTGGCTGCATCGTAACAGGCACCACTAATAATGATGATGTGTTACCATACTACACCGTATCAAACATACACCACGAAGTAAAAAATGGGTGGTGATGGGATTCGCGTGTCTGTGACGAATGGTGAGTTCTACAGGGTGCTGCTTTCCAGCTGTACCGTGAAAAAAACAGAACCCCACAATGAAATCTTGTTCGACCCGAAATCTGCCCCCCCCCCCCACTCTACACTACTGTGGCTAGAGTGCTACCATATTTCATAAGTCCCAGAGAGAGTTTTTTTGCATCCTTTTCATTTTTCCTAATTCCTTTTGCTACTAGAATTGCGTTCCTTTCAAGTGGCAAAGAAGGGGGGTCAAATATTAGCTGGATGTGGTGCTTACTGTCTATAGGACTACACCATATCAGAAAGCAGAAAGTGGACAAACTTTACAAGAATGTGAAAAGAGGTGCCAGCAGAAGCACTGACACCCCCTTGTAGCTCTATGAAAGTAAAAATCAGACTGTATTCTAAACAATCTAATTAGTTCAGACCTGCTGTCTTTGGCTTCTGTCGTTCCAATTTATCTAGGATTATATGCAGTATTACGTATTACTATTACCTACCATTGCAGTACAATTTGGAAGACGGTTGTTGAGATTTTTGTGATGTGACTTTTTAAAAGGGCAGGAACATGATGTAGCATGTGCTGCAATCCTTGTCAAGATGTCTGAATATGGATCTTGAAATAACCTCTGGACTGTAACTTTTGATGCCGTTTTATTTTTACTGTAATGAAGTTTAGAAGTGGGTGCAATGTTATTTTTGTACATAGTAACAAGATTTTTCAATATAAAAGAACCCCCATGCCATAGCTTCAGGGGGCCAATTATGGCCTCCTTTGCCTTTGAATTTGTGCACAACCTCAAATTTTCAAGGGAAGCCAGAGCACTGCAGAAATATGCTTGTTGAGGTACTTTGGCATCAGTGATTATATAAGAAATGTGTTGTGCAATACTTCACCTTTTGTTTGATTTTACAATGTTTTTCAATTCTGGGTGAGATATCTACAGACACCTTAACTGAATAGCAATCATTTTAACCACATGATTGAGAAGTTGATGCCATTCATTTTGCACAACTAATCTGAATGAATAAAATGATAAATGCATATCAATCTTAGTAGAACTTAATTTTTTGTACATGGGAATCAACCAAGAGGGAGGCCAGAATTGGGCTACATCAAGAGCTCATACCCAGTATGCTGACTACACACGAGGCCAGAACAAGAATTGACCTCATCCCCTGTGTCTTCTACTGGGATATGGTCTTGCTTTCTTTTGGAACAAAAGTAGGAGTCTTGAAAGAGGTACCATTTCTGAAAACACTTCTGAAATCTTCTTCCTAAAATCAACTTTGCCAATTTTCCAATGATTTTGCTCAAATTGCTGTAGTAAACTCGAAACTTGTCTTGAGCATCTCCCAGAAGAACTATCTCCTTGTACAAAATGAGAAGACAGTGAGATTTGATGCTGCTGCACTTCTGTTTCTGTGCTCTTTTATGAATCATGCACAACCGTCCACTATACAGCAGGTAAAAGCAACAACATCAACAAGATGACACCCATTAGATAGTTGTGCATTCAAAACTAACACAATTTCCTGAATAACTTGAGCTCATCCTAAAAGCATTCTTGATCAGGTAACATTGTTGTAACACGTTATGTTGTGTACATATTGTATAACATTAACATACTGCTCATCATGGTGTGAAGTTCATCCCAAATTCACCATTGCTGTCATTTTTGTTTGCTTGTTGTTCCGGTGGCCTCTGCCATAAATCACTATGAAAAGTAATCAATTTCTCCTATTCCACGGGTCAGCCCACACTCAAGCCCATGACAGCATGGTACCAGATCACTGCTTGGTGTTGTCATTGAGACCACGCAAGCTGGCTCCAGATTATCCAGGGTAAGGGTCGTGTCTGCCTTTCTACCCCATACCATTGGCTTTCAACTGACCTCACAGCATTTTTAATATGTAGAATAGCTCACTTGTTGGCACTACTTCCTGCATTTATGATGGATGAGCTTAGTTGTGATGTTCATGGTGTTTGCTGACCCTGAATCCATCTGAATTATTCTGAGTATTGCAAGAGTGCCCACCCCAAGTATCACAACATCTACAATGAGGAGAAAAGAACACATCTTGGTCAGAGTAACCACATATTACTAGAAATATTTTCAATGTCCATATTGGACTGTTAGTCCTGAAGCCTGCATTTTCATAATCAAGTGCATTCTGTATGTGTCTTGCTTAAACTGTTTTGGATTGCGAATTTCAACTTTTGCTGATACTAGTACAAAAGAGGCCAATTGAATGCAAACAGAGGCATCTTGACTTGTCAGTGTCATTTTTATCTTTCTATCACCTTTTAAGGACACAATTTATTTTTCCCTGATACCCCCAAATTTAACACATTTGGGCACCCTCTGCCCTCTGCTGAAATCTCCTTGTCATATCAACCAGCAAATCCATCTGACTCATCACTATCACCTTCCAATCTTTTGTCAAATTCATCATTGTCTGCAAAAATGATCTCTCCAATTTCATTATGAGCATGATGGCTAATCATTTCTTGTCTGTAAGCAAATTGATGACTCCACCATCTTTTAATCATGCTCTTGTAAAATCTAGAACTGGGTGTAACTTGATCATTGTTTTGAGATGATTGAGAGCTTGGCCCCAGACCTTCATGTAGGGACGTGTTGCATTATAAAGAAATTTTCTTGCTTTCAACTCCTCCATCAAAAGCAAATCATCACTGAAGAACCTTGTGCGAAGATCTTCCACATCTTGAATGAGTAAGGGGAGAGAAGCAATTATTTGTCTGCCATCAAATATCATAATCTTAAAAGTATAGTGGAAACAAAGCCTTCTTGAGAGTTGAAATTCATCCAGAAGCCACTTGACATCATATGTGCATTTGATATGTTATGGTAGGTTGTGCCAGACCTCTGTGGTAATATGGTAATTATTATTGTTTTTATCTCTTAAGTGGGTGTACTGAGGTACCATACTATACTATATATACTATACACCAAAGTAATGTACAGGTATTGTACTGTATTGTACCATACACCATACATCACACCATCCTGGCACAACTCCTTATCGCACCTCTCGCGAAGTAGTGAACCATGGCGTCCGCAGCTCCTCGAGCAGCGGCAGAGACGGAAGCCGACCTCCGAAAGCACATTAATGAACTCGAAAACCAACTCGACATTGCGTACGACAAACTTTCCAAACTTAACGGCAACAATAACCAGCGTCCGGCCAAGAGAGCAAGGAGAGACGATGCCGCCGATGGCGCAGCTTCCTCTGTTTCCACATCCAATGAAGATGCAGACAAGCCGCTCGACGCCCGAATAGTGCGATGGCAACTCCAACAGCATATTGACAATCTAACGGACCAGGTACGCTCTCAAGTTGGACCCAACTACGCCGAGGGCTACGAAGAACAGTGGGAAAGCAAACTTAACTGGTACGACGCCATCGCCGCTCCCCTACAAAACGTGTTGGATATCGGTATCGGTAAAAAGACCGCTCTCAAAGAATGCAATGAAGTTCTGAAAATGATTGCTGATTCCTTTGATGCACTGTTGGCATGCGGTGCGAAGATGGACACAAGAGAGGAATTGAGTGAGAGCGCCGCCTCGTTCGAGCTGACTTTGCCATGGGGAGAAAAGGACGAGGATGGGAAAGGGCCGTCAATTTTGGTTTGTACTGGGATGGAAGTCGAGAACGCCTGGCTTTGGATTTGGGTGGTGCTATTGAGGGTGCACGCTGCGTTGGGGAGGGAAGAGGACAAGTACGTTTTGCTGCAGTGTATAAAAGATTGTCGGGCTCACGAGGTAGGGCCTGATTATATTACGCTTACGCTGGAGGAGCCCCTACCAGAGTATTTGACAACCTTGAGCGATTCAGTCATTGTGGGTAAGGTAGAGAATTCTCCCGATGGGGCTGCTCTAGCAAAGATTGTGAAGGAGGGGGAATGGAACAAGTTGAGATGCGAGAGAAGAGTTCGTTACAAACCTTCTGATAATCTTGATGCCAGCGATGGTAAGTTTCATGTGTCTTTAGTATAAGTTTGAAAAAGTCTTGTGTTTCCCCTGTCTGACTTATGGATCCTACACTGATATTTATTTAGACTACTCTGAAGATTACGACGGTAAGTGAGCTTGAACTAATCTTAAAAATTATGCGGCTGCCTTTTTCTCACATCTTTGTCTGTGTTCATTATATGGATGATTCTAGACGAGGATAACGGTAAGTTCAACATCAAACATATACCTCGGTTTTTCACCAGTCTACTACTTATTCCAATTTTTTCATGTTGAATTAACTCTGTTCTAGATGGCGATGTGAACAATGCACTGAATGAGACCAATGACACACTGAATGTAACCGGAGAGACTTTTGATGAAAATGGTGAGAAATTCTGCGTAAAATTCATGTATCGTCCGCATGATTATCATCCTGAAATTGCTGTTGCTCTCGCCCTCACCTATCTTATTCCAGATTATGGTAAGTCCATTGGGAGAAGGTGTTCACTCTGTTGATTAAATACTACAATTCTAATTTTTCTTAATCAGACGATGAAGATATTGATGATGACGACGAGCTGAATGAAACGTACGAGGATTCAGAGGACTACGACGAAGAGGAAGATGATGGTGACATGAAACCTGCAGCACTACCTGTTGGAGCAGAGGGAGACCTTCCAGACGACGACGAGGAGGATGACGAAGAAGGAGATTATTGAGACAAACATTGATCACCTTGGTCATTGTTGTTCCGAGTTTTGGTTTTTGCAAAGAGGTTTCATTTGTCTTGTCCTTTATTGTGGATTGCCCTCAAGTGTGAGCAAGATGCATGAATTGACATGTCATGGAACGAACAATAACGCAGATAGTAATAATTAGACGCTGATAGACTCAACCTTTTCCACAAACAACACCCGATGCAGACAAGAATGCTGTCATTGATGACACTTTTGCCGTTGTCAAGAATAGTATTATGTTTCAGAACTTGAGAGATGTCTCGAAAACAGTCTTTTCTGGCAGAACGTTGAGTGCCATGCTAGCTCATAGTATCGTAGATATAATATATTATACTATTATTCAAGTATTCTCCTATCTGTAGAGAGGGGTATGCGAACAATACCTATGGTACTATTCTATACCATACCTTGTTTACAATACAATCGCGTCGTCTCACTTGAACTATCGTACCCCCCTATTGGGTCCGCAGAGTTGACCTCCTACCCTCCTCCTTCCACATCATCATTTTTTTGTTCCCCTCGCAGGCTCAACACTGTGACGACAACGCCGCGGCGGAAAGTCAACATCTAAGGCGAATAAGCGTACAAAGGAACAGAAAGAGTGAGGCTATGTCGGAAAAGTGGGAAGAAAATATTATTTGAGAACACGCCCGTTATTTGTCACGAGATTCTGACGGATTCAACTGATTCGTCTAGTCGTCTGCGTGCGTCGCTCTGTAATTCTTTGAGATTTCTTTGTTGCAACAAGCTGACGCGAGAGCTAAATCTCATTATTTGGCGCGGTTTGTTTATTACTCTTTTACCTTCCTTATTTTGAACCCCAACGGCGGTCAACAAAACAACAACTGCTAATATCACAATTGCAATACATTCTATCGCTTTAGCTCAGTTGCTCTCAGTTATCGCACTTGAAGCACTTTCGAGGAGTAAACTACATCCACAAATATCTTTTCATCAGGGCTCCTGATCAGTTCATGTTTTATGCGAGAACGTCCAACTACCAGCGCATCCCCCCCTCGTCAACTTGCCGTAGGTGATAAATTGCCTCCATAGCTTTCAAAATGGGGCGCAAGAATAGATCTGCATCCATTGGCAACACGAAAGATGCAATCAGACCGAGGTCTTCCTCGCTGTCAACCACTCAGACGTCTTTCGCCAAATCTAAGTATCCCGATATTGACATCGACGCATGCAACGCTCTCTTCAAACACTTTCTCCATGAAAAGGATAGTATTGGACGCACGTTTCTACATCATGCAGTGCACACTGTTTCATCCGATGTGAACGCAGACCAAGAAACTGATGGCTACTTTTTGATGGATGCCATTTCCAAGAGGGCGAGAGAGCTTGATAAGTTTGCGAAAGAGAAAGGCAAGGGATCCTCTGTGTCACATTTGCATCGGCTAATGTTAACGAAAGATGAGGAGAACGGATACACGCCTTTGCATTATGCCATCCTTCAGAGAGACTTGACCTCGCTGTTGATTCTCCTAAAACATTCTTCTGCCGTTGAAGATGACGACGGTTCGACATCTCACCACTCTCAACAGATGCATCACCCGCTACGACTGCTGGACAGCCGCAGAGACGACGAGGGAATATCTTGCGTCATGAAAGATTTGGCTGCCTCTTTGGACAATGAATCTCTTTCTCCTCTTCAACTTCTAGGTGCTACCTCTGCCAATGAATTGGAAAAGTGTCGGCAGACAATTCATTGGACGTATCTCAAACAGATTTGGAAACAGCAGATGCAGTCAGAAACAGATGCTAGCGGAGACGGAATCATCAATCATCGTCGGCTCTGCCAAAGGATGATATCCTTTGGGGACGAACGAGATTACCTCAATAATGATGTGGATGATTCCCCTGCTGATAACGCCATCGAGCAGCGTTCACGAAGTGGTAGCTTCCACGTGCACGGTTTGGACCATGACGATGAAGATGATGACGAGGAGCAGGCCGCTGTTGATAATGACTTTTTGCCTCTTGGAGACGTTGATTTTACTCTTCTTGTGGAGCCTGAAAGAGTTAAATCGCGCACCGAAGATGATTCTCTAAGAGTTGATGCTGACTCTGTGGCCTACGGGTGCGAAGTTTACACCTTTGGCAAGTCAGATCATTGCGCGCTGGGTGTACCGCAGTTTGGTACTTCAGGCAGACGAGACAGGCGATATGCTGACGCCTTCGGAAGTGGTAAAAAGAATTCTTACGACAAAAGTGATCTGTCTTCTTCGGCGGAAAGTCACAAGCCAAGGAGAGTAGAAGCATTTGCCCTTGGCGAAATGAGGCGTGAATGGTCTGACCCTAGAACATCGATGACGAAAGAGAAAGAATCCGTCGATTCCCCTGTTGTTGCTGTGGCGGCTGCTTCTCACCACACTCTGGCTGTGACTCGTGGTGGCCGTCTGTTTGCGTTTGGTCTCGGCAAGGGAGGGAGGTTAGGAACCGGGGACGAGAACCACCGTCCCTTGCCTACACGGATATTAGGTCCCCTTTCCAAGCGAATCGTTGCATGCATAGCTGCTGCTGAAAACCATTCTCTTTGCACAACTGGTGAGGTTTGTTGTCTTTGCAGCGCCTACCTCTTACGCTTCAATGCGATCCTGTTTAACGTAATTTCGTTGTTTTCGTTTAGCCTTTGACGGTGGATGTTACGCCTGGGGCTCAAATGGTTTCGGCCAGTTGGGTATGCCATCTGACCTAGATCAAGGAAGTCGGCTGTCTCCAAGACGTGTAGAGGATCTCAAGGCGGTCTTTGTTGTAGCTGTCGCCGCCGGAGATCGTCACTCGGTTGCTTTGACCAAAATGGGTGAAGTTTTCTGTTGGGGCGACAATAGGGCTGGGCAGCTGGGCAGTGCATCGTCTCCATTTGTTGGAGGCGCTTCTATGTCACCGACTTCTTCAAGTAACCGTTGCTGCTACCGTCCACAGCGAGTAGAAGGGCTCTGGCTCGCCGAACCACAACGTAGAGCGATCGCCATTTCTGCATCTGAATTTTCTACTCTAACCCTTACTCGACCGCCGACAAATGGAGAATCTTCACTTGCTTCACTTCCGGTGAATGTTGTTTATGGCTGGGGACACGGTTCTCATGTTCCATTGCGCGTAAACTTTCCGACCGCAGATAATTCCAGCAACCTAGTTTCGATGCAGCAGGAATCGTCGACGTTTTCAAAGTCATCATGTGTCAATCCAACATCGATTGCGTCTTCTAAATACCACAACGTGGCTATTACCGCAGATGGACGAGTTTACACTTGGGGTCTTCATGCAGAATCTCTTGGTATCGAGAAGTCTGGATGTATGAAAAATGTGGACTCCGAAAGCAACTGGGCTTTGCGGAAAGGCAAGAGCCATTCTCATAATTCTGCCATAGCATCGCCGCAGCTCGTAGTTGCAATGCTCCCAGAAAACGGCGGCGGACGAGCAGTTGCAGTTTCTGCCTCTGAGAGCCACTCTGCGATTGTAACTGCAGACGGACATCTCTTCACTTGGGGCTCATCGTACGGCAATAACACTCTAGGCCACAAAGGAGTAAAATGGCAACCAAGTCCTCGAAAGGTGATGAGAGTGCACAGAGCAGTCGGAGTTGCTGCTGCTAAAGAACACACAGCTTTATTAATCGGGACAAGCTTTCCTTGCCTTCCACGTGAAGCTATCGTGTCTGATGGCACCTGTTACAAGCCACTCACCCTCAAGGACTCTGTGGCAGTTGAGATATCTCGCAATGTTGATGTATCAAATGTCATTCCGGTTGCAATTGTTGCACACCGTGTAAACTCGATGCCTCTCTTGAAATTCTGTGAGAAGTTTGTGGAGATGAATCTTGATGGTGTCCTATCGGCAGCAACTAACACCGATCTTGAATCATTTGTGGCCAACAAAATGTCTTTCGATCCTTCGATTGGTAGATATGACCACAGTGACGGCATTTTTCATCCGATCCTTTACAAATTGGCAAATACAAATGACTGGATGCAAAGTAGTCTTAGTATCCTCAAGTTTTTCAAAGGATTTTACCAAACAATGCCAAACAGGAATGCTAAGAAACAAGTTCGTTCGCAGGCAAATAAGAAGCCTGACACACAAGGAGATATTACAAACGAAACGAAGAAGTCGTTTGATCAAAATGCAGGACATCCCGAAAACACTGAGACATTGACTTTGTCGAAGGAGAGTAAGAAGGTTCACGATAGCCACGGCGCTCCAAAGTTTAAGCCTCCAGGTGATGCTTCTAAGTACCACTGTACCGTATGTGCAGTATCTTGCCCCGATAGTTCTAGTTATACTCTTCACATGAGTGGGAGGAAGCATCGAAACCGTTTGAATCACACACGGAAGGAGGAAGAGAAGGAAGTAGCTGAACAAATGATGGCCATGAAACGCATGCAACTAATGGAAGGCAACCAGACGAGTCTCGCTGTCGAAAGTCAAGAGTCGAAGAAGCAAATAGCAAAATCCCCCGCATGGACCTCACCGCACAACAAAAAATATCCTGAGGGTAGCTCTTCGATGAACTTAAAAACAAGATCAAACTCACTACTTGGCATTATGAAGGAAGAGCTGCAAAAATCAGTGACTCCTGGGGTCCAAGCGACGCCTAAGTTTCAAGTTGATAAATCTAAGGGATACGCGACACCTGCTTCTGGCAAAAAGCTTTGCTTCAGTCCCGAGCCGTTATCAAAATCAGCGTCCTCCTCTAATACTTTTGCTCTAAGTGCATTTATAACATCAAATAGCCCCCCTATACAGAAAAGTCAAGTGAAGGCCGCCGGTGCATGCTGGGCTGTTGCGAAGCCATTAGCCAACGATGGACCAGCTTTATGTGCAAGCAACAAAACGAGGCGCTTCGCGGATATCCAAAAAGAAGAATCCGATATTAGGAAGAGAGAAGATCACATGTGTCATATTGGAGGGAGCAGGTGGTTTGTGCAGCAGCGTGAGCGCGCCGCTTCCATCGGAGACATTCAACAACAGCAAAAAGAGGACGCAGACTGGATTCTTTTCGTCGAGGAACAGAAAAGAATCGAGGAAGAGATCACTCGTGAAAGCAAAATTAAAGCAACGCAGGAAAAGGCGAGGATGCATCGAAAAAGACAGAGCAGGAAAAAAAATGTAGGCAGTCTCAGAGAAAACCAAGTCTCTGAAACGTGATGCGTGTCGACGGGCTGCTTGATATATCCGGTAAAATCTACGTGTCTTTGTCAAGAGAGCTTCTCCAAATCCTCCTCATGCATTAGTTGACTTTTCACGCTTAACATATTGTTAACAATTAAGAAAAAATTGATGTCACTGGATGGATTCTGCTTCCAGCCTTTTCCTCAGTTCAGTACTGCTGATATCGACGCGAAAATCCTTTTCTTCTAACAAAGTAAACATCTTCTGCATCTTCAGTGGGAGAGACTTAATTTCTTCTTTTCCACTGACGAACCTTTGTCTTTCAGAAGCGTATTTGAATAAGGAGGGTAAGATGCTTGAGTCAGTTCTTCACTTTGCTTCCAACATGGTCACTTACCCATTCTGGGCTCCCTGTTCTAAACGTCCACCCACAATGAAGTGGACACCTTTATCTTTCATCTCTCCAAGCGCTGCCATCATATTCTCTTCACTGTTTCCATAATACTTAGCATTGATAATTCTCACCATTGTATCTGTGCCAATCACAAACGTCATTTTTCTCGACCTAAAATGACCTCCAATCAAATTATCGAGCAACGTTGCTTTTTGAGAAAATAGCGGGGCGTTAGTCAAAACAACACCCCAATCTTTTGGCAAGTCTGAATGAAGCCTACAGAACAAATTGAGCCGACGGCACACTTCATTTGGATCGATAGGTGGTTTGTCCACATTGGTTACACTGATCTCAAAAAGAACAGTCGGTTCGTATTGCTCATTGGAATGAGATTCCACGGTGCTCCAGATATTGCTCAGAACGGACGATGACGAAGATACAGATGAAGGCATAGAATGCAGTGAATGGCGCAAAGAGTCATCTTGGGTTTCTACTTGACGCATACGCCGTAAGGCTAACATCGCAGCGCTCGCTAATTGTGCATGCCCAATGTGAGGAGGGTTGAAACTTCCTGGGATGATCAAGACATCAGGGGTAAGAGGAATTTGTTCATCATCAAATAAGGACTTCATTTTTAGTTGGCGTCGTTGTCTTGGATCCTCAGGCGCCAGAGAGTCATAATCCTCAACCGGAAGGACAGCAACAACGTTTGATTCACCGTTTATGATACGGCGAGCTCCCTCGGCTGGAGATTGTGTATGTGTTCTAGAAACTCGGCAGTTTGATTCTAACCATTTTTCGTTTATTGAATCTCCTTGTCTTGTCAATATTTGAGACAAGATATATCGGTAGTTTGTTTCGGCTTGTTGATTTGAAAGATCATGGCACTTCAGCATTGCCATTAGTATGAGATTTGATACCACACTCTCTTCTTGAGAACGCGTTCTCCTATTTTGAGTTAATACTTGTGCTGTACCAAGTTGGCCTACCTCTTCGCGATTTAGAGTCTGGTCGGGTGCTCCTGTACCATTAGAGAGCTCGACCTCCCACACTCTGGTGCCATCTCTTAACGTACTGATTGCGACATATGCTCGACTTTTTCTAATCCTTCTTCTCTCGCTGACACCGCTATCCGGAGGTGTCAACCCTACTAGGGAAGACGCGCTGCCCACACCTACACAATTCAGGCATTTATCTTGAAAACTCGGCGATAATTTAAGTGAACGATGAAGGGCCGAGCGTGAGAGAAGGATAGCAGCTTGTGCAGAGCAAAAGTGGAAAGAACCATTGCCATGCGAAGAACTGTCATCGCCAGAGCTTCCATCTTCCATCGATTCCAATTCAGACAGCCATCTATCAGCGCCCCTCCCTGCACCTTCCATGTCAACATTTTGGGAAACAAATTCTGCAAAGGAGCGTCTGTCGTATGCCACTATTGCTTCCACAAGTACAGAGGAAGCGCCGGGTATGGACGCAATAGCTGATGCAGCATTGGAACCGCCCCCGGCTACTGCGATACAAGCTCTGATTGGACGACCCTTGGTGGCTTGGCCGCTGACAAGTTCAACTGCTAGTTGTTCAGTTAGACGCGTCCCGTCATCCTGGTTCGCGTTTTGTTCATTGTTGCTTCGGCACGACATGTTGCTTAAATAACTCGTGGACAATTTCTGAGACAATGAATGAAACTGCAACGAGGTTCTTCTGTCGTTCGTCTTCGAATTGACCAGCGTTGAATGAACTCTCTTGAAACGTGCCCATGAACTGCGCGATATCAACGCAGATGTGTTGTGCATTTGACCAACGAAGACAAGTGAAAAGCCAATCTTTACTAAGAGCGGGGGCGGCATGTCCTTGACGCTTATGTAAGGTGGTCGGTACAAATACAGGAGATCCCTCTGAGATCCCTCACAAATCCATGAGATCCGATGCTACGTTGTACGTCCCCATTGTCTCGTTGTTCTGATGTGATGTGGTTGACAGAAGTAAGGTACAACGTACAACACTATAAGGTACGTTAAGGTACAAAAGGTAGAATAATGTACAATAAGGTAAAATACAATAATGACAGTGAGGACAGTACGATAAGTACAGTTAGTACCCTACCTACCATGAACCTACCTATCTAGGTAACTATTCTCTACCTACGTACGGCTTGCCTACCATCTTGCAGCGGTTGACTATGACCAGCTACGACCTCTCGACAGGGGCAACCCAACAGGGAACATGTCGTGGTGATAATCCCCATCCTTTTCTTATGGTGCATCTAGTGCACCATAACTAGCTTTCCCCATGATAATCCTTATGGTGCATCTAGTGCACCATAACAGGACGATTCCTACATAGCCTCAGTAGAAATTCAAAAGACACATTTGCCAATCAGAGGTAATCCGGGCTCGGCATCATTATTTTCCTAGAAATACATAAGCCTAATTTTTGGCCAATTAACATGGAAAAGTTAGGCATATATAATATTTTCGAAAGTTGTACCAGACAGCTAGGACTCCTAAAAACTCCCTCAGTGTGGTGTACTTACTGGGATTTTTTGCTCTAAAACTAATATTTGAAATGATCTCTTTCTCAAAAATGGTTGTTGGTTTCCTCTGTACATATGCAGGAATAGTACAAAAGTTATGGTGCACTAGATGCACCATAAGAGATTTCAAGGATTTGGTCAAAGTGTGCGGTGCATCTAGTGCACCGCAACTGGGGATGGGGATATTGTTCCTGAAAGATACGGTATGGTACAATACAATAATGGTGTTCCGCCGGGAAAGAGAAGATGATGTCGCACGCGTTGTGTAGTACGGTACTGTACATCGCTAGAGATCGCTAGTACCTGCTAGTACATCGCTCCAATAGAAAGAACTCAACAAGAAGCCTGCGAGCAAGTCGAACCCTACTGTAGCTGAAGCAACGCAAGCAACGCCAGAAATAACACAACCAGATGAGGGCTCTGCTGTTGCTCCTTAGCTCTCTTGTCACATCTCATGGTTTCTCAGTGCCACGACGTGGTAACCGTTCAAGTTCCAGTACAACACAACTTCGCTCCATTCCAAACTCATTCGACACTTTAACATCAGGCCTAGCATCAATCGCCCGCCTACCTCGCGGTGTAACCGTATCATCCGATGGCATATCACTGTCCGGACCTGCTGCGCGATTCCTTCCCAAGATCAAACAACTATTCGACGTGGAAAACTCGAGGGAATGCCGCGTTGTAAGAGAACGGATTACTGAATTAGATTTAGTCGTTGAGCGGGTGATTCCGGCTGCGGAAAATTCTCGTGCCGTGGCCAGAAGTCCCATCACAGTGCCAACAATGGTTGCTGAGATTGACGGGTTGGAACAAACGTTTACAGGGGTTGACGAAATATTGCGTTTTCTTGATGACAAGTTTTCAACTCTGAAGAAAGATGAATCCAAGACAACAAAAATAGAAATTTCAGATGAAGAAGATAATACAATGAAGGTAGCACTCGAGAAATTAGTCGAGATGACAACATATCTTCCTGGTTTATTACGTGCTGGTCGAGGAAGCCGAGTTTGCGGTGCAGCATCCACATCATTTGATGTCCCAAGACCAGCGCAACCATTAGTGCTTTATTCTTATGAAGGTAAGGACTGTTATCTTGGGGCATGGTTTTGTTTTACTCTCATCTTATTCCCTCCTTTTATAATTAATGCGTGAAAAATGTCCGGTAGGCAATCAGTTTTGTCGGCTTGTTCGAGAAGTTTTGACTGAACTAGATCTTGTCTTCGAGCTTAGATCTGCAGGGAAAATGTCTCCTCGTAGGAATGAATTGGCAAAAATTGCTGGTGGGTCTTCGCAATGTCCATATTTGATCGATCCTAACACTGGAGTCAAATTGGCAGAGAGTGCGGACATAATTTCATATTTGTATAAGACATATGGACTGTGGACGCCTCCAAATGAGTTGCTACAAAGTATATCAGGTGTTGTCACTCCACTTTTGGCTCCATTGTACAGAGTTATTGCACCCCTGCAAGCTGGTTCATATAGAGAGAATGAGTTTGAATATAAAAGTGAGATTGCTGAGGCCAAGGCAACAATATATGATGAAATTTTGGCGAATCCTGTGGTCGTCTGTAAGTTCTTTGCATTCACTCTTTCTCATTTGAACTGTTTTGTGAATTGTCTCTAATACCTTTGCCTATGTCTTGTCACTAAGACACTTACGAATATTCGCCCTTTTGTTCAGAGGCAACAGCGTTATTGGAGAACTGTGGCATACAATTTAAGGAAATCAGTTTAGGTTTAGAATGGATCCCAGGCTTGATTAGCGAACCCGCAAAAAGAGCAGCTCTATTGGAAATAACAGGACAAAGCTCTCTTCCTCATATTTTTGTGGGGGGCACAAGTATTGGAGGACTTTTTTCTGGGTCGCCTGGGCTCGTCCCAGCTTTGGAGCAGGGAAAGCTAAAACAATTGATCGAAGACGCGAAGAAAACAATTTAAACTATTGGTATTCTTGACAATGAAGATGCTTATGCTAAAGTCGGGCATAAATAAGTTACAAGTTCATTGTTCAGAGTCTTGTTTTCTCCGATGGAAGTATTGTATTTAGACTGGGGTTCAGATACTGATGAAATTTCGGGCAAAATGGGCGGGCCATGACAAGATGATTTCACTTTATCTTTGTACCAGTACAGTATTGTTTGGTGGCATAGCATAATATTAAAGACGGAGTAGTTATAATTGTTAAACTAAATACTTTGCTATACATCTTGTCAAAACAGTTTTCTCCGACACATATGCCAAAAAAACGTAAGCATAATCATATCGACAATTAGAAAAAGAGTGCATTTTCAGCGGGTTGAAAATAATCAAATCCCCAGGTTTCAACGGTATTGCAATTTTGTACTCTTGATAGCAGAAGACATAGATTTCCTCCTTGTGTTCAGCTGCAGTAGCAGAAAGACAAGACAGGAAAGTGAAGAAAGAATCTTTGTCCTCTGCCGTCATGGCACTTTATTCCGCAACTTTGATTAATACCCCAAATGCATTGGTGCTATTTGTTCAACCGTAATGATCAACAATCACTTTCCATGAATGTGACAACAGGGTATCTCAGATGATTAGTCCTCAAAGAAATTGTAGAATTGTAATTGGGATTATCTTACCACTCCTTTCCTAGAGAGTGAATCATTGCATTCAAGTAAAACAATAATTCCAGTTACAATATAAGAAAAGCAGTAGATCATCAACGAGAACCAACTTTTAAACTACTGCCGCCACCCAACCCCTACTTCACAAGGATCGAGCTTCACTAGGCATGATATATAGTCTACGGCATGAAAATGATCTCAACAGCATGAAAATGATCTCTACGACATGATAATGGTCTAGACGAAATTAACATGAAGCATCATCGACGGCATGAAATCCCAATCGCAATGAAATGAAATGAAATGATCTTGACGTGAAGAAAATGTAAATACCAACACATAAATAAGACTGCATGGCACGAAATATCATCCACGGCATGAAATCCAAATCACCATGGCATGAAATGATCTTGACATGAAGAAAACCAAAATACCAACACATGAATAAAACTGCATGGCATGAAATATCATCGACGCATAAAATCCCAATCGCAATGAAATGAAATGAAATGATCTTGACGTGAAGAAAATGCAAATACCAACAAATGAATAGAACTGCATGGCATGAAATATCATCGACGGCATGAAATCCTGATCACAAAGCATGTAATGACCTTTGTGGCATGACAACTTGACTACCAACACATCAATAGAACTGCATGGCATGAAATTCTTTTGACGGCATGAAAACAGAACCACCAGGCATGATATGATCTCGTGTGCATGAAATTATATGAACTCAATCAAACGAATGTAAACTTGAATATAGGAAACTTTTACACTTCTCAAATGAATGTAAACTTGAATATAGGAAACTTTTGCATTTGAAAAATTTCAAAAATAAGTTCTAAACAATGAATTGATTCAATTATTAGTTTTGTGTACAAACCTCTAACTCCAATTGAAAATCCAAAAACAAGAATACAATGCCCATAGCATTTGTGCTTTTGGTACGACCATCGGCGTCCATTCTACCTTGAAAAGGAGGATGCACGTAGGATGCTGAAATCTCTATTGGAAAGGGAAGGTGGTTGTTTGAGTGATATGGTTTACCATGGCAATGGAAGAGGTGCATTTCTTCCATTATCCGCATTCTTTTTTGAGCACTTGATTTCTCTCAACGGCATTTATTTTGAAGGAAAGAAGTTTAGATATGTCCCCAGTCATAAGATCTTTTCTCTTGGACAAATCGAGGATCTAGAAAGAGAAGAAATTCAATGACAATGGAATGATTGTCGCCTTCTACAGTCAATTGTCAATGATGAAGTCCACGAGGAGGAGGAAGAAGCAAATCTTCTGTGCCAGGAGGATGAAGAAGCAAATGGACGCCATCAAGCTATCCATCACCGCCAGGAAGAGGAAGAAGCAAATCAATGCTGCCAGGATGAGGAAGAAGCAAATCGTTGCCACCAGGAAGAGGAAGAAGAAGCAAAGCATCCCTACCAGGAAGAGGAAGAAGCAAATAGAAACACCAACAAATTGATAGAGAACTTACACAGATCCAAGAAGATCGTCGTTTTAACAGAATTGAGCGTGATGAGATCAAGAAACAACGCATGATACTACTGAATCAGCCTGCAGTGCTCAGCCAATGGGAATGATTGTGGAGACACCAAGAATATCTCATGGATCTTAGATGCACACAGGACTAGTAACACCCAAAGCAAGGTTTTTGCAAGCTTAGAGACACCAAAACAAAGAAGAAACCTTCCCTTAATTGCTTGTCAGATTTATTTGGAATCCTATCACGAGATTTCTTGACGATTTTGTTCTAACTTCAGTGCAGCAGAGAATTATGCAATGCAACCTGCATAATGGTTTGATGTTTGTAGGTCGTCTTAGAATTTGTCTTCTCAACACTCCTCTCTATTAACAGATTTCTGCAAAGAGCTATGTAAATTTGTTTGGTTTTATGCTTCAGGAGATCTTCTAGCAAAAGGTCAGTTCCAATTTAATGCAATCCTGGTAAACGAAAATGGGAAGAACAGAAATGGACATCAGTAGAAAATGTACAAGAGAAAAAGTTACCCATGTTTGACTTGGATTGGTGGGGGAAAATTAGACATCAGGGTGTCCATCCTCATCCAGTTTTATTGCTTCACAAACTATTCCTATGAATTGAACCTTGAGAAAGTTGGGAGATAACTCGCCATCATCCACAACTACTCAAATATTCCGCAATGATTTTTGCTGGTGTGAATTCCACTGACAGCATGGGACACCATGGACTCTGTGAAGATCAACTGCAACCCACGATGCCAACTTGCACTTGAAAATTGGAAAAACCTTTCAGGATTAGAAGATTGTTACCATTGCCAATGTGAATGTCATGCTGATTTTCTGTGCATCAGTGTTTGTTGGTATGAGAGGTGTCATGCGGATGTACCAATTGTCAAGAAAATGACTCAGAAGGACCGTAGATCTCTTGATAGAGATACATTTGGTAGTGAAGAACTGACTTTTGATCAACTAGTTAGCACTGCTCCTGATGATGCAACGCATTCATGGAAGTGATCTAGGAAATCTTAGAGCATGCGAATGATGAATTTGCGAGACAAAGGTAAGAACAGCAGAACTCAAGTGAAAAAGGAGAGAGAAAGAACAAATATAAGGATAAATAGAGAGAGTTTGATGAGCAATCCGAATCTGAGGAGCTAGTTTTCTATACGGAAGAGGATTTTCTTGAAGCACATCAAGATTTCTGTGCTAAATGCGGACAGGATGGATTTGGCCGTGACCTCCATCTCTGTATTACCTGTAACCTCGGATGGCAGAAGGAATGCAATAATGTTGGTATTAGCAAACACAGATGGCAATGCAATGTTTGCATCAGAAAAGGAGTATCTCCTGGCGCTGTTGTCATTACGCCATAGGAATAAAAAATAGATTTAGAACTAATAACAGTCCATCAAATTGGGGTTTCATTCTGTGAATACGCACACCATATAGCCATGCCTTGTGTTTAGATGCATCACACTAATCATGCTACGAAAATCAACGGAGTTGGTTTTCAAGGGGATCATCAGCGAAGCAATGCAGCATTGGCTGTGTATTGGCATAATTGAAAACGGCTCACGTCGTAGCAGTGTGTCCACTACCGTTTAACGCTGCCCACGTCAGTAACTGCTTCCACGTAAACCTTAAGGAAAATTAGCTGAAAAGAAAGGGCAATCGAGTCCTCCCACATCTTGATTCGCCGCAGTGTTCTTTCTTATTTTACGTCATACCATAGTTGCGCTAACAATAATACGGGATCTTGAAATGACTTAAATCATTACCATAGACTGAGGATTGGTTCAGTTAATAAAAGTCCTATATCTTGTTGTGTTCTAAGCTCCGGCTGGTTTTCGTTTGAGACAAATAACATTATATGAAGGTTCCAGTAGTATGACTTGACACTTGCTGAATGACGATGTAAATACAATTTTTAACATTTCATTGGCACTAACACGGGAAGTAGATGCACAGTACTCCTTTTGAAATGGGAACCTATTCATTCAGAACGAGCCATTGACGTGTTCAAGCAATGGGCAAAGCGATTTTGTTGAGTCTTAGATAGAGTTTCTTCTGACTGCAAAATCACATACATTACGGGTGCCATCAAACTTTGTATGTCTGTCGGTGGAAGCCGTAGCAACTGTCGAATTGGACACAGACAAGTCGGTCTCATTCTAATTAGTGTGCGGGCCAATTTGATCTAAAAAATGTTCAAAAACTGCTTCGATGAAAGAAGAGTCGACTCGAAAGTTTGATGACAAGGTGACGTTTGCAGAATTGCTGATACCTTCATTCTTGCCGTTGAGAATCGACAGGAGTGATGATTGGGATTGTCTATGATCGCACTCTTGTTTCTGGTCTTCCGCTGCCGACATCAGATGTGACTGGTAAAGTTTTGATAAGTGATCCCCCGAAAGCAACGTAGGGAGTTCTCGCTGAGGCTTCGTTGTGTTGTTTGCATTCCAAACTGCAGCTACTGGTACTGATGACTCGTCATGTTCAGTCTCTGTAGCAATGGTGTTTGCTGCTTTCTGAACTGCTGTAGAATTATTACAAACTATGGAGGAATGCCTACTGGTAGTGCGCCGGATTGTATGTTCCATCCACTGCGATGCTGTCACCTTTCGACGCACTATATCATTCAATATCTCTTCAACGAATAGAATTGATACAGAAGTGAGCGCTACTGGACAAATGATTATATTTGCATTAGACAAGCGCTCCTCGACTTACGTTTTAAAGCCTCATCATCGCTAACAGGAAAAATGTGTTTCTGATAGTAATCAAACCGAAATAGGTAATGACTACTTGGGTCTTTTCGTTCAAAGCCTTCCGCGTTAGCAAAACTATTGTCCAAGGCTGTTTTTTTCAACAACTTCAGAACCTTCTGAGCAAGTTCTTTCCGATTTGCCTTGGTGCCACTCATGAGCCGAAAGTGATCAAACATTATGCGCTTGTACGTAGCATTCTTCAAATGAAGAACGATTCCTTGACTATTAACAATATTTTCAACTGACTTTTTGTCTACTTTCCCTGCAGCCGCACTTATGTGAAGAGTTGGTTTAACAGCTTGATGTTTACACAAATCTGTGACTGCGTGGTTGGTGCATTTTCTTGGGTTAAGAGAGGCTTTCACGTATTTGAACCGCGACCCTCCGGAGAACAGGATCATTTTATACCCACAGTTGTGAAGCTCCTGTTTGGGATGTTGAAAGAAGACAGGCAGAATACGATTTGTGGGGTGTTCGAGAGAAAACGAAATGGGCCATGGTGAAAAAAGACGAACGACCAATACTCACAGACACAAAGTGGTCCCATGTTATGTCTGCTCTATAGAACTGTGGAAGACGTTGAAGCAAGTGCTCTTTGTCGCGAATTTCAATGCAACCTGGTTCATAAAACTGAATGCTTTCGATGGTATCATCGTTCAACAGATTCACCAACCCGGGAGAGTGACCAGGCAAAGAATGGTTTGTAGGAAGGGTGGCTTTTCTCGCACGAATGATGGAGCGAAGCGTCGCACAGTTCGCTTTATTGAAGTAGAGATCATGATGCTCTTCATTTGGACAAGAAGGCAACCCTCGACGTCTTTTGAATCCAGAAAAGTGAAGTTGCTATAAATGCGTATGACAAGAGATGGCATTGCATCAGCCCAATCCGTTCATTTGTTAAGTGGGCCCATGGAAAACTTTCAGATGTGTCATCCCTCAGACTTACCTCTTGAAACGTCGCCCAATCGCTAAAATCAAAATAAAATGGAAGGATGTGAAGCAGCTGTTCGCGGCTTCTGATCACTATTGGACCAGCATGAGAAATTTCGATAGCAGGTCCATTGCCATGAGAGAGCATCACCGCCAGTCTATTGAGAAAGTCTTCTTTCTTTGCCCTAAGTGGTGGTGCTTTAATCGGTCGAGCCGGTCCAGGATTTGGGGCAGAAGAAGCAGAGGCTTTGGCTATTGCTTGTCTTCGATTATTTAACAGACCGATGTATCCACCTTTCTCAACACCGAGAAGTCCTGTAGGCCACTTCATACCTTTTTGATAATCAGGGTGGTACATTCGAAGTGCCGTCAATTTAATCATTCGTATGTCCTTGACATTGTTGATCCTGTCAAAAACGGTCAGAACGTCTTCTTTCGTCACGGTAGTTGACCCGATTGCCGACCCATGCACCAGTTTTTTTCGTGTCAACGTACAATATTCTTCTTCTTGGTCTAGTTTTTTTTCAAGCCAGACTTGCATTGTTTCGGCACATATTGTATTCGTTGCTTTCCATAGAGTGTGTTCATCAAGCTCATCTTTAGCCAGAAAAGAGATGCTGAAGACTTTTGCCAGGCTATTGAAGCAAGCAACCACTTCGACAAAGCAATTTTCACAAAACGGCAAGTAAACAACACCTGCATTGGAAGTAACATAATCCCCACCCGAAATATCTTTAGACACTGAAACATATCGGGTGTCCGTGTCCAAGTCTCCATAGTTGAGCAATTTTTGATTGACCAGCTCTGGGAGGTTGACTTTGAAGAATGATTGCTTCCAATGATTCGACGCCCAAGTTCCAGGCGGAATCCAGTAGTAATCAAGTATAACCTTCAACAATAGAAGAATATTATTGATGGTGAAAAGTGGCATGTTGGCATGTAATGATTCCAAGGAAATTGATTCCCAGAGCGAAGCGATCTCACCTGTTTGAACTTGATTGGCTTACGCCCATATCCCATACCCCATTGCTTCTTCATCTGCTCCAAGAAGGTCCTACTATTAAAATCTGCATTAAGATGCCTCTTCGGTTCATATGGTCCTCCCTGCTCCTTGCTAACTGTGAACGCCAACATGTCATTGTTTGCCTCTAACGCTTTGATGCGTGCGTAATCTCTACCATCGATGGTACTGAGGATACGGCGGCGCACCAACTCGATGGCTTGTTCCACCGAAGGTTCGTTGTGTTGTACGTGGAGATTGGATCGCAGCTGACATTCATCCAGTGCTTTTTCCACCGAGGGGTAAGACATGCCGAGACATAAAATGTTTGCACGTATGGTGAGAATTGAGCTGGACCAAGAGTTAGGGTTATGTTGACGTAGATACCTTTTGCCAGAAGCTATTTGCATCGCGCGAATAAAATCAGTGAGAGAAATGAGCAAACACCAAAGGAGCAAGCTTGAAGTATTCTCGATAGAATATTTGCATTTTATGACCAGAAGGGAGGCTCACCTCGACGACAATCAGAATTACGATTTTCTGGAGGAGCTTTTCGTTTACCCGCACGCATCTTGCTATAGCTATGTGAAATTTCGTCGCCAGATACCAAAGCGTCAACTGTGAAAATCGAGTTCACAAGTTCAATAGCTTCCCCGTTCAATCAAGGCGCCACCGTGTTCTCTTGTCAACTTCGCCCCAATCTTATTGGCAAGGCCGATATGCCACACTTTCAATCTAGAAATGAGTTGATTATTCACCGCGCTAGAATACGCTGTTAGGCAACAGATATTGACTATCCCTATCGTTTCACTCTTGGGTTTGTGTCGGGCTTGTTATCGAGCAATCTCCAGCAATCTACTTTGGTACAATACTGGGGATGGAGCGGTCTTTTTCGCTGGTGTTGTACGATGTTGTACGATAACGTCTTGCAAATACGTGTTATGTAATTTATTGTGGCATTGGGTACGTACGTACAATACAGCTCAGAGTGTATTATACGAATGGCGCGCCATGACAATGACATTGTGCGCCATTTTTGAACGAATAATAAGTTTACGTAGGAATTGGTTTGTTGACGAACTACCAGCATGAGAGCTTCATCAAGCCACATCAACAGCAGATCAACAGCGCACATTCCCCCCAACATAATAGTTTCGATGAGATCAGCATTTCTCAAACCAATAGCACCAATCCTTTGCTCTCTCACCAACACTCGATACAGCATTAACACCATGGCAATGACTACATCACCCATTGACTGCCTTCAAGTCAAATTACTAAGCGACACCGCTACGATGCCCACGAGGGGTTCTCCCCAAGCAGCGGGATTCGATCTTTCCAGCGCAGAAAAGACCGTGGTTCCCGCCGGCGGAAGGGCTGTAGTCAAGACTGATTTGAGTATTGCGTGCCCTGCTGGGACGTATGCTCGTATCGCTCCTCGTAGGTAAGTATGTTATTACTCATTGTCCGTTCGTTCCACAAGATGTGCATTCTCACGTGATTCTTTGTTACTATAACCCAATCGTTCTAAACAGTGGCCTCGCTGTCAAGAAAATGATTGATTGTGGCGCCGGTGTAGTTGATGCTGACTACCGAGGGAACGTAGGCGTAGTTCTCTTTAACTTTGGCACAGAAGACTTTCATGTGGAAGTTGGGGATCGAATCGCACAATTAATTCTTGAACAAATTAGCATGGTTCCTGCAGTTCAGGTGGAAGAACTTACCGAGACACAGAGAGGCGAGGGGGGGTTCGGAAGTACGGGTGTGAAGGGGGAACCTGTGCAGAAGATGGCCAGGACAATTTCGCCTACTTGTGAACAGAAGGAGCCTTGAGTGTAGAGAAGCTTCAACACCTCGCGCGATATTTGACGTATCAGAATGCATAGTCGAAACATGACTATTGGGTGGAGGGACAAAACTTACAAATATATAACTATTAATAATATGCTCTTTTGAAAATGAAGAACTGGTGTCTTAATTCGTTGGACAACTTTCTTGCTCTTTTCACTAGGATCAATTTACACAACATGATATTGCCCTTCAAGATCACTAGCTTTTTAGATGCCCCTTGTGACTTCGTTGGACAACTTTGATGCTTTTTTCAATACGATCAATTAGCACAACAGGATATTGCACTTCAAGATTACTAACTCTTTAGATATATATTGAGGTCTTAATTGCGACGAAATCTGAATAAAATATGCAATCAAACAGGAACAAAATTTGTCAAGGATCCGTAGGCGTAACAGATTTCTCGAGAATCGAAAGAGGGACGTCATCAGTGTCATCCTGTGTGTTACTTCCATTGCCACCTTCCATCGTCCCTTCTCCCTTCTTGTCCAATTCTTTATTGGTGTCATCATTCGGAGAATTTTCGTTGATCTCGTCTTTAGTTGTTTCGGGGTCATCGCCCTTCCTTGGACTCTTACTGTGCGACCTGTGAGATGATACAGGTTCCAATGGAATGTCTAGAGGAAGGTCCCACCGAGTGGATCTAGACTTTCCAGGATTGGATTCGTTCCTCGTAAAACCGGCCCTCTGAATGGCTTTTGTTATGCTCGACTGATAACTTTTGTATTCAATCTTCAATAGCATTAGACGCTCAAAGCAAGAGAACATCGGGTGCTCATTGTACCAATCAATAATATCTCGCTGCGTCACCCCATGCTGCTCTCTCGCAATCTTTTGAATTTTGCTATCTTTTGCCGCGGAGCGGACGATGCGTATTCCAAGAGTGGCACTGACGAGTTGGTCTTCCCGAGTCCATTCTTTGGAGTCTGCAGATGCAGCGAGTTGTTCAATGAGTTCTGGAGTGGAAACGTTATCTAGTTTGGAAGTGAATGTTTCCTCTGATTTTCTCGACTTCTTGGCAGGTGGTTCTTTGGGATCAACAACGGACTCTTCCTCTTTATCACTGTTTGGGGAGTTTTTAGTCGTCTCGGCCAGTTTTGTTTCGTGGTCCTCTGTCGATTTATTTTTGGGCTCCTTCTTGTCGACATTGTTTGATGCTGTTGCATTTTTCTTTAGAAGAGCACCTTGCCCTTTCTTGACTTGGTACTTAAAGGTTTGACTAACCGTAGGTGCATCCTTTGGAAGTAAGAAGTAGAAACAGTATGACGCAATTTGGATTGGGATTCCGTCTTCGAGCATTGCCTGTTTGCCCTTTGTAACCTTTTTATCTCCAACTCGGATAGTATGTCTTCCCAGGCATTCAATTGCATAGAATCCATGCTTAGGCAGGGGAGCGCTCTGGTTCATTCCAGGTAATCTCAATATATTATCCGGGTCTGATGAATCTTCATCACCTTCGTCATCCAAGTCAAATGGCTTGTATATCATTTTCTCAGAGACAACGCAGCTCCCTGCTTCTCCCGCAGAAATTTCATAACTGCCTAGTCTTCCACCCTTCTCATCTCTGTAAAAAATACAGGCGTGAAGACGACTCAACAATTTCTCATCCCTAGGGAGCGCGACGTGATGCGGATCCTTATCCTTACTTCCCCATTTTCTTCCCAACACTACAGGAAGGTTGGTAATAGGAATAGTAACTGCTTCCACTTCATTCGAATCAGAGTCGTCATCATTGTTGGTCCAGATCCCCGTGAGAACTGCGTACGCTGGTTTTCCGTCAGTGCAGTCGACTCCACCCAGACGAAGCAGGGCCTCGTCTACTTTCTCGTCCGAGGACGTTGAATAGTCTCCTCGCGAGTTAGATTCATTGTTTTGATTATCGCCCTCGGCCTCATCTTCTTCGCTGCCATCGTTCATTAATTGTTCGGCATTATTCGACACGCTACTTCTTTCGTTTGCCTGATCCATTTCTACATCGTCGTCGAACATCTTGTTGATGATGATTATTTTATTGTATCAAGATTTTTTCTTGAAAAAATCTTAGTTTATCAAGATTTTTTCAAAATCTTAGTTGTGTTGGAAACTGAGACCTTTTCTCCTTCTTCTCCTTCTCCTTCTTCTCCTTCTTCTTCAGTATGACAAGTTTTCACTTTTTGCCAAAACAGGTACTGACCATGAAGTTGATCAGAACTTACCTGTAAATAATTCATTTTTCACTTGGACTTACATGGGTAGTCGTGATGTTTTAATATCTGTCTACCTTTAAAGTTATATCTTTTTGTATAACGTATGACATTATTTTCAAGAATGTTTCTGTAAACTTGAAGGGAACATTAGTCACAAATTATCATTTTAATCATACAACAATGGTTCTGTAAACTTGAAGGGAACGTTATCGTGTCACAAAAGAGTGTCTAACAAGAATGATTTTGCAAACTAAAAGGGTACATACTTTTAAAATGGGCGCGAGCGCGATGGTCGTTTCCCATAGTGAAAATACGGATTTACACTATGGCCGTTTACCGTAAAACGGATTTACACTACGGCCGTTACGATAGTGAAAATACGGGTTTACACTAGGTGAAAATACGGATTTACACTACGGCCGTTACCCATAGTGAAAATACGGGATTTACAAAAATACGGATTTACACTATGGCCGTTTCCCATTAACCGTTTCCCATAGTAAAAATACGGATTTCCACTATGGCCGTTCCTATCGTGAAAATACGGATTTGCACTAGTCTGTTTCTCATAGTGAAAAAAGGGATTTACAAAGCCGTTTTTCATAGTGAAAATACGGATTTACACTATGGCCGTTTCCCATAATGAAAATACGGATTTGCACTACGGCGGTTTCTCATGTTTCACAAAGTGAAAATAGGGATGTTTCACATAGTGAAAATACGGATTTACACTATGGCCGTGTCCCATAATGAAAATTCAGATATACGCTATGACCGTTTCCTATAATGAAAATATGGATTTGCACTATGGCCGTGTCCCATAATGAAAATTCAGATTACACTACGGCTGTTTCCCATAATGAAAATAAGGATTTACACTTTGGTCGTTTCCCATAATACAGATTTACACCACGGCCGATTCCCATTACAAAAATTCGGATTTACACTACGGCCGTTACCCATAGTGAAAATAGAGATTAACACCATGGTCATTTCCCATAGTGAAAATATTGATTTTTTCTATGGCCTTTTCCGCCACGATTGTTTTTCCATTATCAAAATACTGATTTAGATGTATAGAAAAACTTAGAGGCATTTAATATTACTTATAATTATACAGCAAACTTTCTGAAATCCTGCATGAAGTATTTTTCACAGATAGTCCCATTAAAACTTCCTCAAATCCTGCATGAAGTATTTTTCAAAGTTCGTCCCATTAAAGATGATGTTGCATGGAAATGTGTTGCTTATATACATTAAATTTTATGGAAATGTGAGTACATCATTACAAGAATGACAATCTATGAAAATTTGTTGGGGAAGTTTTCAATCCCACATTCCATGAATGACCCTCCATGCATGTGTATAGGGGAAGTTCAAGTGGCAATAAATTTGATGAATTATAGCTTCAACGTTGTTTTGACTTTTAGACCCACATTACAAGAATGACCATCTATGAAAATGTTTAGGGGTGGTTGTCATTCCCACATTACAACAGTGGCCCTCTATGCAATGGCCATGATTTTATGATTTTTCACTTTTTGCCAAAACAGGTACTGACCATGAAGTTGATCAAAACTTACCTGTACATAATTCATTTTTCACTTGGACTTACATTGGTAGTCGTGATGTTTTAATATCTGTCTACCTTTAAAGTTATATCTTTTTGTATAACGTATGACATTATTTTCAAGAATGTTTATGTAAACTTGAAGGGAACATTAGTCACAAATTATCATTTTAATCATACAACAATGGCTCTGTAAACTTGAAGGGAACGTTATTCCCTGCAAACGAATTGTTAGTAAGGCTAGTATTCCTGTTAGTTAAGCTGTAAGAAATGATTTTTTACTTACAGAATAGCTAACACCGGGTTCAACGGTCGATTTAAGGGGAGGAGTCAAGAATCTTTCTCACTTCTTGCTAACTGTTAGTAAGGTTTCGGGGACAATGTTGGACTTCGATGGACTGCTTAAAATTATACTAACATGAGGTTCTAAAACAAGAATTTTCATCTAAATAATATAGATACCTAGGCAGATGTTTTTCAGCACTCTCCCATTTGTGTAGTTCCCCACCCTATGTCGTCTGGCCCTCAACAGGTGTATTCATGCACTTTGCACTTCACACGATTTCACAACAGTGAAGAACAGCAGGAAAGACCCATGCCATTATTGTCTTTATGTATTGCACATGCTTACATGCTCAACTTTTCAATTAATTGTTACATTTTGGATCCACCGCCGCAATCAATAACACCATCTCCCACAGAGAGGATATTGCCCTTCCCCTGCCACCAATCGCCGCATCTCTCAATACTAAGTGGAGCTGCAAAAAGAACGGTGAGATTTTGTTGAGAATTGATCTTTCGACACAGATTTTCACTCACCAATTTTTCAATTAAATTGCCGTTTTCACATCTTTCGCGCAATCTGGGGTATTGAATCCCACAGACCGTCTTTTGCTCCGCTGTTGCCACCGCCCACTCGTATTCATTTCAGAAGAGCGGCAGCACAAAAAAAACGGTGAGAAAACATCATGTTTTGATGATGTTACAGTTTTTTTACTCACCATATTTTCAATTAAATTGTTGCTTTTAATTCTGATGCGCAATCTGTGGTATGTAAGCCCACAGACCGTCTTTTACGCCGCCATTGCCACCACCCACTCGCGTTCATTTCGGCAGAGTGGTAGCACAAAAAGAACGGTGAGAAAAAATCATCTTTTGATGATGTTACAGTTTTTTTACTCACTGTGTTTTCAATTAAATTGCTGCCTTTAATTCTTACGCGCGATCTGTGGTATTGAAGCCCACAGACCGTCTTTTGTGCCATCATTGCCACCACCCACTCGCGCTCATTCAGCAGAGTGGCAGCACAACAGAACGGTGAGAACACACCATGTTTTGATGATGTTACAGTTTTTTTACTGACGAATTTTTGAGTTATATTACCATTTTCATTTTGTAACCGCGATCTGTGGCATTGAAGCCCACAGACCGTCTTTGCGCCGCCATTGCCGCCACCCACTCGCGTTCATTTCAGCGCAGAGTGGCAGCACAAAAGAACGGTGAGAAAACATCATGTTTTGATGGTGTTACAGTTTTTTTGACTCACCAGTTTTTCAATTAAATATCCGTTCTGCAAATCTCCCAACTCTTCAATGGGACACTTTGCACACAGTTTTTTTACTCACTATTTTTTCAATTAAATTGCTGTTTTTATTTCTTAGGCTGATCTGTGGTTTTTGTTCCGTTTTGTCACATGATGTGATGGGAATTGGAATTTTTTGCATTTTGTTTTATCTATCTACATTCCCGCCTCAAGCATTCTGTTGTCTCTTTCTCCTTCAGGTTCCTCCGAGTTGTCTTTTGTCTCAAGAACTTGGGGAGGGGCTAAGTGGGGTATTACATGCAAATTATCAGGTGAGTCTCTGCCTCCTCCAAATTTTGTTTCAATTTGTCCCTGATAATATTGCCCATCTGCCTCTCAATCAACTTTTGGTGCCTTTCTACAGCAGTGTTTCCTATCATCAACTTCTGATTTGTGATTTTTTAATTCTTCTTCCACTGACAATCCCTTTGCTTGCCAGGAGTTCAGCTCCACTTTGCCAGACATCCTCACACTTGTCTACATATCTCCGAGATACAAGCACAACAACAAACTCACAGTTTGCGGCTACTAATATTCATCCAACAATCAACCTTATATTTATTCAAGAACACATTGGCCACACTTCAGATAAACGAGCAAATGGGACTCACACAACAATTAATTCTTTTTGGCTATCTACTGGATGGGAGCAATTGAGTTCTGCAATTGAAAATGGTTTGCTCTGAGCTATGTGCTTAAATCAGTGCATACCTAGGAATAAAATTATCCATATTAAATTAATTTAAAAATATTCAGTGAATTATTGACTCTCATAGAAATGGGAAGTATGCATCTTGATTGCAGGGAAAAAGAGATGAAATTGATTGGAGGAAGCTATTATTAAGTTAACTAAACAATGGAATCGATCACAATTAGACATGAATGATAAATTATTGCATTAAATGATCATCCAATCTGAGTAGGCACATAATAACTAGCATTTGCCTCAAATTATTATGAGCCTACAAAGGGTTCTATGCACAAGTATGTTCACATTAATTTTTCACATACCTTTTAACAAATTACCTAGACCCTGCTGTGTCGAAAGAATCAATAACTATTTAAGAAGTTTTATTGAGTCTTTAACAGTATCGACTTTGAGGTTTTATCACAATCTCAGATTATAATATGGGTATATATATTTAAGTGACTCAAACATCATCAATGTGTCAAATATGGAACTGTCTTATTTAAGTGGGGAAGACTGTTCATTATTTACAATGGAAGGCAATGCCAAGAAGCAACTATGATGCAGGTACTAAATACTAGTCATTAACTGAACTAAACAATGAAAATGACCAAAATACTTTTAAATCAAATCAAACACTCCTTCATAGCTGGGCCATGGGTTCAAAAGCATGTACTGTTGGTCATGAGTGACGAATGGATGACAGAAATGGAATTTTCTATAAAATTGTACAAGGGGGATTCACACAACAACAAAATATTCTATGGCTATCTACTGGATGGGTGCATTTGAGTTCTGCAATAGAAATGGTTTGTTCAAAGTTATCCGTTTAAATTTTGTTCAAAGCTATCCTTTTAAATCAGATGTTTGTTTGCATACCTAAGAATAATATTCAGCAGATCATTAGTTCAGAGTATGGAGTAGGTTCATTTAGAAAATAAGCTCTGATTTAATGTTGAGATTTATTAAGAATGTTTGGAAATATGTCATAACCATTGTGATTGCTTCCAACATATTGTGCTTCTGTTTTTATTCCATCAGAAAATAGATTGTTTCATTTTAAAAGAAATATTGACATGATTTTGGTGCCCTTCTGTTGCAAATCCAGCAGAAAATAGATTCCTTCTTTCTAAAAGAAAAGTGGGCTATATTTTCTTACTTGAAATAGTCAATGGTCAAAACCAGGGGTTACATGAATACATTCAATGTTATACGTGTGTGCACATACATGATATTAATAGTTTATGGTTCATTCATCTTCACCTCTACAAAACAATCCAATCCAAACAATTGCACCTGGAACACAACAGAATAAAAAATATGACTGACTCAAAAGATTTGACATCACTCAAATTCATTTGATAAATACTTTCATTTTGAACTCTATAAAAGTCACTGAGGAAATGGAAGTATTTTCAGACACATGAGCATTGTTATTCCATCAGAAAACAGATTGTTTCATTTTAAAAAGAAATGTTGACATGATTTTGATACCCTTCTGTTGTGAATCCATCAGAAAATAGATTCCTTTATTTAGAAAAGAAATGTGCGGTATATTTTGTTTCTTGAATATTCAATAGTCAAAACCAGAGATTACATGAATACATTAAATTTTTCAAGTGTGCACACATAAAACATAGTGACTCAAACTGATATTAATAGTATGTATGGTTCGTTACTCATCACTTGTAGAAAACAGTCCAGTTTAAACAATTGCATCTATCACACAATGGATTAAAAATTGAATTACTCAAAAAGATTTGAATCACTCAAATACATTTGATAAAACTTTCCCTTTTGAATTCTACAAAAGTCAAAGGAATTCTCAGTATTTTTGGAAAAATTAGAATTAGGACTGTAAAGATGAGCTTATTTGGAGTTACTTCCATTGTTTGCTTATTTTGTCTTTCACTGAAAACAGGTTAAATACATAGTAAAGTAATAACTCTTCTACTATTTGCCATTCAAACATGTGTAAGATCATTATCATTATAAACAAACTCAAACTGTACTTATTTCTTCTGAAAAATCTTGATTTCATTGTATGGCTAATATGAATTAATAATTGGAGTAAGAGGGTTTGGCTTTGGATGACGACAGAGGAGAGAGGAGAGGGAAAAATAGGGTGATGAACGAGCAAAGGGGGTGGGTATGGGTGGGGGTGGTGGGGTGTTGGTAGGGGGGTGCACCCCAAAAATTGATTTTTTTTCTAGTGGTAATTCCACCACCAAAAGTTAGCAGCAGAGAGATTTATGTATGCTTAGACTGTTTCCAACTTTTCATTGAAAAAAAAAGGTCTGTTGCACTACTACATGTCGCCTTTTGTTTAGCGACTAGTGACTCACTTACCTACATAGTACCTATGTATGTACCTAGTTTCTTGCATGCTTTTGACATAGTAAACTTATATCATACATACTCATGTATGCGGGAAAGTACATTAGAATTAGACGCTCATTCTCCATCCACCTTCCACATGCTTGTTGTACTTTGACTTTTTTCATACCTCCTCAGTAATTGGCATGTCACCATCACGTAAACAATCCTCACGCCATTTGATGTGAACGCAATCCCTAGTCTTAGTCGCAACAACTGTACCTTGACACCACTGTAAGACTTCTGTCTCATCTTCCTCTACAAAAGTCCACAGCTGTTCAATGTCTAACCCCACTAAATTTGCATCCACTTCCGGTCTTGGAGGTTGCATTCTCTCGTACCTATCAGAAATCCCTTGACCCTCCAAATCATCTCTCATTTTCAGGGCTTCAGAAATTAAGCTCTCCTTTTCTTGTTCATATCGTTTATCTAACTCATCAACGTCTGAAGTTTTGGTTCCCAATTGCTTTGTGATCTTACGTGAAGGAAGACTCATTGGCGGAACTCCTGGAACACCACACTTATTTTGCTGTGGAATAATTCTGTCTATCAAATGACTAAGCAGCTGGTCAGGAGTGTAGTCCACACCATTTTTTGACCATGGGTGATGTAGGTCCTTCCATCCAAAGCCAATAACTTGAATCCGAATCTGATCCTTGACTGCTTCCAACTTTGCTGCACGACTGTTTAATTTCTTAAATGCAGTTTTAGCATCTGTCTTGCTTTTCCAACATGCTTGTGAGTGGAACATATCGATATAAGTTAAAGCATTTGCATACTCCAATTGAACAGCAATCATCTTCTTCTTCCGTAGTTCTTCTTGACGTGTCCTCTTGCTGTCTCGCTGCTTGTCTAAAGATATCCTCTCTGACTTTCTAACTGTCGGCGCTAAATTCAGAGCAAATTGCAGCAATGACTGTCGCATCTCATTAGAAAGTTGATGATATGCACCATCACGGGAACTATCTTCAATGTTACGAGTAAAATCTTTGTTCATGCAAGCATGGCCAACCGCTGAAGCATGAATCCCAAGCAAACGGCCAAATGATTGCAATTGATGTGTCAACGAAGCAAATGGGCTCTCTGCAGGATCATTTGTTGCCATCTTTCCCAGGAAGGCATAATGTTCTTTATCTGTGGTCTGACCCCAGCTAAACTTGCCTTCAACACTTGTCAAATAGTTTGAAGTAGCTTTCCTTGGATCGTGCAGCTCATTGAGAATTGTTTCTGCTACCTCTGAAGCCATCAATTTCACCATTTCTGTAGTTTCGGTGTTTTCTCTGCGTGTGGGATAGAATATTTCTGCATTTAGTTTGTCAAATGGTAACACTTTTGACCCATCGACTGCAGGAGTCTGCTTGACTTCATATTGGTAGGACATGGCTTCCTCTAATGGTTCAAGAGGTACCTCTTTGCCTTCGTCGTCTGTTTGAATCTTGGAAAATATGGAGTTCATGAATGCCTCATCCAAGTATAAAGACCCATTATCTTTGATTTGGATTAGGGCAGCCTCTAATGCATCAAGAGCTTTGCCCATTGATCGTACAGACCAGTCAAAACCACATTGTCCTAAGAAGTGTGTGTCCCTGAGAGCCATCGTAAGGGCATGACAATTTTGAAGAAAAGAATAGCCATAATACGACACAGAGCAACCATTTCAACTGAAGTCAAAACAATGAACAGGTTCTCCTGTAAAATATTATCCTTATGACTGCGAAGGCATTCGTCTAGAAATTCTATGTAATACCTGTGAACAATAATAAGTATGAGATACATATATACAGTCTACATTCATTAAAGCAAATATCTCACCTACGATTCCAGTATACTGCAGCCGCACCCTCAGCTGCCAAGTCCTGTCTTGATCCTGCAGTCCGCTCAACCGGAACCAGCAATGCCCCCGGGTGATTCTCTTTTAACCAATGCAAAAACATATCTCCGTGTCCTTTGGGGTAATTAGCAGGGAGACTAAACTCTTTGTCGATTGCACGCAAAACTGCTTCGAACATTGTTGACACTCGGTATCTAAAATCAATGGCTTCCAAGTCGCTTGCTAAAATTTCATTTAGGTAAGAAGACAAGCGTTTGGTGACAGCCCCAATCCAAACATTCCGCATGTGGTTGTGACAGTCTTGAGTGTAGACATTAATCTGCTCGTCATCCGGATTTCCACCACAGTCTCCAATCTTCTGACCAACTGCTTCTGTCACTGCATCTTTGATGAGAGAACTCAATAATCTTGCTGAATTACAAGTATCAGTAGTGATAATGCCATCACAAAGTTTAGACAGATGCATTGCTTCTGCGGATGGAATGTCGTGGTTAGTATCAAACATAGACTCGTGAACAACAATCCACTGATCTAGTAGAGATGCTTTCTCTTTTAGAGTCTCCACTATAGATCTGCAAATTGTTTCGGATTTTTCATCCTCAGGAAATATGCAACTGGATAGTAATAATGGTCTGAAAGAGAACTGCGCTTAGACAATTAATTTACATCAAAGAAATGAAAGTTTTCAAAACTTACTTAAACAAATCATCTTCTTCAATGCTTACAACTAAATTTTGAAAGGCCACTTGCCTTCGGGAAGTGCCATCGGTGAAAAGTTGTTCCCACTTATCTGCCTTAGCAATCCTATAAGTTGCAAGTGTCTGGACAATTACCAGTAATACTGTCCGTGCACGTCGTATTGTCCAAATGCTTGGCAGTTCACGAATCTGAGTTGTTGGTGAGAAGATCTTGATCATGGTAACAATATTGTTGTTTATGCATGACGGTGGAGTTCCATTCACACTTTGTTCAAGAATAAGCTCCCATACGTAGAGAGGCCAGCAAAGATTGCCCCTGTTTCCTTCGCGAACCTTGCCAAACACCTTAATAGTCACAGCAGCATTTGCCTCGTTGAGTTCTTTCAGAACTGTATCCAATTTTTCTTCAAGAGCAATTATTTCATCATGCTGGATGGCAAGTTGTTGCTTGTATTGTAAGACAACTCTCCCCTGTGATTCAAACGGCATTGCAATCTCCTTTGACTGCTTTGTAGATTGATTTGACTGAAATACTGCTGATTTAGCTGTTTTCTCTGCATCAATTGTCCTGTTCAACAGAGAAGCAAATTTGTTTGATATCTCTGATGTTTTACTTTTATGCTTCAGGATAGCCTTAGACAAATGCTGTCGCTCTCTCAAACGTGCATTCCTTGCCACTTCCTTCATGAGCTGTGATTGGGTACCTATCAACTGCTCCTTCTCAAAAACAGCCTCTTTGCATTCGTTACGAGCAATCATTGCATCTGTTCTATTGATAAAACGTAGGAAGGAATGAGAGTTAGAATTAGAGGTATGAATGTTGAATCAGTACTCAAATGAAACATCTAACAGTTAGATGACTCACATCAAGGAGTCGACCTTAGCACAATATTCATCCTCTAGCCTTGCCACTTCCTTCTTTGACTCTGCACTGACATTTGACAGCTTCTTTTCCAGAGCACTTACATGTTTTGTGTGTTCTCGCTCTGCTTTATATAAAACAGAGCGTTCTTGTAAGAGTTCTTGCTCGTTTTTCTTCTCCAATGCCATGATCCTTCTGCTCGCTGTGTTCTTGACCTTCAGTAGTTCCTGTTGTGCTCTTTCTCTCCATGAAATCCAGCGGCCTGTCCTATCCTTTAAAACCTGTTTGGATTTTGCAGCAGCTGCTGTTGCCTTGGAGAGATCTGATTTAAGTCTCTTATTATCTGTAGTCAAGACTTCATTTGTAGATTCTAATTCAGACACATCCATTGAAAGATCCTGCATTTGCTGCAGTTTTTTATTGACTTGACGTTGGTATTGCAGTTTGTTTTGTAGACTCTTCACTTTTGTTGATAAGTTAGCAGGTGGTACTGGTACTGAAGGAGGTACACTTGCTTGGCGAATGAAGGATGACTTGAGTGCATGAGGTAAAACGGTCTTTGAGTTACCACCCCTTCTCTTTCTTGAAAGTGATCTGTTCCTCCCATACTTTCTCTTTTTGCTGTGATTAGTTTTCTGTTATTATGTTCAAAGAAGAATGAGTGAGACATGATGTCGAAGAAACAACACAGTGCCAGTAATGAAGAACAGATGACTCACCTGTTGTTCTGGTGGATTGCTGTCTGTAGTAGATGTTGCATTGCCAACAGGAGCAAGGATTTCATTTTGCTGATTGTCGTAATTGTTCGTGCAGTCAACCCTAGCCATTTGCCACAAAGGCCGAAGCTCTGATTCCGATGGAGGAGCCTCTTCATCCATCACACCGTCTCACTTCTGCAAAAACAGACCCTATTTCACTCTAGAAAGCAGAACCTATTTCACTCTCAAAACAGAGCTAGAGATCGCGAAGAAACAAGGGGATTCTTGGGGTGTTTTATTGCCTCATTTTGACCATGGTGCATGAAGATTCGATCGAGCGATCACATGAATTGCTGCACGTAAAAATCAGCATGATCGTGAGTGTGTTGGCGCAAATTATGCAGTAACAAAACGAGCTTCGAACACGAAAATCGCGTGATGCCTAGATAATAGTATAATCTAGGCATACTGTAATTTGCGAGTTATGAAAACGTTTTGTTGTATATTAACATTTTGCCAAACTGATCAAGTGTTGGCTTACACAATTGATCGATTTCAATAAGGCTGTTTCATCGTTCGCCAGAATCTGTTGGTCTGTTGCAGAACGAGAAAGTGGTCATAATTTTGGTACGTATGACAGACAGACACTCATGACTGGCCTTTTTAGGGGGGGGTGCACCCCCCTAGTGTTGGGTGGGAGGAGGGGCCCCTCCTGTGGGGTGGATTGGGTGGAGAATGAGGATGAATTATCCAATCTTGCAATCTTCGCTGACTACCTGCAGCGAAAGTCAGAATCTCGTTTCAGGTCAAGAGTCCATATGGCGAACCAAAATGGTACTACAGGCCTAAGACCACGATTCCAGGCGATCACTACAGGCAATCAAGCCCAACTGCAAAACTGTCCTTGATGGTCACTTGGTGGTCATGAAGCTCCGACAGCTCACCATCCTAAAGGGTCTAGAATTTAGGGAATAGGCAAGGGGGACGCTCTCGTAAATGCGCACGACTGCAAAACAAACCAGTTTTGGGGTTACATTTTATAGTTGGCACAACTTTAATGTATAATTTGTTAGAGCAAATAAGATATATATGATGTTCTTAGCGGTAGGTAGTCATAATAGTTTTTACATATATTATGTAAGAGCTTGGTCTTGTACCTAATACACCGTATGACTTTCATAGCCTACACCACAAAAATGTCATTGGCCCAGCAAGACAGGCAACTTTGCCACGTGGAAGTTTTTGGCGAGCCAAACTGACGACAAGTGACGACTTTTGCATTTTTTTTACTCAACTGACGACTTTCACGACCATCTGACAACCCTGACGACTTTTGGTGACGACCTTTTGACGACCTGACGACTTTTGGTGAAGACTTTTTGACGACCCTGACGACTTTATGTGACGACCTTTTGACGACCCTTGTCACGACTAATTGATTCCCTTGTGACGACCCTTCTGATGACTCTGATGACCCACTTGACGACTTCACGACCTTTCACAATGATCTACGTCTCTGATCATACCGTGCGTGAGAGCAAGTGACGAACAGCACGACTTGGTGACGACCATGACGACAAACGACCCTAACTGACGACCCAAGAGATCTTCTTTGACGACCCATGTGACTCCACCTGACAACCCCTGACGACCCAAGTGACGACCAAAAAATGACCCTGACGACCCCTGACGACTTTAGTGACGACCCCTGACGACTTTAGTGACGACCCCTGACGACTTTAGTGACGACCCGTTGACGACCGTCAAAATCTCTTGACGACATCTGACGACTCCTTCTGGCGATACTTATTGCCAAAGTCGAAAATTGCCTGTCTTGCAGAGTCATGCAGGTGACCGCTCCCATTTTTTCCCCTGCACAAAAAAATTCACAAACACGCACTCCCGAACAATGGGATTTCCCCTCATCGTGAGAATTACAGAACCGATGCCCCACGCCACACCCTTCCTTCTCATCAACCTAACCACCCAAAAAAGGAGCAGGTCATTTGACCGCTCCAGTGGTGAGTTTGTTGTGTACGCGGTGAGTATCGCGATTGGTTTTAGTTCGTCAACAATTTTATTTGAACTCGCTGCCCCGCTGACCTGCCACACCCCCCGCAGCCTCCATGAATTGCAACACACAAGCCCCATGCCACACCCTTCCTCCTCATCAACCTAACCACCCAAAAAAGGAGCAGGTCGCTTGACTGCTCCAGTGGTGAGTTTGTTGTGTTCGGTGAGTATTGCGATTTGTTTTAGTTCGTCAACTATTTTGTTGGAAATCGCTTCCCCGCTGACCTGCCATATTCTGCCACCCCCCAGTCTCCATGAATTACAAACCCCACGCCGCCCTTCCGCAGCATCAATTTAAAGCTGCAAAAGAGAAGCTGGACACGAAGTGGTGAGTTTTATGATTTTTTATTTGTTCAATTATTTCTATCACTGTGGACGCGATGTCCTGCCATGATCAGCCACCCCTCCCTCCCTGACTTAAATAGCCCCACGCCGCACCCTCTCGCGGCTTCAATTAAAGAGAGAAAAAGAAGCAGGACAATTGTCCACCCTAGTGGTAAGTTTTTCAGTTTCATATTTGCTATACTAATTAATTCGAACTCGACATCCCTGACATGCATTCTTTCTCCACACCCCTCGCACATGAATTTCAAACCCCGCGCCCCCACGCTGCGCCCTCCTGTGGCAGATATCTAACTGCCAAAAAAGAACGAGGAAGATTGACCATTCCTATGGTGAGTTTTGGCTTCTATTTGCCCAACTATGTATTATTGAAACTCGACGCCTCTGATCTGTGATCTTCCTCCACCCCCATTGTGAATGAATTGCAACCCCATGCCCTATGCCGTGCCCTCCCACGAAAATAATTAATAGGCAAAAAAGAAGCAGGACAATCGACCAATCTCATGGTGAGTTTTGCATTATTTTACTTGCAATCAATTTCATTGTAACTCAATGCCCCTGACCTGCTGTCCATCTCCCCACCCCTCCTCTATGAATTACAATCCCCATATGCCCTCACGTCGTGCCTTCCCATGGGAGAAATTTGACAGGCAAAGAAGAAGCAGGACAATTGACAAATCCCATGGTAAGTTTTGGACATTTTTGTTTGCCCAACTATTTCATTGTAACACGACATCCCTCACCTGCAATTTTCCCTCACTACACTCCTGCATGAATAACAAACACCACAAATCATGCCCCGCCGTCCGTTCGCCACAAAAAGTCTAACAGAAGAAAACAAGCAAGAGAGTTAAACATTCCTGTGGTGAGTTTTTGACTTTTTTATGTGCCCATCTATTTAATTAAAATTTTCTGCCCCTAACCTACCATCTTCCCAACAACCATGAAATACAGTCCCCACTCCCAGCGACGTTCCTCTCATGGCATCAATCTAAAGGTTTTATGTAGTGGCTTAATGGTTTTCTCCGGCATGCTTGTTTTTAGCCCAACATGTTTTTAGCCCGTCATAAACTAATGTTCGAAATAATAATATAGTATTACATCTCAAAAATGGTTTTTGTAGGGACAGAGTTAACATGTTATTTTACGTGTTTACTCCTACTACCCGTAGGGGGGAGTACTTGTTAGTAATATTGTTAGTAAGGAAACTGGAGTCAATCGGACTCCGTCTTCATCAATGTTGTTAGTTATAATGTTAGCAAAACGGATGTTGTTAGTAAGACTGTAAGCAAGGCCAAAAAATGATCGAGGGCAATACTAACTTACAATTTAACTAACAGTTTTTATTTTTCACGAACTTGTGAGAAAAAATCCTCAGTACAACTCCTACATACGATTTGTTAGCAAGAGATAATTTGTCACTAACAGTCTTGCTAACATCTCGTTTGCAGTGTTGTGTCACAAAAGAGTGTCTAACAAGAATGATTTTGCAAACTAAAAGGGTACATACTTTTAAAATGGGCGCACGCGAAGCGCGCGAGGCGCTCGCGCCCATTTGCAACTCCTATAGTACATATTAACTAAGCGTAGAAAAGCAACTGTGGCATACTACTACAAGCACTTTATTTCAAAAGTATGTCTTCCTCTTTCTCTACAACTCGTATTCTGTCTAGCTCGCTACAAAAAATCTTGCAGCGGCTGCTGGTAATCATTGAGCAAGAATTCTTTTTCTTCTCCATTTTCAGGAGACACTTTTTTCACTTTTGAACTTTATAGGTGATATATATAAACACTGATAACAATACCTGTAAAAATCTATTTTTTGTTTTATATGCATGGGTATTCAATCACTGTTGATTTGTGATTACCTCTAAAAATATACCTAAAATCTATCTACAGCTTGGCCAAAAATCGAGGGGCTTCATTGCTATTGACTAGAGCCCTTTCTCGATCACAATGGTATTAATAGAGTGTAAGTGATCATGAGGCTAATCCATGACCGCATTGGTCAAAAGGGCTGTTCCGTGATTCCCACGTCCTGGGGGCTCCTCTACGACAAGTTTTGTCAATTTTATCTAAGAAATGACCTTACACATTATCTGCAAGACAGGCAACTTTGGACTTTGGCGATAAAAAGTCGCCAGATGAGTCGTCCAATGTTGTTCAGTGTCGTCAGTTGACGTCACTTATAAATATCGGGTCATTTCATGCCGTCCCTACGGATTGTTGAAATGTCCTAAGGTGTCGTCACTTTGGTAAGAGATCGAATTCACTTTGAACCACTGCCTGGACCATGAACCACTACGTGGTGTAGTACTATTCCTAAGTAGAAATGTACACGATTTCTCAAAAAATTCCTTGGACGTGATGTGTCAGATAGTCTGTCTGTACTTTTCGACATAGTACAGTAAAATAACTAGATCTAGACCACGCAAACTCTCTCTCACGTCAAAAAGAGCATTATTATTTTATTGGCGCGATGAATGTATTATTTACATCTTCACAATAATATTGCATGCACCAACACCTATGATTGTCATTGCACAACACAAAGGATCAAATCACACACAATTATAAATCAGATTTGTATTCTACCTAAGAATGAACTCCCAAAGCCAATATCTTAAGAGCATGCAGGAAGCAGCCTTGCGTAAGGTTATTGATGATTTAGTAAGAGAGAAAGATGATGGTTGGAAAAATAGGACTTCATGAGACTCGTACACCACAAAACTGCAATGCTTAGAATTAATGGGCATTTACATTACGAGAGATGCTCTTTAGAAGAGGGTTGAGCGACAGTCCAAGTCCAAGAAACAACTGAAGTCAATACCCTCACCAATTGAAGTAGTAGCATTCAACCAAACTGATCCTGAAGTGTCATCTTTGTCATCCCCATCGACAGAAAGCAATACATATGAAAGTATTTCCAAAAGCAACGATCGATTGGAAGCCATGGTCACTTTGCCCAAAGCAGGAAGACCTAAGGGTAGCACAGATCAGAAGAAGAGAGCAGACATCAAAAGTTTCAACAAATGTATTCATGCAATCACAGATTCTTATGAAACTGAACTCACTCTTTGTAGAGGCAAAAACAAAAGGGTCAATAAAGGTTACATGGCGCAGGTAATTCAGGAGAAGAAAGAGGAGTTTGGTGTTAGCTGCGCCATTTCTGCGGAAACTATACGAAGTAGAATTAAACGAGGGAGTGTGGGTCCTACTCAGCGAGGCACTGTGGCACCATTGCAAAATGCCGAATTGGCGTTGGTCGAAATCTGTATTCAGATGGGCAAGATTCGTCAGCCACTTACACGTGAAGAAGCAATAGCAATCGTGAATGATATGATTAGTGAAACCGAAATGTCAGAGACTTTGAAAGAGTTCCAAAAAGTACATACCTCAAGTCCTGTAAGTTATGGTCTTGTTGGGCAAAACAGGTGGCATGGGTTTAAGAAGAGACATGCCAGTTCTATAGTTTCGTTGTGGTGAGTTCTGCATGTTAAATGACATAACTCGCGAACCGGAAGGAGTTACGCGGAGCAATACATATTGTTGTGACGTAGTTGACTAAGGCTATCACTTTGTAATAGTTGCTGGCTCTGAACAGCAAGTTAAGTGCATGAAAAAGACATTTTTTATTGCGGTCGGAGTCTAGGCCTTATAATGCGCTCTCCTTATGATGAGAGAATTACGGTAATTCGAAAAACTCCCAAGTAAGGGATCATCCTGACCTCCCAAGTGATGAGAGGTCCTGACAATGATAAAGATCCATATCCTTGGATCTAAGCGACAAGAGAACACTCTGTCAGAACACCCTCATGAGAAGGGTATAAACATACCAGAGATGTGTAGAAACCTACACAGAATCACATTATTTCGTTGGGATTGCATTGACATCCCATCCTCATTTTGTTCATTGTAATCAGTAAATAATAAGCTCACAAATTACTTTCATCAACAAGTCTATATCACCTTTATCTACATAATAGATATTTAGTATTTTTTATCCCAAACGGCTTAGGTCACTATCTACAGATAGCAGTTTCCGCAATCTTCTCGCGTGAAAGCCACCGAAAAACTTTTTCCCTCCATTCCGTCACTCGTGCTCCGTTGCGCAGGCAGACCCGTCGTCAGCTACGTAATACGAGAGTGTGCAAAACGCAATCACGTCACGTCAGCCACGAGAATTTGCGCACGTCAGCGGTACCCCTAGGAGCTTTTTTAAAGCCCTATTTATAAGTACACGCCTAGGTGATGTGTTAAAGAGAATGAGCACCTCTAAGGCAGTCCCTGATGGACTTAAAAGCCAAGAGTGTGAGAGGAACCCGGGACAGAACAAGCCGCCCATGCCATACATACCCGAAAGGGATGTAGTTCAAGACGCACTGGCAGTAGATACTACAGCCAGCATGATGAAACTCACCCTGCCTGGCAAGGTAGAGTTGAGGGTATCCGTGTGGTCACACGGTACTCCCGAGCAATTCCTGATGCATGTCCAAGCAGCCCTGGATGCTGTAAGGCAGAAGGGCCTTGATGCAACATATGATAGGGTCTGCAAGGACCAGAAGGATTGCATCAAGAAGGCAACAAAGGCCGAAGAAGCTTTTAAGAGCTACTCGGGATCGGATGCGAATCCTCCCGAAGAAAAAGCTTCAAGAAAGCTGACAAGGCTGTTACGTCCGTCATCAATCAAGTGTTCAGCCTCTACTCCAACCTACTCACAGAGGAAGCAAGGCGCCCCTGGAAGAAGATTGTGAGTGAACAAATTGACTGTTCTCCATGGATTGATATCTACGGGGAAGAACATCCCGAGAAGCGTGAGCAGTCTTGGGGGTCATTCATGGAATGCGTCAGCTTCCATTTATTGACCGTGTTCCGTAATGATGCTGCTGAGACCCAGCGCTTCTACATCAGTAACGGGTTGAAGAAGCCCAACAGGGTTCCGATTCGCCAGTTCATCAGCCGCATCCAGCAGCTGAATGGCTATTTGGACCTATTGCCCTGTCTATACTACTCCAACCGTGCCACCAAGCTCACCACTGCGGTGAAGCCGTTCGATGACCATGACCTAGCTAGTCACATGCTACGCATGGTCCTGAGGAATTGGCAAGACCAATACGAACTCAGTGGGGCATCGGTACCCCAGAGCGTTTGGAAGCTTCTAGAAGCACTCGAACGCATTGAGAAGGCTTATCTGACCGACAAGGATCGTGATGGGCCTAAAGGTTCCGCAAAGTCCAGCGACTCCTCCAAGAAAAAGATGGTTGAGTTTTAGGATCGAATCCCACGTAAACGTACCACAAGTGCAAAGCACTGCATTTTGTGCAAGAAGCATGGGGGCGCGCACACGACCCATAATACACAGGAGTGCCGCAAGTATGAGAAGGATGGTTCCTTCAAAAAGGACTTTGCAGGAAGAAAGCCACGTGGACCTTCGCGTGGTCCGGAAGCTTCTCACCGCACCAATAGTGCCTATGCGCAGCTGTCTGAGAAGATTGAGAAACTTGAGAAATCTAACAAGAAACTCAAGCGTTCGCAGAAGAAGTGCAAGCACCGTCACGAAAGTGACAGCGATGACTCTGACTCGTCCTGAAGGGATGGGTACGGTAGTACTGGGGAATCACGTATATGTTATAAGAAACTAAAAAGTAATAAACAAACAAGTTATACTTACCCCAGTCCGAGTAAAACTACCATTAACTTGTATTCAAACATTAATTTGAAAAATAATCTAATTAACGAGAACCGTTTTACATAATCGAATTGTTTACAATACCACGATGAAGCAAGATCAAAAAAATCTTGCAACAAAAATCGAAAAGAACACACAGAGTGAGATAATTGCCGAACTGTCGGACCCCGAACTGTCGGGTGCCTTTCTCAATAGTGTGAACACTTCCTTCAAAAGTCAAACAGAAGGAAGAGTCACAGCTGTAGTAGCCAAAGCATGGCATACCTTAGCAACTGAAGATCAACTTCCACAGAAGCACGAACACTCTGGGAAGAGTTGCACTAGTAACAAAGTCCTCAAGGTCCTACTTGATAGTGGATCTGACGGGGACTTGATGTTCCATGAAAAGGGAACATCCATGCATTTCCCCTACTCGACTAGGCAGGTGCCAAATTCCTGACACACGTCAAATGGGGACTTCCTAACCAAAGGAAGAAGCGAGGTTCGCCTTCGGTTTTTTGATTATTCCAACAGCAAGGAGTATCTGGTAATACCAGACGTTGTGGAATATGATAAGAAGAAGATGACCAAGCCAATGTATGACCTCATTCTTGGTTGTAATACCATGAAAGAGTTAGGAATTGTTCTAGATTTTCGAACAAAAGAGATAACAATTGATGACGTCATTTTGCCAATGAGGGACATCAGTAGTCTGACTAAGTCAACAATGGAAAAAGCCTGGACTGTGAACAACAGCTTGGCACATGAACCCAGTAGTACGCAGGAAGCGACTCAGAGAGTGGTCTGTATCCTAGACGCTAAATATGAAAAAGCAGACCTCCAATCAGTTGTTAGCACCAACTGTACTCACCTTAGTCTCCAAGACCAAAACAAGTTACTAGAGTTACTCACAGAATATGAGGAACTTTTTGATGGAACACTAGGTGATTGGAACACAGACCCCGTCTCCCTAGAACTGAAGGAAGGCGCTAAGCCATATCATGGCCGACCATTCCCGGTGCCAAAAATACACAAAGAAACCATAATCAAAGAATTGAATAGGCTTTGTGAACTGGGGGTATTAGAGTTTCAGCCTGCATCAGAATGGGCGTCACCCACATTTATAATACCAAAAAAGAGAACACTGTACGTTTTATCTCTGATTTTAGGGAAGTAAATAAACGGCTAGTTAGGAAACCGCTTCCATTACCCAAAATCAGTACAGTGTTGCAGGAGTTAGAAGGATTCACTTTTGCCACAGCCCTTGATTTAAACATGGGTTACTACACCATACGATTGGATCCTGATGCATCCAAAATCTGCACCATCATTTTCCCTTGGGGAAAGTACTCTTATCTTAGATTACCGATGGGTATTGCAGGTTCTCCCGACATCTTTCAGGCAAAAATGTCAGAGCTAATGGTTGCCTTAGAGTTCGTAAGGACTTATCTGGATGATTTGCTTTGCATCACCAGGGCAAGTCTGGAGACCACCTAGATCATTTAAGGTTGGTACTTACCAGACTGCGAGACACGGGCTTGAGAGTCAACGCCCCAAAATCGAAGTTTTGTGCTGTAGAAACAGAATACCTGGGATATATATTAACCAGGACTGGCATAAAGCCACAACCAAACAAAGTACAAACGATACTCGCAATCACACCGCCAAAACAAGTCAAAGACCTCTGTAGGTTCCTGGGCATGGTCCAGTACTATAGAGATCTTTGGGCAAGACGTAGTGAAATGCTTGCCCCACTCACCTCATTGGTAGGAGAGTGTGGTCATACTAAAGTCACCAAAGCCAAGAAAACCAAAAGCGACCTTGGTATTGGGATGAGGTACATCAAATAGCATTTGATAACGTAAAGGCTGCTATCGCTAAAGATGTAGTCTTAGCCTACCCTGATTTTTCAAAGGAATTTGAAATATACACTGATGCCTCATCAAAACAACTTGGCTCAGTGGTTACTCAAGGTAATAGGCCCCTCGCGTTCTTCAGCAGAAAACTGTCTGTGACGCAACAAAAGTACAGTGTGACCGAAATTGAATTACTGGCCATAGTGGAGACACTTAAGGAGTTCAAAGGCATACTTTGGGGACAACAAATAAAGGTCTACACAGACCACAAGAACTTAATCCAAGATGCCCTTGGATTAACCTCTGACCAAGTCTATCGGTGGAGATTATTACTTGAAGAGTATGGTCCCGAAATCGTGCACATAAAAGGCATCCTTAACACTGTGCTGATACCATCTCTTGATTGGACTCCGGTCCAACCCAAGATGACAATGCCAACTGGATGACGTTCACAAAATGCTGGTGTCACTACACTGAGCATGCATCAAGTGCTGACAGCACTTCTGACCACCAAGAAAGTATTAATCTGGTGTTTGCTAATCGCAGCGACGAAGATGTAATTTACCCATTAACAGTGAAGGAAATTGCACAAGCCCAGACGACAGATGCAACTTTGCAGAAGCTTAGTAGACATGACAAGTATTCCACTCAATTAGTGGAGGACACACATTTGTTATGTGAAGATGGCAAGATGGTCATCCCAAAAGCACTTCAAAATCGAGCAGTTAGCTGGTACCACCACTATTTGCAGCATCCTGGACACACACGTCTTGAAGAGACGTTGCACGCCGCGATGTATTGGAAAGGTATGCGAAGTACTATCCGATCACATGTCAAAAACTGTTGTATATGTCAAGTCAACAAACGACACAAGCACAAGTACGGGAAACTCCCTGCTAAGCTTGTCATCACAAACCCTTGGGAGGCATTATGTGTGGACCTTATTGGACCATACACCCTCAAAGGTAAGGACAGAAATTGACTTTATGTGTCTTACTATGATCGACCCAGCTTCTAGTTGGTTTGAAGTAGTAGAACTGCCGGTAACCACAGATGCAGTTACTCCCACGGATACTAAGGGGCAAAAGGGCACTAAGACTCATACCAATCCTAAATTACCATACTTTGACAAATCATCTGCAATGGTAAGTAATTTAGTGAATATGACCTGGTTTAGCCGTTATCCACGTTGTCAATACATTATTTATGACAATGGAAGCAAATTCAAACTTCACTTCGAAGCCCTTTGTGAATCATATGGGATCAAGCGTAAGCCAACCAGTGTCAAGAACCCACAAGCGAATGCTATACTGGAGCGGGTGCATCAAGTAATTACTGCAATTCTCCACACTACTGAACTAGATATGGCCAATACAGTAGTAGCCAGTGACATAGATGCGTTCCTAACCAACGCAGCATGGGCCATTTGCTCAACTTACCATACAGTACTAAAAGCCCCCCCAGGTGCAGCAATCTTTGGCAGGGACATGTTGTATGACGTTCCCTTCCTTGCTGACTGGAATCAGATAGGAGAACATAGGCAACACCAAAACTGACCTCAACACGATGCGGGAAAATTGCTCACGCTGTGACTGGGATTATAAAGTTGGTGATCAAGTACTTCTTCAAAAAGATGGTATCCTCCGCAAGTCAGAGAGTCGGTATGAAAGTGATCCTTGGACTATCACAACTATTCATACGAATGGGACTATCAGGGTTCAATGCGGTACAAAATCTGAACGATTAAACATCAGAAGAGTCACACCTTTTTTTAACCAGCAGCCTTAATCCATATTAAGCAAGTTATTTTTTATGTGTCATCTCCCTCTTCAATACAACACTTACGCTTTACTATACCAACACAGACTCTTTCGTTTGTGCATAAAGAGACACGGGTAAAAAAAATTTCCTTCACAGGTTTTTTTCCCCTCTTTTTCACCCTGATCCTCCATTCGTGGGGGCGAGTGACATAGGCCAAGAACCTACCTTAATTAGTACCCTCATTGGTACCCTTATTAGTACCAATATGGACTAATTCGAAAAACTCCCAAGTAAGGGATCATCCTGACCTCCCAAGTGATGAGAGGTCCTGACAGTGATAAAGATCCATATCCTTGGATCTAAGCGACAAGAGAACACTCTGTCAGAACACCCTCATGAGAAGGGTATAAACATACCAGAGATGTGTAGAAACCTACACAGAATCACATTATTTCGTTGGGATTGCATTGACATCCCATCCTCATTTTGTTCATTGTAATCAGTAAATAATAAGCTCACAAATTACTTTCATCAACAAGTCTATATCACCTTTATCTACATAATAGGTATTTAGTATTTTTTATCTCCAAACGGCTTAGGTCACAGGGTCACTATTCTTCCATTTACATCCGGTTCCAGTGAAGCTGTCTGTTGTGTGCTCATCTTCCAGCACAAGGAGAATGAAGTCCCAATGACATGGAAGACAGGGATTGAGATAACAGTCGAGCATCCTATACGCAACGAAAAAGGAGAGATTGATTTGGAGTTGAATATTGGTGAGAGTAAATCCAGAAGGACCAAAGTGCAAGTATCGGTGGAAAGAAGTCCATTGTCTCACCTTTGCATCTGAGAGTGGTGGAATCACTGGTGCCATCCTGGTCAAAGTACTCGAATACTTTGACCAAATTGAACTGTTTGCAAGGTACCCGGGAGGGCCAATCCCAATGCTGATTGTAGATGGCCACCAGAGTGGACTCCCAAATTTGTTTCATACATAAACAACAAGGCTCATGAATGAAGTGTCTGCCTTGGCGTTCCGTATGCAACTGTCTTGTGGCAAGTTGGTGATGCATTGGAGCAGAACGGTAAATTCACAATTGAGTGGACAAAAGTGAAGGAGTGGATGATGGTTTGGAAAAGCATTAACTGCTTACCTTGCACGATTGGACCCACAGACATCATCCCCCTCATTAACAGAATCTTTCATAAGTCCTATGGCAGCATCAATTCAAACTTAAAAGCCTTGGCAGATTGAGGATGGAATCTACCGAACAGAAAGTTGTTAGAGCACAAAGAGCTAATAGATGATTCAATTGCACCTATCAATGAAAACACACTCACCGATGCATCCTCCTATCCTCCTCTTCTGCAAAAAGTACCACCCTAAACATACATCAAGGGTTAGCAGCAACTGTTCTTGATAGGATGATTGCAGAGCGTGCAAGATCATCACAGGCAAAAAGAGCAGCAGATGAGAGTAAGAGGAAAGGTGATTCAATCCTACAAAACTTAAAGGAAGCAAGAAAACTTACATCTGGCATGATGGCAAGCAATGGCATTCACTCCCTTAGTGACCCTAGATTTTTGCAAGCATATAATGAAAAGAGAAGTGAGGCAAGAGAAAAGTTAGAGAAGAATACCAATGCAAGGAAGGCAAATACTATGAAGAAGATTGATGGACATGAGAGTGCGCACATGTTTGCTCAATTCAGCAAGGAAGAGTGTTCAACTTACCTTCAATACAAAAAGCAATCAAATAAAGACCCGGGGATGCCTAAGGACCTACAGGAGCAACGTGCTTGCTGCATTGAGTGGATGACTTGTCAATCTCCAACAGCTTCCCCAACTGCGAGTGATGATGAGGGTGACAATGCAATGCAAGAAGGGATGACAGAGGAAGCAGCAGACGATGAGGCACGATGGGATGGTATGGATTGTGTCAAAGGATTAATGGAATTTGCAACACAGGCAGGTGGAGGAGGGGACGACACAATCAGGACATGTGGTATTTAGTCAAATCAATAAAATAAATCATCAACAAATAAGGAAACAACAAACATAAAATCTGAGTGTTGGCAATGTTCGTAATAGAAACAACAATCATGCAACAACACATCCAACACTCACAACTCAGCGCATAGGGCAAAAATATGGGAGCAGTGGTACTTACGATTCTCCTGCAGTTGGGTGTGAATGACAATGAAAGTTCCCCCCATGGCAGGTGGTAATTCATTGTCTGCAGTGTTGTGCTGGGTGAGGGATGCTGCGTGGGCTCGGAAATTTTCAAACGACTGCAACAGTGAGTGACGGGTGATGCTTCCAAACCAGCACGACTTCAGAGCACGCAAAACCTACAGCAGCGCAACACCTACAGCAGTGCAACAATGAATGAGAGACAGTGCTTCCTCATATCGTGACAGAGAATGGGGAGTGTAAAATCACAGCATCAACGTTGTTCATAACACGAACAACAACCGTGCATTAAAAATACACATCAAAAGATCATGACTCAGCGATCAGGATGTAGCTGCAACAAAATACGTACGATTCACCAGGGCTTTAGATGTAATTAAGATGAATGGTTGCCCCTACTGCCGGGGGCAGTTCATTGTTTGCAATGGAATGCTGCTCTAGTTGACTGCGATCGTGGCTCTTTTGTGCGGTAAGAACAGGGTGAGAACTGTGAGCTCTTGCGAATTTTTACACGGCTTCTGAGGGCGGATGATATCTGACATACTTTTCTAGGTAGAAAACATACCAACTTCAACTTGATGGACTTTGAACCATTACGTCATTTTTGGCTTGTATTGCAACTGCAATAGAAGCTGTCTTAGCCACAAGCTGAGGGTCTGTTGAGCTGGACTTAAGCCCTTGAGATAGTCCCAAAGGGTTGTGCAATCTTGGCTGGGTGCCAGTGGTTCGATATTGAGGTCACACCAGTGGCTGAAGATATCTGACATATAGTAGTTCAAAGTGAATTTGATCTCGTAGTCATTCTGTCGTCAGTGTCGTTACTTGGGTCGTCAAAAGGACTTCACAGTCGTCACTTGGGTCGTCAGTTTGTCTTCACTATGTTTTCACTTAAGGTCATGATTCGTCTTTGTCGTCACTTTGTTTGTCACTATCGTCAGTAGGCAGTCATATATGTACCACGTAGGGGTTGTCAGTGTCGCCACGGTTCGCCAGTGTCGCCATGAAGGGTCGTTAAAATGTCGTTAACTGCCTTCAGTTCAGTCGTCATTTTGTCTTCAGTGCCGTCACTTAGGGTCGTCATTTTGTCTTCAGGTGTCGTCACTTGGGTCATCACATTGTCGTTAGGGTCGTCACATGGTGCCTTCTTATGTCGTCACTTGGTTAGTCACATTAATGAGATAATGTAAAAGATGTCAGTTGTCTTCACTTGTGGCAAACTTGCCTGTCTTGCTGGGCTGTTGCGAATTCGAAAAAGACAACTAGCATGCTACTCTAGAGAAATTTATTATGAGGCGCATCTATACCATATTCGTCAACAGGCTGTTCGGCGATCACTCCCATGCTCTGGGGGCTGCTCCGCGACCAGTCTTGCCTATTTATGCGTAGCAATGAACTCCCATGTTATAAGGGCTGTTGTGAATTCGAATGAGACTCATTGCACGCGACTCCTCCTCATCCTTGGAATAAAACTTGGGCAATATTTCTCCCTCTTGCAAGACTGTTGGGATAGGTACTTGACCTCACCCTACTAAAACTCTATTCATTCCACAGCGAAACCTATGCCCATCTTGGAACCTGGCACAACTCTACCTAGGTAGCTGCCACCTTGTCATAATCGACCAAAATGATGTCAGAAGTCGTGCTCGTGCATGTTTGCTGTAATAAATTGGAAAGCACAGATGTAACTACTACAAAAGTTGTGCCAGTGCATGCCGTGCTAGCTTATTGGAAAGCACTTACTACAAAAGTTGTGCCCGTGTGCGCGGCGCGAGCGAAGCAGCGCGGCGCGCACACTAACTGGCGGCCACTGTTATAACTTTTTCCTTTGTTCGGGCTCCCGCCACTGCTAAAAAATCTTGCAGCAGCTGCTAGTAATTCACTGACCGCCATTAGCCATTACCTCTCGCTAGGTCCTAATAACTGATGGATCCACAGGGGGGAATCGCTACATTAGTAGTGTCAGCTATCAAATCATAGGAATCAGTAAAATTGCCAAAATTTCCCGTGCCTGCTGCCCGTACCATATCGCCACTACTCTCATGAATTTGCCCCAGTTGCTCCCAACCTTCCAAACATCCCACAATTCATTGCTTATACCCCTACCACCATCCATGGTAGTAGTCTCAGCACTAAAGATGGATGGTTTCAATTATTCCAAGGACGATTCATCTAGTGGTTCCCAATACTGCTGCTCTGATGACAACAATACAAGCGTTGATGATGACATCGATAAGTCCACTGTTGGTCTTGCAGCTGGTTTGACAGAGGAAGGAGAAGACAACAACCCCCAAATGTACGTGCTAGGCCCCATTGAGGCACCACCCCAGTTCTAGAACTGGGACTGAGTTAGCGTCCAGTTCAAGAACTGGACAATTTTCTCCCCATTGGGGCACTGTGCCTCATCAGGGCACCCATTTCCAGAACTTGGACTCCCAGTTCCAGAAATGGGTGATATATTTTGCCTTACCCTACCACTAAGCCTAACACTAAATGCACAGTGCCCCAATGGGGAGAAAATTGTCCAGTTCAAGAACTGGACGCAAACTAGGCCCTAGTCCTTGAACTGCGACGGTGCTCCAACGGTGTCCCCCATGTTTCCCCGTCAGGTATCAAATAACACCAATTTGCCTTTCAATGCAACTAAAAAAGCTCCCTCAGATTCTGCAACATCTCCAGAGTTAATAACAATGCAGATTTCGACAAGGAAGACAAACACCCTACCCCCCAGCTTATGTCCATTGCCCAAACAGAGGAAATATAAGTAGCTACATGCACACAAGAGAAACTTAGTGGGGCTGAGGGAATTTAACAAAAATCAAGGTTGCTGGGAGGCTATAAAAATTGTATAAATTTTAGGTGACTTTGATTTATGTTCAGAATATGTCTTGATTATGTGGTTTCAACTAAAATTTGTCTGAAAACCTAAATGGCCTACCTATATGTATCCATGAAATAAGACAGATTACAGCAAAATGAGCATTTGGTATCTTTGGGCTATCATGATCTGGACAGGCCAGATGATGGCGTCCAAAATGACTACAAGTAAATTCAAAAAGGTAACATGGTGCAAACAAAGCATTCTGTATTGGCTGACTACCTTAATTGTTCTAAGTGTTCAAATGTTCAAATATGCAAATATTTGGAACGGCCAAATCTGTTCCAAACCTGTTGCCCTACCCCCTTTTTGTCTAAACCCGATTCTGAAGTAGAAAAAAGGGGGGGGGGTGTCCGGACACCCCCCCCTTTTTGTCTACTTTGGAAAAATAGACATTTAGAACAGATAAATACCATGTGGAAGCACGTGGACGCAGGTGGAGGGACTTGACACCCCAAATTCTCATAACAATCATGAGCGACGACGAATCGGATGCGGGCCGGGCTCCTCGTCATGGCGGCCGCCAACCTGGCATTCCGAATTATCAAAACAACGTCCTCATCTGCATTGTGGAGAGGCAATTGCCTAATGGCAATGAAGGTTGGTGCTTGGTTGCCTTGGCGTACAAGGAGGAATCAGGTGAGGAAATTTTCCAATGATGTCTGTTCTGAAATTGTGGGTTAAAATTATGGATTCCAAAACAAGCCGCCATTGTTTGAAGTCTGATGGGAGGCGTTTCTTGCACCGCTGAAACGAAGCTTGCAGAGCACGCATCCCCCACTCGCTAGATTGTCTTAAAGACGTGAACACATTGCTGACACGCAACATGTACTCACGCATTTCCGGATGTAACCGCCTTGCACTGTGCTCGTTCATAGGCCCTACCAAGATGTTCCAAGCATCGCCGCTCCAAGGGAAATGCTGATCGACGCAGATCTTGTAATGTCCAATCCTCCGACAAATGGAATCGAAAAACCTTGCACACAATGAACCATCAGCCCAACTGCCAGGGAAATTAAGTGCTGCAAGAAAAACTTTACCATCCGGACCATATGTAAACACATTGTTCACTGTGGTATCACATTCATACCCGCTGTAAAAGGCATTCTGTATGACCCGTTTGGAAGTACACTCTGTCTTCAAGGCCACGCCATCCATGAAACCAATCACATCATCAATTGCCGCCTCACGACTGTTAACCATCGAAGCAAAAAGTTCCATCTTCTCCGGGCTAGTAAATTGAATTCTTGCAATAGGATGGTACCGCAGATGACGGACTACCAACTTTAACATCCTCCTCAACATACAAGAACAGGGATTCGGAGTAATACCAAAAATCATGCACAGAAACTTATAGTTCATAGTGGTTCCAATATAGAACAGAAAGAGTCCCAATAGACCCTCTGATGACAAATACCACTTACGTCCTTTTCTTTTTGGTAGAGCTGGATGTCCGGGTGGTTTGAGAAGGTCGTGGAGCATATTGAATGCTTCACGAGTTAGTCCTGTCATCAACAGGAAGGAGGATGGGTCTCCATAATGGAAAAGATGATTACACGGAGATTTCGCAGGGTGTAGAACAGCTTCCTCATACAGCCACGTGCATTTGTGAATGCTGTTTGAATATGCACAAAGAGCTAGAATCAGGGCAAGAATCTTGATGCCATAATGCGTGGAAGAGGCAGGAACAAGTGACAACATTCTGCTCGTGGATCGGTCATTGCGTCATGGTGTCAGAACGAAACAATGATGGGGGACGCTGAGAGAAATGGTGATTCTGCTTGTGGATTGGTCAGTGCGTCATGGTGTCAGAACGAAACGATGATGGGGGACGCTGAGAGAAATGGTGATGGGCATCTTTGTTGTATCAAGAATCTCTATGTATTCATCGGGAAATCACGCAAAAAACGAAATTTGGGACAGTTGACGCCAAAAGTAATTGTGGTAGTCATTTTT